>OY744520.1:78966961-78999461 GCA_963556195.1 Sepiola atlantica
TTTACCACGAAAAAGCATTATACAATAGTCGATGTTTATTAAATGTAGGTAAGAGAAACAGAAGTATATACTGAGTACCGGTGAGCATATTTCCATCTACATTGCTATCCCAAATAAACTAAACTTCAACATTATTAACCAAGTGAAAATAAAATCCTCTTTTCCTTAATACGAAGCCACACAAATAACGAAATTATTTTTCATAGAAACTGTTTATGTAGTTTTCAAGAATTTCTCAAGGAATTCTAATTTTATAGATGGCATTGATAAAATGTTCTTGATTTTTCCAACCTTTTCTAAAAGAATTAATAAAGAAACCATATCGTCTTGTTTTGAGAGCGTTGTGATTAATTTATAAATAGTGAGATATCGAAAAGAGGTTTTCTCAAATTTAGTTAATGGCTTGTTCGGAGTATTCTCCGACTTCATTCTCACAGCTATATCGAGGCTCTGGCTCGTATATCGAAAATATCGATATTTCTGGGCACCAAATTTCGACCAATGAATACTTACTTGACAGCAGAAGGGGGATTTTCTCTGAGTAATGCTATCGATGCAAATCGGTAAACATTGTGTGAGTTATGTCATGTATGTCATTGCGTCTTTCCACATTATCTTAAGCGAATACTTCTTGCATTTGTTAACCTGTTTAGAGGTTGCTAGCAATGAAAAAAGAGAGAGATGACATGAACAGTAGATGACAAATGATACAAAATATCTATCAGTGGTGGTAGTAGGTGATAAACGTTCAACGGATGACAGAAACGAAACAGTTGTGTTTTTTCATCGCTGGTTCACGTCTGTTTGCATTAAGCTTATTATCGTAGCCTCGGACAATAAATTCAATAGTATTGTTTAACATAAACCGTTATTTTAGTTCTATTCAACATATGTGAAATAATATATCTAAAATTATAAAATTTATACAGCTTTCATTTTCATATTTTACTGTACAGTGTGTACATAAATTAAATACACATTTGATAACATTTAAAACGGTTTTATAAATATTCTTGATAACAACACATATTTAAACATTTCATTCTAAAGGAATTTATATAGGAACCATATCGTTTTGCTTTGAGAGGGTTGTGATTAATTCATAAACAAGAAAAAGCAATTGAAACTACTTGCGAGTCATGTCCGACTGTCATCTCCGTCTTTAAAAAATGTTAAAAACGAAATATATATTTTTCTTATTTCAATTCACTGACTTAATTCTCACAGCCATATCGAGGCTCTGGCTCGAATGCCCAACCTATCGATATTTCAGAGCACCAAATTCCGACTAAGAAATACTGACAGCAGAGGGGGGAGCTTCCCTGAAGAATGCTATCGATGTAAATCGGTAAAGTTGATGGTGGCGATCTGGCATGTATGTTATCGCTTCTTCGACATAACCTGCCATTACATGAAGCGAGAACTCTCGGCTTAAGTCCGAATATGGACGTGCTCTACTTTTTTCCAACTGCTCGCACTGATCTCCAATCCTTCACATGATTCTTCCATGAGTGATTGTCCTGATTGTCTCTTCATCTGCAGGCTCATCTCTCTCAGTTGGAGTCACAGCATTGCTGCCGCGAATCAAGTAAGAAGGAACTGCGCGTCAGAAGCCTGGCGTCCGCAATAGTCTGTTACCAGCGATAACTCTATCAATTCCTGGGAAAGTCCTTTACTCTTTGTTCCAATAGCGCTGGGTCTTCATCCCACAGAAGCAAATACATCATTGTCCCGTGATGTGAAAGCAAACATCCGCTTCTTTTCGGAATCTCTAGATTGACACTCGGATAGACACGATATCGACCGAAACTTTCCCTAACGCAGGCCTACAGCAGATTCGAAGAAGGCTTCCAATGTAAAATTGGCCCAGGACGAGGTTTTGTCATCCGTTCGAATAATGTCGCATGTCCGAATATTTATGTACTAAAGGCACTGAAAGTTAAACATCCCCCATCACCATCGCACACCACCCATGTGTCCCTCCCAAGAAACCATTTGTACAAGTCACCGTATCATGTGATCACGTCAGAGCTGCCCTGGAGGTCTAACTGAAGCAGTAACGTAGGAATCGGCGACCTCCGATCTGGGCATTTGCTTGATTTGGCATCCTTCGTCACAGCTAAAGCGGATCGTTATCTCGTGTCTGTCCTTTCTAATAATCTCCGGTAATATTTATCCAGACGCTAGAAAGCGTTTATGTTCAGCAAATCTGACGGCGCCAAGGAATACAGATGACTGACTACGACCGATCGCCGTTGGAAACAATAGTTGTTGTTTCACTACACATCATTTAATTCACATACTGGTAACTCCTAGCTGTCTCTCATCAAACTCGGTGTCAGGGTCTCTCGTTGAGGCGAAGCTGTAATGTATGCTGTTTAGGCGTTCATTCTGGACCAACAAGAATGGCATCATGGCCGTGTGCTAGTTCAGTTTGATGTGAGGAACGCTTGACGAGACCATCTTTTCGAAACATGTCTCCGTCGAAGCATTGTGCTTCATTCTTTGGCCCACACTGCTTACGCCAGTTCCAGCATTCTGGTATTAGCTGACATCACTTTCGAATCACAGTGCGATATACGGCTATCCGATGGAACCTATTCTTTTCGCCCGTTCTGTAACTACATTTTTGCACATTTGGTATCTCTACGATGAAGCATTTAGAGACAGTTTAGCGGAAAGTCTTGAGGGCAAACTTGTTAAGCCAGAAGTCGTCAGTATCGATTGTACGGCAGAATTCCTCACGTTGGCCGTCTCGGAAATCAGCACAGCTCTTGATTGGGTTAACATAAGCAATCGTGATCATCTTCAAACCAGCGATCCAACACAACACTCACTAACTTGTCCAACATGTTAGCTCGGCTTATACTTATTGATAAGCATCCGGCACTTTTCCTCTTGCGCAACTGCTTTTGTATTCTTAAATTTTCATTCTCTTTCCGTAGTGCGCCATGTTACTAGTGTCATGTCGATCTGAACAGGCTGTATTGCGTGATTCGAGAATCGGAAATGCCAATCTGAAACATCAATATTTACGATGTAGGCTGGCGGCAGGCGACCTTTTCTATGTTTTTGGTGGCCTTTGTCTTAACTAAACAACGGACGTGGCATTGCCGGCTTACGCCTCTTCCATCTGCGCAAGTCAGAATGTAGTTGATAGTATTCTACGGGAACCACCCGACTCCCTCAAAAGACTGATGGATTACCTTTCCACCGACTGGAGAGGGGCTGGTCGGAAACGGGGAGACAGAAGATCTGGGTCACGATAAGACTAGAGTCGAATCATTAACGTATTGCGACAAATATCATCTGGATTGCTTTTAGGCTGTAACTTCGCCACACAACGGTGCGTAGCTAACAGCCTGTTGCGAACCTAGTTAGTGACGATTGTCTGAGATTCGCCGTCGCCCTTCGCACAGGTTCTAAAGTGTTCAGTACCTACATGTGCCGATGTGGTGAGCCGGTAGATGCCTATGGACTCCCCACATTTCAGGCATGCTGATCACATTGTGCTAATGATTCATATCACCCTAAAAAGTCGTCCGAAACCTGATGAGCCGTTGCTCAAAACAACGAGATACTACGAGTTGCTGATTTTGAGTCTATCAGAGATCACATCAGCGACGCCCCATGGAGGGAAACCTTCTCACTCCCTGCTGACCAGTGTGCAAATAAGTTAATTGAATAGGTCAAAGCAGGCATTGAAGCCTATGTCCCCATGCGAAAATTCTTTAGCAAGCCCTACTCTCCCCACTGGTTCACCTCGAAATGTACAGCTGCTATTGCTGAGAGGCAGCAAGTATTCCATAAATTCGGCCGCCATAAGTCAGCTACTAATTGACAGAATTCATAGAGTCAAAAAATAATTGCAAGACCGTGAAAGGTGAAGCAAGGAGAAGGTATAATGAGTTGACAAAAAAACGCATTCAGTCACAAAAACTAGGTACTCGCGATTTCCGGAATATCTACGATGGTGTGGTGAACAATGTTCAATAAACAATTCCCTCACTATCACACCACAATGATATCGTTTGCACGGCCACTGATAAAGCTGACCTACTTGCCCAGCGTTTCGCTTTTAACTCCACTTTAGACTCAGAAAATCACCCCTCCCTAAATTCCCATTGCGGACCGAAGCCACACTTGATAACCTGGTCAGCATCCCATTCCAGGTCAGAGACATCATAAAAACCTCCAAAGCGTGTGAGCCTTATACCTATAATAGTAATAAAAACATGCTCTGCTGAACTGGCTACTGTCCTCTCCAAATAAATGCCTGGTAATCTTGCTTCCCAAATAGCTGGGAAATTGCCACTGTGGTACCAATCTTCAAGAATTCTGGGAATAGAACCGATCCTCAGAACTACCGCCCAATTAGTCTACTCCCGATCTTTGCTTAAATCTTTGAATCCTTAATCAATCTTGCGATCGGCTGGCACTTAGTTAATGCTAAACTCAATTCTGACCGCCAATATGGATTTAGACTAGCACAATCTACTACAGACATCCGAACGGTCATCTCTGAGCGCATGTACCATACACTCGACAAGGCAGGTAAAGCTAGGCTAGTAGCGCTTGATATATCCAAGACCTTTGACAAGGTATGGCATAAAAGGCTTCTATTGAAAATACGCTCATACGGTATTACTGGGCAAATATTTAGTATAACTAGATCCTTCCTAACCAAAAGAAAAAATCTAGGTTGTCCTCGATGGCCGTTCATCTAAGCAACATGTCATATATGATGGTGTACTCCAACGATCTATGCTTGGACCTTTATTGTTCCTGATCTTCATAAAGATCTCCCTGATGACATGCAGTCTGCGATTGGTTTATTTGCTGACAATAATACGCTTTACTCTCGTCATGTGAGCAAAACGGGCGCGATCATATCCGACGCAATGGCTAAACCCTTAGAAAATGACCTCCAATCTGTAGTGGATGGGGGGCATAAATGGTTCGTAACTTTTAATGCCGCAAAGACAAAGCTTCTTTTCCTTCAATAACTACAAAAAACCTCTCCAACCACCGATTGTCATGTCAAATAACGTTTATATATATAAAAAAAAGTCAAATAACACCCTACCTGAGAGTTCAGCATTTAAACTCGTCGGCCTAACTTTCACAGGTAACTTGAATTTGAACAAATACATTGAAAACATTGCTAAGACTGCAGCAAAGACGGGGGGCTTCATCTACCGTGCTTGTAAACTCCTCACACCTGACATTATCCTGTATCTCTACAAAGCCACCATCCGCCAATGCACAGAGTAGTGTTGCCACATCTGAGCCGGTACATCATCCACTAATCTTTCCCTCCTTGACAAGGTCCATAAAAGAGTCGCAAACTTAATATGGCCCTCACTGTCAACCAAGCTCCAGCTCCTGTCCCCTCGCTGCAATGTAGCATCATTGTGCTTGTTTTACAAATACATCAATGGATTGTGTCCGATGAACTAGCTTTTTTGGTGCCCCCTCGACGTAAATTCACTAGACCAACTCGAGAATCAGCTAAATTCCATCCATTCACTGTGGAAGTCTTCAGATGCCGGAGAGCCATCTACTCCAATAGCTTCTTTCCTCGTGCTGCTGGCTTCTGGAACTCCCTCCCTCCTCCCTATTTCCTCGACAGTACCGACATGCAGAGGATTAAAACTAATGTAAACAGACATCTTGCTACACTGCTCCCAACTTCGGGTGACACCCAAAACCCACACCCAAATTCTCAGGAACCGTTTACGTCTACAATGGCGGCCTGCCTTGTTTGGGGTGAAATATGTTTTTAAAAAAGTGGCGCAAGCAGATTTCCTAGGCACAGCGCTCTAAATAATACCATCCGACGGGAATTAGACATCACTGGCTTTTCGTCGATCTTCGAATCAGTTGGCCTCGGCAGAAGGGAACGCAAACCGCTTGATGGGCTGACCGTGTTTTACTTTTCAAATGGCGAGTCAATTATATAGGATACGACTTGTGTCTACATTTTTTGCGCCCTCATTTGTAACAGAATCGCAACATGTAACTGGGTATCTAAATAACTTTAAGTAATCAAAATACATCGGTGTGCCAGACATATTTTTGATTCAACCGATCGTCGTGGAGATAAGTTGAGCGTTAGGCCTCGCCACGAGCAATTACCTCAACAGACTAGGTATGTTAATGACACGCCACATTGGAGACCATCGTGAATTGACTTCGCTTTACGAGCGGTTCTCGATCGCAATTATTCGTGGAAACGCCATGACCCTGCTCTCGGTCCGCCGAGTCAGCACGACATCCGATGGCACTTCTTGATACTTGCATATTGGTTTCGAAAAAGAAGATACCATTAGTTATTATTTGTCTCAACATTAATCAATTGAACAATCAAAATTAAACATTGATTTTTTTATGAACAAACATTAATGTAAATAAATACTTCCGACCTTAGTAAAACGTGAAATGTTGCTGAGATATGGAGAACAGATACTATACTTTGAGCTGAGCCAAAAGGCCAAAGAACGATAAATAAAATGCGTTTACTTAGAAAAAAAAAAAATAAAAAATATATCGAAAGTTGTAAAATAATACCCGAGATAAGTTTCATCTAAAAAAATAACTAACCCTCTTTCTCTCTCTCATTCTCTCCATCTGTATTAATTTTCTCCCTCCCTTATCGAGTTAGTAAATAAAGCATCTATGTGGCCGTCGATTAATTTCTATTTTAGTAACAGAAATGTTAAGAAAAAGAGATTTTGGGTCTCTCTTAAAAATTAAAGATTTTTTCCCATTATTTTCTTATTATCACTTATCAACATTTAGTCACCTTTTTCTTGCTCATAAAATTACATTTACATACGTGATTATTATTTCCTGTCGTTATTATTGTTAGTTGCTCATGAAAATATATCATTCAAGCGAGTCGGAAACATGTATGTTCACCTTTATTGTATAGATAACTGGTAAAAAAAGCCATCGTTTTTTCCACTAAACTCATATTTATGTAAATATAGTTGATATTATGCTCATCTATAGACAGGAGAAGTCCAAGGCTTCCTACGTTACGTGTTGTATCTTAACAAGTAGCAGAAATGACGGCAGGGGGAAATACAGTCAACTAAAATAGATGACATAATGTATTTGTTTTTTATCTTTCTATTTCTCTTTCATTATTTTTTTCCCAGGTTAATTAAAGCGTGTAACTTTAATTTAATTTAAATTAAGCACTGGATACGGAAGAGACGGGACCGGAAATAAACCAGACAAGTCTAGAAAAGCAGTTTCCTTTGTATAGATTTCATATTAAATGATGGTTGACATGTCAAATTGTACTCCATGGCATTTACTGTCTAATTGTCCGAGATTACCTAGATAGTCGCCTAACAAATTGATGGATTGGGTGTAGAGAACCTAGATCGTAACCTCTATGTTCTTTATATGTAAATTTACTATCTAGAGCAAACGTGTATCGGCGAAAAATGAGTAATTCAACAGAATTAAAACCAAAATATTCCACAATATTTGAAAGAATACGCGTGATCCCCCAAAATGTGTTTTGCAATGCTGAAGATCTATTTAAAATTTAATGAGAAGAGGACGGAACTCATATGTAACTATTTAAATACATTTTCCATCATCTTCGTTTCTCATAAAATGTTCTTTCTTTCTTTTTTATCATTGACCTCATAAATTAAGAATCAGATTTGTTTTGTTTTGAATCTACCTATCCAAAGGGATTTTGAAATTTAGAGTTGCAGTCTCTATATAGGATACCAAGATATATTTACAATACACAATTTGACCATGGTCATTATAATTCAATACAGCATTATCGTTTATACAAATAAGTAGTTAATTAATGTACACCCTGTATTATGAACCCAGAAGGATTAAAAACTGTTCCTAGGTAAAGAATAAAATGGCATTCAGAATAACAAATTATACATGTTTGGCATTATTCTAATACATAAATACCACCTTCAATTGTAGGAGCAAAGCAGGATTCTATTGCTAATACTATTATATATATATATATATATATATATATATATATATATATATATATAGTATTGCATAATTCATAGTAATATATTAATACACATTTATATAGTAGTAGAGACTTCTGTCAGTAATAATTGTGTTTTTAAATAATCTCATAATGCTAGTCACAGAAAATTGTGATTATACTTCTTATAAATCGTGTGAGTTTATACCTTAGTAAATTGTATTTACAATCTTTTTACGATCATGTATATGTTAGTTTTTTTCTATTAAAACTAGTCGATTTCCTTGGAAAGAATGTGTGTATATAATTACAAAAATGAATCATTATTTAAATTGTCTGAAGAAGCAAAATAAATACAAGGAGATCGATTAAGATAATTAATCAGTAAAATGTTTAAAAATTGCAAAAATAAGATTGCTAGTAAAACGCAGGATACAAAAACGTACGAAAGTTTCTGAGCGCTTAATTATTTGAAACGCAGTTGGTTGTAGAAATTGTAAAACGCAATTGTTTGCATTGACATTCCTTTCGTATGATATCAGTAATCGAATAAGGGTAATAGTAACATGAAATTAATCAAATAATTTTCAGAGTATGTCACGTAATTTAAATGGAAATTATCGCATAAGTAATTGACGATAAAAAAACAATGAGGCAGGAGCGGACGCAATCGTTTTCAAACAGAACACAGATGAGGTGAGATAGACTGAAATGCTTTACACAACAAACTGTACTTTTTAGCTGATGTTCACAAACGACATATGGACACAATTATCCACTGAAAGGATTCCAATTGTATCAGTGGTAATGTAAAGAGAAGCCAATATTGATTACTAAGAATGATTGGCTTTCTGCATATTTGTTACTTTTCACCTACACGAATAATAGAAACTGAATCAAGGGGACCTACTTTGCAAGAAACAAAACGTAAATACAGAACTAGATCAGCTCCTACGCATCAGTTAGATTTTTATATGCTTGGTGTAGATCATCGCACAACCCGATCACTTTACATCAGCATCGTCTGAAAATATGACATATAGGAATCTTAAAAAATGTATTAAGTTTAAAACATATAGAAAAATCACAAATAATACAAAGTAAAAGAAATAATCTATCTAGCTATGTATACATGTCAGCAATTATTAGAGTAACACACACACACACACACACACATATATATATATATATATATATATACATATATATATATATATATATATAAGTGTTTAAGGTTCATATTTTTTTTAAAAAGCATCTATTGTTAAATTTAAGAAGGAATAGGTAAAATAAATACCTTTTGAAGCATTAAGATGCGATATCAATTTTTTTTATAAAAAAGAAAAAAATAATAGATCCAAACCGAGTTTTTTTTCTTTCTTTTATTAAAACTAGCATTTTTTTTTTTGTTAGTTTCAAGTGATACAGATATTTCGCCAAAATCTGGCATCCTCGGTGTGTAATATATCCTGATGTCATCGGATTTGTATTTTTTATCTCGATACCGGCTTGTTGTTATACAGCCGGGCCAAATGGGCAAGATGTTGTTTCCCATCATCAAATATGAAGAACGTAAATGCAGCACATGATTTGTATAAGTGTTTAAGGTTCATATATTTTTTTAAAAAGCATCTATTGTTAAATTTAAGAAGGAATAGGTAAAATAAATACCTTTTGAAGCATTAAGATGCGATATCAATTTTTTTATATAAAAAAGAAAAAATATGAACCTTAAACACTTATACAAATCACGTGCTGCATTCACGTTCTTCATATTTGATGATCGGAAACAACATCTTGCCCATTTGGCCCGGCTGTATAACAACAAGCCGGTAACGAGATAAAAAATACAAATCCGATGACATCAGGATATATTACACACCGAGGATGCCAGGTTTTGGCGAAATATCTGTATAACTTTAAACTAACAAACAAAAAATGCTAGTTTTAATAAAAGAAAGAAAAAAAAATCGGTTTCGATTTATTGTTTTTTTCTTTTTTATGAAAAAAATTGATATCGCATCTTAATGCTTCAAAAGGTATTTATTTTACCTATTCCTTCTCTCTCTCTCTCTCTCTCTCTCTCTCTATATATATATATATATATATATATATATATATATATATATATACATATATATATATAGTAAGCTATGAAAATATATTGATGGCAATTAAGCTACACAGAGGCTCCCGCGTTTCATCCCCGGGGGGGAATCTTCAGGCTAAAATGCAAAGTGTTATTTTTGCCGGGTGTAATTATATACACGGCTGGTAAGTTAACCAATCAGATTTATTCTTGTTCCCACGAACAAATGTGTGGTTAGTGTTACTTCTTTCTCATATGCTGTTCTATTGTTCTTTTTTCTATAGATTGGCCTATATCCTGTTTCCTTTGTTATGTTAATATAATGGGTGAATTTATTATATTTTATTTATTTTAACACGTGGTTCCTTGTATTTCTATTTTAAGTTTTTATTTTTAAATTGTTAAGTTTTTGTTTAGTTTTTGTTTATTTATTTATTCATCGTTAGCATAGGGTAAATATATTTCTGTGTAGGCAGCGGTTTGCTACTTCACTTCTACAGTTTAATAGATTTCGAGCGTCTTTAAAATTTTGGATTTCAAATTTTTCTATTCAGGCATAATCTACATGAAACGCGGGAGCCACTGTGTAGCTTAATTGCCATGAATATATTTTCATAGATTACTACCTAGCTGTACTTACGTATCGGGCACTGTTGAAGTAAATACTGAAAATTGATACATAAAAAAATGATATCTCCTTATAAAATTTTATGTGGATACATGAAATACTAATATATATATATATATATATATATATATATATAACTATATATATATATATATATATATATATATATATATATACATTCATCAGCACAATACTATAAAAAGTAAACAAATATAGTATTTGATTTTGTAACATATACAATACATTATGGCAATAACAATATTACATGAGATTAAATACGCAGAAGAAGGTTATAAATGTTATAGATATAGAAATAAAATTGAGTGTTATAAAACGAATATCCAAAAGCCTTTTGCAAAACCAGGATAATCGCAAATAAGACAATATGGGAAATATAAATTTACATTGAGTGCGAATCCCTAGAGGATACAAAGAAAAACGTAAGTAAAAGCATGAGAACGCATTTGTAAAATAAAAAGAATTGAACATTTGTCAAGAGTTTAATCTATCTCGCTTTCTCACTTCATTTCAATACGCCCTCAAAATAATTTATTGTAAGAAAAAGTGTTTGGACTCTTGTTGATTATAATAGTTCGCCTTTGCTCCTTTACAGAATTACAATCTTCTAGAAAAAAGTGAGTTACAAATGCTGAATTTCATTGATTATTTCAATCCACATGAATAGTAACTATTCAACAAGAGATTAATTCCCACATAAAATACAAATTATGAAAATAAATCTAAATTAAATATATTTTGGAAACTCAAGGATGATCTCCAAAATAAATAAATGTTATTTTCAACCGGAAAAAAACTATTAATGTTAACACATTTTTTATGTCAATCACTGAAAAAGATGAATATATCTCTCTTGATTTGTGGTTTTGAAATATGTTTGTTTTGTCAACTATTGTCAGCTCTGAATTGGCAAGATGTTACTTTCTACAAGCTAAAATTGTAACGTATGTAAAGAGATGTTCTCGAAGGAACACAAAACCCAAGCTCAAATATTCTTGCTATCCGATTTTAAGTATATTTAAATTGTTGTTAAATTATTCATTACCTGCGCAACCCGTAGAAATGTCAAAGAATTATCTTGTTATGATGCAGTTTCAAAGTATATTTGGCATGGGAGTCTATCTCAAAAACAATTGTTGGAATGTGTGACATATTTCTATTTTATAGACAGCGGCGCGAATACAAACCCCACTATATTTTTGTATCATCTTTGGACATTACATACACTACATTTTGAACCTAACCCGAAAGACAAAAAAGCGTATTTAGTTCAACATAATAGCGACATGAGATAGAAATAAAAACAATGGATTGTTTCATAGAATCTTCGGCAATTGAACGTTCAAGCATTTAAAAAAATGTTCAGGGTGATAAAGAACGGGCGAACATGACAATACCATAATACATTATTAGATAGATTATGTTGATTTACAGCAAAATGTAAAACAATCTGGTCATTTTAAAACTCTCTAAACTTCGATTCCTTTTCACACCAGAGGCGCGGACCTAGACTTTTGATTATTTTGTACATCAGAGGCAGGGTTGAAAACTTTCGATTATTTTGTAACAGGTGTACACCAGGTGACGCGGTAGCCTAGCAAAAAATGTGACCGACGAGAACATTTATTTGCTAGTGTTTCTATATAATTCAAAACCTTCAATAATCCTGCTTACTTAATTTATTGCTTGGAAGTTGTTTGCACAGTTTGACAGGAGAGGAAGAGAAACGATTTTTAAACAGAAAAGAGTCATAATCTGAAGACTCCAAATTCAATCACCAGTAGCTTTTAACTTTTCATCGATCACTCTCCAAATTAAATGTTGATATAATATAGATAAAGTCGAAGCCAAAAGCAGAAAGATGCATTTTTATAATATTTTGAAACGTGTACATTATACCAAATAGATATTATTAATAGTTACACACTTTATTCAAATCCAATACTTGTACCATAGATGATTTATAAATCCATGTACTTTCGAAATATGTATGTATATAGTTATCGTTACAATCTGAATGTATACGTTAATGGATTATGTACAGATAGTTACCTACGGCTCACAGGGCCGTTTAGTAATACATTTGTAAAAACTGTATTATTGCATTGTAAAAATGTTGGAATTAAGTCAGACAAATACTCAGAGAATTTCAATACTTACATGATCAATTCTGAGTTAAAATGAAAACTTCCGCAAGTGTTGACAACTAACCTTATAATGACGAGAACCGTGGTTTACTTTTTTTGTTGGCAAATAATTTATTTAACGAAAATTGATTTGTTCTTGTTTGCCTAGAAAATGGCCATATTTGAAGTGTATTTTTGAAATATTTCTTTCTTTTTGGGGTTGTTTCGGTCATTATGATTTTTTAAAAAATTTTCTGTTCAATTGCTTGTCTTGTGTGTTTTTCAATTTATTTAACTCAAAGTGTAATATATTGTTCTTGTTTGCACCGAAAAGAGTAATGTTTTTGGTGTTTTTAACATTATTTTTAATCTAATAAAAAAGACTATGTCTTTTTTGTGAAAACTAAAAGTGGTGTCCCGTAGAGGCTATACAAGTAATGTTGGGTAATGCATAAACTACACTCGTTCGCCAGTTTCTATTTCATGAGAAAACTAGTGCGCTTAGGTTTGATATGGGTATCGCTTCTAGTGATGCTTGACATCGGGGCAAAGGCATGTCCAGGACGCAAACATTCAGAGAGCAAGTAATCAACGGGGTAGCATGCTTTTGCTCCGCCAGCCATGTAAGGGTAAAAGTCTCAATTCCTAAAATCGCCTGCACTTAGGATTGAAACTTAAACCTTCAGAAGACTGCACCTAGAACTGAATTCTACTGAGTACTTTATCTGTTATACGAAGGTAGGATATGTCACTCATCAGAAGTAAGGCTAGTACACCGGAAAGCCGTAATATGTGGAGATAAGGAAAAGTAGGGGATGGCCGACCACATGTGAAGGGAAACGGGAAACTATCTATTTTCATGGGACCAAGTAAAGAATATAGACAGAGAACAACAGTGGAGAGTAAAACGACTCAAAGAAGCAACGCATATGTTGGACGACAATGACCAACTAAGCAGACCTAGAATAGAATGCAATACAATATGTTAACCATTAATTATAAATAATAGATAAGGACACAATAATATATACACATATATATAATAATATGTAATATATATATATATATATATATATATATATATTAATGTATAGTAATATGTATAAGTAGTAATGTGTAGTGATCAATAGTAAAACTGCACATCCAAAATACGAGAATATTTTAAAGGCTTCTAAAATTTATACTATAATTGTCCGCAAAGACCCTTGTCGTAACGGATAAAGTACGAAGTAAAATTCAGTTTCAGGTGCAGTTTTTCTTAATGTTTAAGATTCAATCTTCAGTACGGGTGTAACTAGGGCTTGCGAGTTACTGAAAACCTCTACCCATGGCTGACTAAGCAAAAAGAATGCTACTACCGTGGATTAAATAAAAGTTTCCGTTCAAAATTCCGTCCAGATTACCGAGTTTGAAAGAAACATTCCGAGTTCGACAAGATACACCTGAAGAAGGTTGGAGGTTACATCAGCTAAAACATTGTGAGAATAGCACTTAAGATGAGAACAGTAGTCTAAATAATCCAAATCATACTAAAACAAGTGTTTGGTAAATAAATTACTTGCCAAAAAAAAACATATTTTATTTGTATCTGGCTTCAGATACGAAAATAGTCGAAAATTATTCAGGAGTGTCCGTCCTACTCAGAATTGCTTACGAATGCAATTCTTTTGGTGCTTATTCCTAATTAGTACCGAAATGTTTAACGTTATCAGGCATTTGTAAAAAATGTTTAAAAACATAAAAAAGTACAAAATAATATTTCATTATTACTTTCAAGAATATTAATGATTTTGTGTAATTCATTGTATCGTAAGGGCAGTATATAAATGAACATGTATGGACATCTACACACTCTTTCATACCCAGCTAATCGACAGACAATCTACTAGTAAGTATCAATACCTCTGTTCACTACATATGTATGAAATCACATGTGTAGAGTGTCTATGCGAAGCGCTAGAATTCAACAGATATGTATTGAATATGATTATACAAAGTATCAGGCTTTTTAAGAAATTCCGTTCGTGCGAGACATTCTTGAGCAATAGTATTTTTTTATTTTACTTATTTTAACCGCAGTCAAATCTCAGATGTCTCCTCTTTGTTTTCTTATTTTTCTTGTTATGGAAGCAGTTTAGAAATATTGATTGTGCAAATACAAATCTATCTTTTGGTAGCAACATTATTATTGCAAACAATGACTCCGTCTCCTCTTACTTCTCTTGTAATAATTTTTATAAGTATCGAACATTAAACGTCACTAGAGTAATGAATTGCCTTTCAGTGAGGTGATAATTGTTTATTGCTTGTATTTATAAATCAAATGCTGACGATATAATGTAAATGTATGCAAAGTTATTCAAATCCCTGCTTAATTATTTATTCATATCTCTTTTCTTTCTCTCTCTCTCTCTGTCTCTCTCACTCTCTCTCTATTTCTCTCTCTCAATTTCTCTCTCTCTCTATTTCTCTCTCTCTCTATCTATCTCTTTCTATCTCTCTCTCTCTCTATATATATATATATGTATATATATTTAATATATATATATATATATTAAATATATATATATATGTATATTACATTTTATAGTTTATTTATACTAACATATTTAGTGAAAAAAGTTAGCTCTTTCAAACGAAACAAAAACGTTTCTGTTTTTAGCTTATTTGGTATATTTTCATATTGTCTCTCTCTGTTTGTCCTTCTCTCTTTAATATATATATATATATATATATATATATATATATAGAGAGAGAGAGAGAGAGAGATGTGTGTGTGTATATATATGTGTGTGTATATATATATATATATTTATGTATATATATATATATATATATAAGGTATGAAACTAAAAGTAGGATGTATACTTTTAGAAATTTGAACCTATTGTTGAATGATTAAATCTGAATACACAGGAAACAGCAATTATATAGATAAATTAAAGAAATGAAATAAATTATGTAAGAATGACAAATCTATTTCATCTTCATGTGTTGAATTCAAAGTACATTTTATGAAAGCATTTTTCTTTACTGGTGGTCATGGCAGATTTTTAGATGGGCTAAAATCTACTAGATAAGCAGCCTTTTCTCTACCGCAGATCCACATTTAATTCTATTAGATTAATTCCTATTAGATTTACATCATTTTTTCCACATTCTACGAACTTTTAATGGTGAATTTGTTGTCTTTCTAATCTTAACCTTTTCCTTACTAGAAATTTGGTTACTGGACTTTGATCTATCTGGACATATTCTACATTTTGACACACTTACACCCACTTTCTATTATTTTCTCAAATTTTTTAAATGCAAAATGTTGGCTACTTCCTTTACAATTTATCTATCTGTCTAATTTTTCTGATGATAAGATTAAAATATTTGAAAATCCTGCCTCAAGGAAAGAATAAATAAACATACTTTTACTGAATGCACATTGTATTTAACAACTAAAGATGAAATATATTTGTTATTCTTAAATATTTTTGCCTTTTTTTATTCATCAATCTATCAATCTATCAATCTATTTATCTATCCATCTATCTACGTATATATATATATATGTTATTTTTAAATAGTATATATTACAGTGTCTGTCGGGGATACTCGGATTTCATTAATATGTTTCTCTAGGATTAAGTATCCAAAATCGAAATGACACACTTATGTTTGATGGATTTAATTTTGTTTCGTTTCCTCAAAAAATATGCCACCAACTCTTTAACTTTCTTTAAGAAAAAACATAGGTTAAAAATTTAACCAGAATAACACCTTTGATATACCGACTTAGGCGTATAATAGTGCAGATATCTCCGCCTATCAGCCTATTTCTTCTTGATTTACTCGAATTGATTCCCTGACAGATATGGCAGGCTCTACAAAAACGACTGTACATGCTCCGCCCTCGACTGCAGTGGATGCACCTTGGATAGGTTCAGAAAACAGCTAACATCATCTTTCTAGGAATTTAGTTTTAATATTACAATACACCCATCTAAAAAACGTAGACTTCTGAGATGACTCCATCAGTCACTTTCCTAAACCCACAGAATATCTCGAATACAATAATATCATGCAAGCCCCTTATCTTGAAAAACCTAATACAAAAAAAAGCTACCAGAATCTCTAACCTTTCTTGCAGCTTCGAAATATTCGAACAAGCTGCCTGATTTTGCAATAAAGCCATCCACGAAAGCTGTCTCAATGGAAATATCACATACACATACCCAACCTACCAAACCAGAAAGACCCAATAGGAAAAAAGCAGATTATCTTGTTGAGCTCCTCTTTTCCATCCGTTAACGTAGGCGAATTGTCTCACAAACTAAAAGGTAAAGTTAAGAACACAACATAATAACATAGTTTCATTTTCTTATTCTAAGTTTGAGTCTTTTCTTATCCGGCCGGGAAAATTGATATTAAAGATGTCGACTTGTCTTTGAATGAATGCCGCTCAAATAAATCGTTCCTGCCTTCACAGTGTACTAACTCGACTTTGAAATCCACCCAAATCTTCTCTTCTCTGCAGCCCCTTTTTTTATTGTGAGTCTCTCCCTCATCTATCGTTATTCCAATTGAAGGTGATCGATTGAGTTCTATTCTTTGGCTATTACTTGTAAGACATACACAGCAAGAACTTGTCGTCTTGTCTTTCCTATCCTCCTTTATGTGCATAGCTTCAGGCAGAATTTGCCTGAAAATAGCTTTTTGGGGAGTACTTTCCGTCAAATTTTCACGGAACTGCGTTTCTGCGTAATATACGATGGACTCTCCCGTCGATTTCGACGTATGAGTGTCCCACGTGAATTTGTAATTGCAAGGGTTGCGCAATCTCCAACAACCGCTCTCCTGAGTCGGCATTGCTTGATTCCAATGGCAAGTAGTAATACAAGACGACTGGAAACAATGCCGAGATAAGCAGAGAGCACATA
This sequence comes from Sepiola atlantica, assembly GCA_963556195.1. Classification (NCBI taxonomy): domain Eukaryota; kingdom Metazoa; phylum Mollusca; class Cephalopoda; order Sepiida; family Sepiolidae; genus Sepiola; species Sepiola atlantica. The sequence goes on from OY744520.1 coordinate 78,984,738, forward strand.
CAGCACCTGGTATTCCTAAATGGTCACCCACTTAGTACTGGCCAAGCTCGACGCCGCTTAACTTCGGTGATCTAACGGGAACAGGTGTGTCAACGTGATTATGCCGTGTAATATATATATATATATATATATATATATATATATATATATAAATGTATGTATATATATATATGTATGTATATATATGTATGTATGTATATATATGTATATATGTATATATATATATATATATTTATATATATATATATATATATATATATATATATATATATATATATAGTACATGTATTGTATTAGTTTCTGTAAATGTAAATCCGTAGAAACTCAAGTGTTTATAAAAAGTGCTCAATAACACGTAGAGCTGTTTAAAAGCATACATTTTTTTATTTATACAAACATTATTGGTTACATATGTGCATACATGTTTCGGTTGCACTTTTCCCAGAAAGTCAAACTCATCAGACCAAGAATTCTCTGAAATTCTTGGTCTGATGAGGTTGACTTTCTGGGAAAAGTGCAACCGAAACATGCATGCACATATGTAACCAATAATGTTTGTATAAATAAAAATGTATACTTATATATATATATATATATATATATATATATATATATATATATATATATATATATATAGTAAGTTATAAACGTATATTTATGGTAATTAACAACACAGAGGCTTTAGCGTTTCATCGCCGCGCGAATCTACAGGCTAAAATGCATTGTGTTTTTATATTATATTTTTGTATAAAACACCCGGCAAAACTAAGTCCATGCATTTTAGCCTGAAGATTCCCCCGGCGATTAAACACACGAACCTCTGTGTAGCTTTATTGCTGTAAATATATGTTCATAACTTAATAGCTAGCTCTGCTTCCGTATCGAGCACTGTTAAAGTAAATACTGAAAATGTATACATAAAAAATTATATCGCCTTATAAAATGTTATGTGGATACATGAAATACTAATATATATATATATATATATATATATATATATATATATATACATATATATATATATATATACTTTCATTCGATCTATAACGTAAATTTTAGCGCTGTTCACCTTCAATGAAATCATTTAAAATGGCGATGGGAAGCGAAAAATATATAAGTCAGACGAGCATCTGAGACGTACCCCGAAGCCTGAAAGTAATTTGGAAAGAACTCGTTAACCTTATAACAAAAGTCATCGTTAATGTGGTTTCTTTAGGTTATCAGAGGTGATAATTATAATTTATACATAAAAAAATGTAATTACTGGTAAATGAATTTACATGAATATTTAATTAATATATCTAGATCAATAGTAAGTGCATTTTTGCGTCACGTGGAACAGAGCGTATACACTCACAATACACACACACACATACATATATATATATATATTATATTTACATATATATATATATATATATATATATATATATATACGTGTATATATAGAGAGATAGATTGATAGATAGATATAGAGAAAGAGAGGAAATGAAAGACAGGTTCATAAGACCGGTTATATTGCTAGCATTGACCATACACTCTACGTGTTTACTCGAGTGTTTATAAGTATATATATATATATATATATATATATATATATATATATATATATATATATGCAAATGTGTATGTATAAAATGTGTGTATATCACAAATTATGGAAATTAATGTGTAAACTATTTTATGCATATATATATATATATATATATATATATATATATATATATATAAAAGTATATATATATATGCGTGGGTATGTATATCTATGTATATTTATGTATATAAACATATATATTTATATATATATATATACATATATATATATATATATATATATGTATGTGTGTATGCATATATGTCTAGGTATATGTTGTCGTAGGATCGTGTTTTCCTATACATGTATGCGTTTTCTTATTGTTATTTTAAGTTGAAAACATCCGTGTGGTATTAATTGTAGCCGAGCACAAAACAGGACATAGTGTTAGAAAGAGTCATCAAGAAGAAAGATACTTGCAGATTAGTTATAAAGATAAGATTACATCACGGAAATATATACGCGTGTATGTGCAACCGTAAATGTATGAATATATGTATATACACATGCGTATGAATCTGTATGTGTGTTAATGTAAAGGTGTGCGTGTGTCTATATAGATGCGTTACTGTAACTTGCTACCTTCACTATTTAGTCTTTCCCCCCTCCCCGTCCCCTTACTAAAACGCTATGCAATAATGTAATATATTTATTCCTCTCAGTAAATGTAAAACGGCATGAAGCTGTTGGACTTTGAAGAACGTCACGCTGACACATGTATGTACATCATATGTAACCAATAATGTTGGTATGAATTTAAAAAATAGCATATATATATATATATATATATATATATATATATATATATATATGTATATGTATATGTATATATATATATATATATATATTTATATATATATATATATATAAATTGAACAAGAATACGAAGATTACAATATAGTTTAATTCCTTGTGATACTTACTAAATCCGCATTTAAAATTTCTATACAGCTATTTATGTGTTTATATACGTATATATGTATATATATATATATATAAATATATATATAAATATATATATATATATATATATATATATATATATATATATATATATATATATATATATATATATAGTCTCGGAAGTTTCTCAACCATTAAAACTAAAAAAAAAAAAAAATTATTTTTTAAATAAAAAAAAACCCTTCAGTCCCAAGTCGTTCAGTGGAAAATCACTCATGTAAGTCAATTTAGTTTTTACAGTTATTATATTAGTTTGCATCTAACATTATTTAAGGGATCATCAGTTGTTTACTATATATATATATATATATATATATATATATATGTGTGTGTGTGTGTGTGTGTGTGTATGTTAATATAGATGTTAATATAGATGTATATTTAAGTATCTGTTTGCCATCATTTGTAAACCAAACATATTTTTTCTCCTTTATTTCCCTGTTTTTTTTTTACAATTTTTGAATAATCTTTTTAGTGTCAAAATCAAAAAGTGTACTTTCAATTCTTGGTCAGGTGATTAAATCAATAAACAAAAAGCAAGCAAAGAAAAATAACATTTCCACAAACTATAATTAGACAACATAACTATCCTTTAATACCATATTTTCTACCATACTTATAATATTAAATCGTCCAGTAAAAGAGAATTATTATTAGAATCCATCACTAATTGTTACAATCAAAACCATTAACATTATTACCAATTGCAAAAATATTATTAGTATTATTATTACTATTATTTTCATTACTATTATCATCATCATTAAATTCATTTATTGTCATTACAATTTAGGCTACCATCATCTCTATTATAACCAATGTTATTATTAGTTTTATGAATAGTATTAGTATAATTATTATCATTATTATCATTATAATCATCATTATCATCATCATAATCATTATGATAATTATTATCATTATTATTAATATTATTATTATTATTGCTATCATTATAAGTATTACTATTATTAATAATATTATTCGTATTATTGCTACCACTATTTTTTATTATTATCATAAATACTATTCTTATAAACATATTTACAACAATTATGATTAACATTATTGCTATTTTGTTTATAATTAATATTATTATTACTAGCAAATATATGCTCCCTCCGGTCGCATATTTTTGCTAGGCTGCCGCATCAGAAATGAAGGCTCATGCGTAAGCCAATGGAGCCCCAGTCATATTTCTGTGGTGGTTAGACATTGATTTTCTGTGTTTATGACCAAGAATATTTTAGTTGAAAATAAAGGAAAAAAAATTCGACCCTACCCCGATTTTGTTTTTCCCTCGCCCATAAATAGAAAGACCTGTAGTTTAAATAGAAAGAAAACATTTTTTTGTACCCCCCTCAATTTTTTTATATTACCAGTCATAGAAATATTTTTTAGTTGAGAAAAAAAATTTTTTTGACCGCCTTCCCCCAATTTTTTTATCCTCCCTCCCCCCCCTATACATGTAAATATTTTTAATTAAAAAGGAAAAAAAACAAACCTAACCCTAACTGTAACGACGGGGTCAAAGTTAGCGTGGGTCCTAAAATGAAAAAGTACCAAAAAATCAAATACAGTGAACACAGTGTGGGGTGGGGGGGTTTGTTTAATGACCTTTTTTTTAATTAAACAATTTGATTCTACAATCAGTTGTATAGTTTTCCAGTACAATGTGTTAGTTTATTTTGTTGACATTAAAGAAAAAAAAATCACATCTTTTTTTTAATAAATAAAACATGGAATCATAAATTCTGTTGAGGTCGTGAAAAAATGATAATATTCGATATGAAAGTATTAAGAAATCAAATACAGTAAACACGAAAAGTTTTTTAATTCTCGGAAAGAAAAAGTTTACCTGAACTGTGTGTGTGTGGGGGGGGGGGCGTGCGCGCGCGCGTTTTTATATAGTAATTTTTAAATCAATTATTATTTTAATTAAACAATTTGATTTAATAAAGTTGTGTTTTAACACATAATGGCTAAGAATAAACAAACTTAGGACGGTTTTAAAAATGGAAAACTGAGCACGGTGTTTGCAAGCGTTGTTGTTTACATATTTAACGTGCCACATTAACGTCCACTGCTTAATCAGATCGCCATATTTAATTACCGGAGGGAGGGAGGACACCCCTGATTAAACAGCCAATTGGCTGCTTAATCAGATCGCCATATTTAATTACCGGAGGGACGGAGGACACCCCTGATTAAACAGCCAATTTGCTGCTTAATCAGATCGCCATATTTAATTACCGGAGGGAGGGAGGAAATAACTTATTAAACAGCCAATCGGCTGCTAAATCAGATCGCCATATTTAATTACCGGAGGGAGGGAGGACACCCCTGATTAAACAGCCAATTGGCTGCTTAATCAGATCGCCATATTTAATTACCGGAGGGAGGGAGGACACCCCTAATTAAACAGCCAATTTGCTGTTTAATCAGATCGCCATATTTAATTACCGGAGGGAGGGAGGACACCCCTAATTAAACAGCCAATTTGCTGCTTAATCAGATCGCCATATTTAATTACCGGAGGGAGGGAGGACATAACTTATTAAACAGCCAATCGGCTGCTAAATCAGATCGCCATATTTAATTACCGGAGGGAGGGAGGACACCCCTGATTAAACAGCCAATTGGTTGCTTAATCAGATCGCCATATTTAATTACCGGAGGGAGGGAGGACACCCCTAATTAAACAGCCAATTTGCTGCTTAATCAGATCGCCATATTTAATTACCGGAGGGAGGGAGGACACCCCTAATTAAACAGCCAATTTGCTGCTTAATCAGATCGCCATATTTAATTACCGGAGGGAGGGAGGACATAACTTATTAAACAGCCAATCGGCTGCTAAATCAGATCGCCATATTTAATTACCGGAGGGAGGGAGGACACCCCTGATTAAACAGCCAATTGGTTGCTTAATCAGATCGCCATATTTAATTACCGGAGGGAGGGAGGACACCCCTAATTAAACAGCCAATTTGCTGCTTAATCAGATCGCCATATTTAATTACCGGAGGGAGGGAGGAAATAACTTATTAAACGGCCAATCCGCTGCTAAATCAGATCGCCATATTTAATTACCGGAGGGAGGGAGGACACCCCTAATTAAACAGCCAATTTGCTGCTTAATCAGATCGCCATATTTAATTACCGGAGGGAGGGAGGACATAACTTATTAAACAGCCAATCGGCTGCTAAATCAGATCGCCATATTTAATTACCGGAGGGAGGGAGGACACCCCTGATTAAACAGCCAATTGGTTGCTTAATCAGATCGCCATATTTAATTACCGGAGGGAGGGAGGACACCCCTAATTAAACAGCCAATTTGCTGCTTAATCAGATCGCCATATTTAATTACCGGAGGGAGGGAGGAAATAACTTATTAAACGGCCAATCCGCTGCTAAATCAGATCGCCATATTTAATTACCGGAGGGAGGGAGGACACCCCTAATTAAACAGCCAATTTGCTGCTTAATCAGATCGCCATATTTAATTACCGGAGGGAGGGAGGACACCCCTAATTAAACAGCCAATTTGCTGCTTAAAGATCGCCATATTTAATTACCGGAGGGAGGGAGGACATAACTTATTAAACAGCCAATGACTTTGCAATTTTAACAGTACTCGCATTGAAATGCTTTAGAAAACACGCCGGTTATGATAAAAATGGGTTTAATTAATTGTATGAATAATATTTATTTATATAACCTTATCGGAAAATATTGTAAATACATATGTAAATTTGATAATAGCAGTTATAAGTTTATATTTGTAAATATGAATTTAATTGAAGGTTTAAATGAATGACTTATGTTAATGGCCACACCCATCTGGTGTCTGAACTACTTTTGGTGACAGTATATAAAGAATTTCAAAAAGATTAGTTTCAGTAAGATAGTCATACTGGAGTTTCTGCTTCAGACAGACAGACAGACAGATACATAAACTCCATTATTAATAGATTTATATCATTATTATATTTTAATATTTTCTTATTATTTTATTTTCTATTTCTTTTTTTATTATTCCACTATTGTTTAGTATTGAGTATTATTATTACTTATATTTATCAACATATTTACTATTTTTGTCTGCAGTATTACCGCTATTATTATTATTATTATTATTATTATTATTATTATTATTATTATTATTATTATTATTATTATTATTATTATTATTATTATTATTATTATTATTATTATTATTATTAATAATAATAATAATTTTTTTACTGCTATTATAATTATTATGGTTTATCGTACCAGTTGTCGAAAATATAACAATTATTATTAGTAACACTATTACTATTACTATTATCATTGTTATTGTTATTAAGTTTTTACTAATATTGTCATTATTATTGATGGGAGCAATGGCGGTATTACCATTAGTACTTTTGTCATTATTATTATTATTATCATTTACTCACTAAGAGTTCTCGCACAGGTCATCAGTGATTGATCACCGACAACCGGTGGTATTCCCTGGAGTCTAGGTGACAACATGTCTCCCCAGATTTCCAGTATTCTCCACCTCTTTTCGATAGCCACCGGAAATAAATATGCAGTATCACAACAGTCGTTCACCATTTATTTCTCGCCGGCAAGGACCATTGGTCTTCTCTGGGATTTGGGTGGCAATAAGCCTCCCTATGGTCCCAGCAGTCTCCGCACTTCCAGTGGAGGTCTGGTTTGTGCTGTCCCCACTCGGTCTTTACATCCTCCTTGAACCTATGCAAATATTTTGTGTGGTGTCAGCCTAGGCTGGTACCATATTTTTATTATTATTATTATTATTATTATTATTATTATTATTATTATTATTATTATTATTATTATTATTATCATTATTATAGTTATTATTATTATTAGTTTTTTCTACTAATATCATAAGTATAATTGTTTGTAGTAGCAGTAGTTAAATATAATCATTTGGTATTATAATTTGCATTATTAATATTAGCATTGTTATCGTTATTAAGTTGTTACTACTATCATTATTATTATTATTATTATTATTATTATTATTATTATTATTATTATTATTATTATTATTGTTTGGGAACAGTGGCAGTATTACCATTAGTACTTTTGTCATCATTACTATTATTATTATAACTATTTTTATAATTATTATTTAAATTATAACTACTTATTGTGTAAATTAATTTTTTTTTCTAAATTTATTAATAAATTTATTTATTAATTAATGGCAATTAGATGAAGTTAAAAAACTAAAAAAAAAGTAAGAAACTAAGAATAAAAACAAACAAAATCAGAGCCCGATGTCTTAAGGACAACACCCCCGCACACACAATACCACCACTATCATCATTGCCGACCCAAACCGAGGATCCCACTGTAAATTATGTATCTTGAAACAAGGACTCTAGATTGATATTGACAAGTCTCCTTCCAGCAATCAACATTTAGACATTGGCTACATGTGTATTTTGTAACTCTTTCTTCCTTTCCTCATCTCTTTACCCTGTCCCTCTCTCTCTCTCTCTCTCTCTCTCTCTCTCTATTGTCCACTTCCTTCTCCCCTCCCTTTTCTCTATTCTAAATGATTTCATATTTTTATTTCATCCCATACCATATTATTTTATCTATCTATCTATCTATCTATCTATCTATCTATCTATCTATCTATCTATCTATTATTTCTCTCTCTTTCTATCTATCTATTAATTTATCTATCTATCATTTCTATCTCTTTCTATTACTTCGGCTTACTTTTTATATTTTATATTTTATATTTTATATTTTATATTTTTTATTTTACATTATTGTTCTATTTTTAGTTTTGACGGTACAACCACGTGACTTTCAAAATTGTAATTTTAAATTTATATTTATTTTCTCCCCATTTCATAGTTTTCAAATATTATCTACGGTTAAGATCGGATTTTAACTCCACCTGATGAGATCCTAGTTTATAAAAGCTGTTGGTCGATACTATCGACATGCCAGTCTCGTAGATTTTGTACATATATGTGTAAATAAAAATAATCATATATAAATGCTATATTTGATATTGAGCCGTCTTTATAGGTCCGGTATAAATTCTTTGGATTACTATCCTGTAGATGTTTACGTGGTCTTGATTATTATTATTGTTGTTATGGTTCCGGTATTGTTATTGTTATGACGAACAGTTGGGCTCGTTCATTCCTGATAAAATAATGGAATCAGTTATGCTTATTGTAATTGGATCGAACTCTAGTCTACCCTGGCAGTCAACACTGACATACCACTTCTCTTTTTCTCTGTACATATATTTTCTTCAATATATATTGTTCACCTAACCGCACTGTTCCGTTTCTCTATTTCGGCCCTCTAAATAGGGTCACAACAATTATATATATATATATATATATATATATATATATATATATATATATATATATATGGAAAATGGCAAAAGTAAAACCACCGAACATCGTAATATCGGTGTATGTATTATCAATTAACGTAAAATGTAATTCTATGTAAAGCGTCACGAACGGTAAAATTGCTTTACGTAAATTACTGCTTTTACTTTCATAAAATATTTGTGTTAATTAAATTAAGAGAAAACAGTTACACTGTTTATTCATGAATAATTATATTAATTAATTAGTATTAATGACCAAAACCCGTTATTTATCTGTGAAGTATTGTCACATTAAACTTGATAAAAAAATAACTAAAATAACTTTGTAGTCTGAAACTAATAGTTAAATATTTGAAATATTTAAAACAAATACGCCAACAACTGTTATTGTACGTAAATTAAACTATTTTAGTATATGGCACTGGATAAAAATCACAGAAAAAAATACGCGACGCAATTAAATGTCATTTATGGTACGTTTTAAATTATTTCAAGAAGCAAACAACTTCGCATTACTAACGATTTAACAGCGAATTTTCACATGAAAATTGGGAACATTTTTTTTTTATTCTTTTATTTCAGACATCGCGTAATTTTTTTAATTTTTACGGACATTTTTTTCCGAAACATGATGGTTCGACGGGAATTGGTCCTTTGAAAAAGACCTATTCAGAATAACAATCAAGGAATATCATCTTAGGATACATATTGAGACGATTTCTTTCAAAGCATTCAGTGGCATATCAACTTAGAGTGATGATTTTCTTCAAACTTCTATATACAAAACTTCATTAACAATTAAAATTGAAAGTGCGGTAGTGTTCAGGGTATTTTTTCAGGATCTAAGAATTGTGTGTTTACTCTGCATTTATAGGAATATTTTTTAAAAAGAAACTTCATCAAATATCTTTGAGGAAACGAACAAATTCCCTGAAAATATAAACTTAAGGAATAATGTTTTATGCTACTTATCCTGCTGCAGATAAAAATAGAACAATATGGATTATAAGAAAGAACTATTGGGTGTTATCTTATAAGGTGATGCTTAATACTATGTGAGGGGGGAATTGCCAGCTGAGTAGTGATCACAAAAACTATTAATGATAAACGTCATCTCCTTTATTGATGTGAACCAACGGTCCAACGACTATAGTCAAGGAGACACTTCCTCAGCCATGCCCAACATCTAACAACATCTCAAGAAGAGAGCAAACTACAGCTGTGGATCAGTCGGATAGATAATGCCACCCTCCTACTGACATAGGAATCCCTTCTTCTGAACCCCTCCCTCTGGCTTCAGTAAAATAACACTCCAGCGCCTGAGAACGGGACGGGGTGATCAAAAGTTGCTGTGAGCAAATGGGGTTACAAAACAAACCCAACCATCTGTTAATCTGTTGATGAGAATCCTGCCTCCTACTGCCGAAACGGTGCAGCCTGAAGGATCTTGCGGAGTGCCACAATAATACAAAAGACTGTGTAACAGGTGGAAACTGCCCTATGACCAAATGCTTGCAAGACAGACAAAGAAGAAGACGAGTGTGTGATATAATATAGCAATGAGTGAAATGTAGAATGCAATTGTTTTGCTGGTAATTTTTCGAAACCAGATGAGAGATATTCTGGATTATAACTGCGGAATGCAATGAGGAGCGCAATCCAGCATTCGCTGGTTCCACAACTACCGTTGGCTACTAATTGTCCGCTTGAATTGGGTGCAGAAATTCGAGCACATGATTCGATTACAAATGGAAAGTGGCGCATTTGATGTGGGAAAACAGATAAACGAAGTGAAAAAAGTTAACTCAACTAGAACCATGGACGCAATTTTCAATGATATCTCTCCCGAAATATATGAACAGTTTGCGATACGATGGCTAGGCGAAGTAAAAACAGGCGTTACCTTAAAGGCAGCGTATCATGTGCTGCAGATTGCTTAAGACATTGTTGGCTTATGGTCTTTGACCAGACTGAGACCGCTTGTTAAGGATTTGATGCTCGCCAACTGAAGAATATTTACATTGCTACTGGACTACGCCATACCCATTATAATGGTGACTGTTGCTTCGGCAGAATCGGTCATCGCGGTCGAACAGTCTACCGCGGAGATAACTTGATGAAACGGTTAATAGCATCATCATAAAATGCAACTTGGCCTGATACGACTCAAAAAGAATGAGGCAGATAACAATATTTTTTATAATTTAAAAAGTTAGTGGTTATGATAGTTTTTTTCGCCTTAAATAGCAAGGTGTGTCACATGTAAAAACTACGACCAGAATCTATAAAATGTTTGCTTTAAATTAAAATCAATACTTTAAAGTCCATCGACCACGCTATAAATACTAGCAAAGAGTTTGATAGCACTTGTTTATTTCACATTAAACTTTAACAAAAACATGGTGCACTTTCAAAACTGTAGGAAATACCCCATTTTCTACATTTTTGAAAGTGCACCATGTTTTTTTGTACAGTAAAGAAAATTAAAGTATTTTGTCTACTCTTAAAATGTAATACATAAAATGACCCAAAAACGAACTCCGTACACAGTTTTAGTGATATATCATTTACTGAGTCACTAATCATCCTTATTTTGCAGAAAATGACACATGCGACACAACTATATCTCACTAGAAGCCTCTTCAAATAATATGCTGCGTCAAATATTATTGCAAGGCCAACTAGTTTAATAAAGTGCAAAACGGGATGAACCAATGGGAAAACTATGTGACAGGGGAGACCCTCAATGCAGCCAGTAAGAACTGGCCAAACCATTGAGAATGCCACAATAGTGTTGGAAAGTCAGCTGAACCAACTTCGCAAGAGTTAGTACACAAGAATGCGCTGCACGGACATTATCACTACGTTTATTGTAAAACGTCATTTACAGCATGATAGGACAAACGTTCGCACTCTAAACTACTCCAGAGATTTACTGAAATATAATTATGGAAGGCATGCGATCAAAGCGGATTTTAAAAAAAACTAACAAACAAGATAGTATACTTCCCTAAAATTTACTTCTCTTGGACTAATTTAAAGATACGGTCAGATTGTACGAAAGGATAATCAAGAATATCAACGAATCGATCAGGAAGAAGGTTTGTAAAGACGTCTATGAGAACTCTGTGCTGCGCGTCAAGAAATGCACAGAGCAAAATAGAGGGCATCGTAAACGCATTATGTGGACTAAGTAAAAAAAGTGCCAGACTTCCATGTTTTCATATTCTGTTTTAAAAAGATTTCACTAGTTCTTCTCAAAGTTTCATTTAATTCTTTCAAATAATTATAAACATGTACCGTGTCGAACGTTAGGAAACCGTTTTAGTAAGTGGCCTTGTATTATGACTTATCATGCGTATATTCAGATACACTTTGATTAACTATAGTCAGTCTCGGACGATATATATGCGGTTATTTCTATACCAATATTAGTATTCAATTCATTATAATATGAGTATTAAATTCTATATAAATATTAGTATTTAATTTTTTATTAATAAATGTATTCATTATTTTATCAATATAAGTATTCATTTATTTAGGAATATTAGTATTAAATTATATATCAATACTAGTATGATATTAAGACATACATTATTAATAGGCTAGTGTACACATCACCAAATTACGCCAGTAATCTCATTTGTCTTATATAAGTTATGATGATCACTTCTGATGACTAGATAAAACACATTCGGTTGACTTTTTTATCATAGAGGGGAGGATTGTTTCCAATTTCATTTCCGGCGGTGTGATTAATCTGATATGGTTGTCTGATTTATATTTTCATTCTCACTAATTCTCACTACTTGAAATAGTTTCGTCTGTTCCTAGAAAAGAGGGACCTATTTAGTCGCTAACTTTTATGTGATGAGATGGAATTTCAAATTTTATATTTATATATAAGAAAATACGTTGGACTTTATTATATAGTAGAAGATAAATTTAACGTTTAATTATTTTTGTTTAAACTACATGCTACCAATAGTTTGATTGAATTTCCAATACTATTAAAATTGAGAAAATCATCTCATTTTTTAAAGTTTTCTTCACGAAGATCTGGTTAGTATTGTTTTCTTTACGCTAAAAATAAACTGTGCATTTTTACGAGACATATTCACCTTTAGTATCAAAAGAATAAATCTTCACTATTGCATGCATATTAATTAAATTGTCGGTTTATGAATTACAACTTTTTCTTTGGTTATTTTAAATTTTCTGCCAAATATAAATATTCATCGTGACAAATGAAAATAAGACTTTATTAAATGTTCAGATCCAGTTCTAGCAAATTAGATATTGCTTAAGAAGTAATTTACTATATAAAGTAAAGTAAAGTGTTGAATACATGTAACGTTATCTTATGTGAGAGTTTATGTAAGACATTGAGTTCAATAGTAACATGTGTGGCACAACGCGTATACTCTTTTTACAATCCATTGTGTCAGACTTGGAGACAAGTAAAATAAATCCACCGCATTAAAAATGAAAGCTCACACGCGCCAACCATGTTCTGATCGGGGCAAGTCGGTGTGATAGAAATATCAGCTAGAAAATCAACAGCGCTGTACCGGCAGCCAAGTTCAAGGGGTCATATAACTTGTCACAGATATTTTTTAACACTGATAGCGTCACTGAGCCTTTCTGTGTTTCTCTTTCTTTTCGGTCTTTCTACCCCTTCCTATCTCTCTCTTAAACTAATTAACCGATCATTGTGAATCAAAAACAAGCAGAAATGTACTATAAAAAGTAAAGTTGGTTCTTCGTACATGTTGAGTTGAATGCGTGTTGTGTTGGGTTAGTACGAGTGTTTATGTAAGACATTGAGTTTAATAGTAAAGAAGGTCGCTGTTTAAAATATTAATTCCTTTTAAAACCAACTTATTTACTGTTTATAACGATGAACAAGAGGATATGAATTGAGTTACATTGGTTATAGTAGTTTGAATAGTAATTATGAAAGACTGTAACTCTTCTACTTCACTCTCTTTAAAGTATGGCTACACATTTTTTTTAAAATACCCTCTCTGTAGACATTGTGTTAATCTGACGCCAGCACAACTAAAATTATCTTATATGTTCATAAGAAAAAAACGTATCGTGTATCTTTGTGTTTCTCTGTTATTATCTCTTCCTATCTCTCTCACTCCAACACCCTGTTTCATAAAACGTTTAGTTTATATCCGTCTCTCTCATTTTCTCTCTCTTTCTATGTCTCTCTGTATCTCTGTCGCACTTTTTTTATAGATATAAAAGTAGTATTAAAATATGCGTATGGTAAGTACCATGTTTTTCTTGTGAAATAAATCTTGTAAAAGTAGTCAACAAGATGAGGGGTTATTACGAATTTAAGTATAAACACTTATATTATAAAGTAATATAATATATTACATATATGTTTAAGTATGTACTTCAAAATGAAATAGTGCTAAATACTATGTGTCTATATATAAAGTTAGGGATGTGTATGTGTTTACATATTTGTATGTATAGTATATACTCTTAAACTAATTAACTGATCATTATGAAGTAAACACAACTGTGAGAAGTAATAGAGTCGCAATGTAGACTATATTAAATTTAGTTTAGTTTTATGCAAGAGATAAAAAGAAGGTGAAAGCAATTCGTATAAATACAGATATCGCCGATTTTAATGAAATTTAAAAAAATGGGTATCAAACATCAATTAATAAATATTCCCTAATGTTCAGTCTATTCGGAATATTTTAAAGGGAGTTTCAAGAAAATAATATAGGCACGACCTCTGAAT
>OY744520.1:79001961-79054461 GCA_963556195.1 Sepiola atlantica
CCATCAGATAGGGATATATGTGAGCGGGATTAAACGTAGCCGTAATTGATATTCTTATTGTTGTTGTTGTTATTATTATTATTATTATTATTATTATTATTATTATTATTATTATTATTATTATCAAAAAGAGGAATATTATTTTCAGTGCAAATGTATTAAAATTGTGAGTGTTTTATTCTGAATTCAAAGCAAGTTATAATTTTGCGTAGCCTAATATTATATTAAATTAAGTTAGCTGCTTCTAGTAGGGTTAAAAGATGGAATTCATTGTATATTAAAATAAATTAAGTTAGCTGATTCTAGTAAGGTTAAAAGATGGAATTCATTGTATGAATCTAAATTAATATTATATTAACTTATATTACATCATATTGGGTTATCTTGTCGCCAGGGGGTATTATTGAGCTGTTAGTCTTTTAGTATTAGGTCGATATTTGTTGAGAGAGGTGGGTGGGGCATTGGGGTCTATCCGTAGTGGAAGATCGATGCTAAAGGGGTCGCGTGGTTGTTTAATTAACTGTATGTTTTGCTATTGGGTTAAAAATAAATCTGATAGAGAAGTGGGGATGGTCTAGATACCTGATGGGCAAGACTATGTTGGGCTAAGTGCATTTATGTGCTCTGGGGCGGGGGGGTGTCTATTGGGGTTACAAGCTGGGCGTATTTAAATCTCCTCTTATGTTGGCATCTGGAAATTATCTCGTTTCTCGAGTTTATAACGTTTTTCTCTATTGCAGTTGTGAGTATTATTAGTGCTTCTGATGTGCATAGGTGGCAATTCTTTGAGCCCGGTGTGTAGGATTTTGACTTTTTCAGTATAGACCATTTTAGGGAGAATTGGGTGGTATTTGATTTAAAGTCTTTGATTAATTTAGTTAGAGAGGTGCTGTTATTGGTATTGTTATTGAAAGAGAAAGTATGCATGGAGATTCTGGATTTTATAAATTGCGATGTCGATCCTATGTATGTATATATCCTAGGGTTAGCTATCCTGTCAGTTACTGGGTTGCTTCTGGTTGTGGGCATTATGGTGTTGCTAGGCTGGTTCGGGTTTGTGTTTCTAGAGTTAGGTGGGGTTGTGGGATGGGGTGATGCAAGTTCGGTGGTGTTGTTTATGTTAGTGGTGCGTTGGGGTAATTTAGTTACGGTGCATGCATAGACCACATCTTTGTGCATGCAGTTATTATTTAATAGACATGTTGAAGGGTTGTGGCAGTTGCAATTATTAGTTTGTGTGTTTGGGGTAATGGTTGATTGGGCACGTTTGATTTTCTCATTGTTAGTACTTATTATGGTTTGGGCTATGTTAGGCATTGTGGAGTACGATATCTTGATATTATTTTTATTTAGGAGGGAATTGTATTTGTGTGGGTATCTAAATGAGTTTTCAACTATTTTGAAAAATTCCCTAGGGATATTGGTTTTTACATTGTTATTGTATGGGGGGTTGAACCAGATATTTTTCTTTCGCCTTAATCGTTTGCGTTTATTTTCAGGGTGTTGGTTAATGTGTTCATTATATTTGGTGTTATTTGAGTTATTGGTGTTCGTATTATAATTATTATTTCTATTATCGTTATTACTATGTCTCTGTGTCATGTTGTGTGTGATTATGTTGCGGTGTGGCTTAAGGTGTGTGGGGTGTTCTTGTTTATAGGTTATCTTGTCTGGATAACCTGAATTAAGCAGGGCATTGTTGTAGAAATTAGCATTTTGGTCGAATATTGTTTTGTTAGCTGATAGTTTAGAGATTCTATTTGAGACAGATGGGACTATTGAGTTTATTATCGATTTAGGGTGGTTAGAATGTTTATGCACATAGAATAGCGTTAGGTTGGGTTTGTGGTAGGGGGAGTAAGTGCCGGAGTTTAAGTCTAATGTGATATCGAGGAAATTGGAAGTTGTTTTTCCTTTGTCGATGGTTATTGTGAGGTCGAAGTTTTTGAAGAAGGTATGCAATTGGTTAATAGTTTTATTGTAAATTCTAGGTCTATCTTTAGAGACGAATAGGGCATCATCTCTGTATAACCCCCCGTGCAAGTTCTTAAATCTCTGTCTGAGTTCATGCAAGAGGAAGAGGCCCACTAAGTCAGTGACTTGGGCTGAGTCCGATGCCCCCATAACGATGTCGTAATTATTAGGGGTATCTTTCCTGGTCCAGTATTTGTCGTCAAAGTGGAGTATGGATCTTCTAGCTAGTAGTATTAATTTGATTTATATGTCGGTGAGGTCAGAGTTATTTTTAGCTAATATTAGTGCCTTATTGAGGAGGATTGGGGATATTGATTGGTAATAGTTATTTATATCAAAGGTTATAAAGTTCAATTTGGATTTATCTTTAAGGTTAAGGAACCAATCTATTACAACGTTAGATGATTGCCATAGTGAGAAGAATATTTTCTTCTTCATGTCTGGGATAATTCTGTCTAAGATTTTTTTGCTAATTATTCCTATGTCTGATTTAGAAGGGCAGATAAGTCTAATTGAGGGGTTATCATTGAAATCTATTTTATGGTCTTTAAGGGAGAATCTAGGGGTGGCCGGGGTGACAATTTCAGCGTGGTTAGTGATGTTCAATGAAGTTAATAGAGATTTAGCCTTTGCGTTTATATTGGTTAAAGTTTTGGGAGGTATGGTTTTGTACGATTTATTTAGTTCTTTATATATTAAATTTCTGTAGGATGTGTAATCTAGTTTGTAATAGTTTTTTGTTTTGTCCGCTTGGACGATTATGTTAGGTTGTGTCTTGACCTTTTTGGCAAACTTATTTATTTTCTTTGCAATTGGGTGGGATATATTATTATGTTTTTTGAATTTGATTTTCTTAACTAGGTTGAATAAATCGTTTTCGAAATTATCTAAATTGTCGTTTTGCCTGGGGAATGATAAGGTTTTTAAGCCGTAATGAGCTGCTGCTATTCTTTCTTTTTTCTTTTGCTCTCTATATGAGTTCAATGGGAGGTTGTGTTCCGTATGGGGTATATTTTCTCCGGTAGAGCTGTCGTGTGTCGATTTACTTGCGTTCAGGTCGTAATGGAAGGCTTTCCATCTCACGTTTATCATGAAAGTTTTCACTGCTTGGATGAGTTTATTCCTGTAGTTATCTTGGGAGGGGGTGGGGATGTTTTTTATCAGAAAGTGGGAGGAACTCCTTGCAAAACATATCAAGATAGATATATGAGCTTGAATGCTAATGATAATAGAATTAACGATAAGCGAAATATCGTAGTTATCTATCTCGATAAAATAAAGCTCAATACGTTGAGTAGAGCAATCAATATTAAAGAAAGATGAAGATAAAGAATTGTACATAAATTAATACAAATTTTATTACATCGGAAGTTCAGATGCAAGGAGTTACATTAATCCTTAAACCATGGTTTTTCAAAGATAAAACTCTTCTCGTCAGAGGATAAATCTGGTAATATGGTATTTATATCAATTAAATATTACCTAGTTCCATTTCACTTTGAAAAAATTGAAGAATAAAAACCAAAAGGGATTGGGGATAAAGAAGTTAAAAATAAAATAAAATAAAATAAAAAAATAAAAAATAAAAGATAAATAAAAAATAAAATAAAATAAAGGGCCGGGAAGTGAAATTTAGCAGTATTGGGAGGTGATTTTGTAGCTAGTTAATAGCTAAAGTAACTTTTGTAGAATTGGAGAAAGTTTTTTTCACAAATAAAAGGTGGAGGGTTCAAAATATCTCACTTGGTCCGTATGGATTCGTACTCCGTTATAGTATATTTCCGTGGAGTTACAAGTAAAAATTCTGTACTGGTATTTTAAATATCCAATTCGGCAAATCCGAGGTTAAGATTGTCTGTTTAAAGGCGTTATGCGGAAAAGTTCATGTCTGCCTTTAATTGTTTGCTTCCCTGGCAGAGAAATGTATCAAAAGTTTTTTATATCATTTTGAATATTCTGCTTGGGTGTGGATTTTTGCCGGCTAAGGAGAGTAGAACCTTTCCAACCGATGTCAAAGTGAATAATGCCTGTGGCTGATATTTTAAGGGTAGTGTGAAGGAATGGGCGGGGTTGGGGGGAAGGGGTTTTAGTGAAGTCTATAACTTCAAGTTTGACGGTCAGCTAAGGTGAGTTTGTGGGTGGGGGGATTCAGATGTTTATATTTTGAGGTTAAGGGGTTTCTTAGTGCGGTGAAAACCATCAGATAGGGATATATGTGAGCGGGATTAAACGTAGCCGTAATTGATATTCTTATTGTTGTTGTTATTATTATTATTATTATTATTATTATTATTATTATTATTATTATTATTATTATTATTATTATTATCAAAAAGAGGAATATTATTTTCAGTGCAAATGTATTAAAATTGTGAGTGTTTTATTCTGAATTCAAAGCAAGTTATAATTTTGCGTAGCCTAATATTATATTAAATTAAGTTAGCTGCTTCTAGTAGGGTTAAAAGATGGAATTCATTGTATATTAAAATAAATTAAGTTAGCTGATTCTAGTAAGGTTAAAAGATGGAATTCATTGTATGAATCTAAATTAATATTATATTAACTTATATTACATCATATTGGGTTATCTTGTCGCCAGGGGGTATTATTGAGCTGTTAGTCTTTTAGTATTAGGTCGATATTTGTTGAGAGAGGTGGGTGGGGCATTGGGGTCTATCCGTAGTGGAAGATCGATGCTAAAGGGGTCGCGTGGTTGTTTAATTAACTGTATGTTTTGCTATTGGGTTAAAAATAAAATATAACTACGATATTTCGCTTATCGTTAATTCTACTATCATTAGTATATATATATATATATATATATATATATATATATATATATATATATATATATATATAGGTCCCGCACCTCCTCACACTCGACCTCTTGTGATGACTTTCTTTGAGAAATAGAAATAAAGAATACATAAAAGTTTTACTATTTCTGTTTACTTGTCCACCGTCCGAAATTTACTGGTCAAAACTGAATATAACGCAAGTGTGTTTTTTCATACTTAGAAATGTATTTACAATTTGTGTGACAGCGGATTTCATGTTTATGAGGATTATTCTTTGCTTTTTATATTGCGAACCAAGGAAAAAAAAGTGGGTTTCTAATCTAGTATTTTATACATATTATTTCGCAAGAATAATAGGTAGTGCCTATATTATTTTTATCGAAAATCCCTTTACAATATTCCGAATAAACTGAAAATTAAGGAATATTTATTAATCAGAGAAAGCGTGTGCATTGAAACCATGTTTGTTTTTGCGTATATTCTCTCTTCTATGATTGTGTCATTTACGTTGCAAGCCAAGGTAAATGGTTGAGAAATGATTAGTGCGGCAACTGAGATAATCATATGCATTAATTGGCAAACCGAATTAAATATCATGTGGATAATCAAATGAAAAGGCGTCTCACATGTTTTTTTGTATGACATAATTGATTATTTCAGTTGCAATTACAAGATTTAAACATGATATAATAATGACAGTAATGAAGAATATTGTGTCTTAAAAACTACTTTCCAGGTGTACGTTGGTGGCGGAGATTGTAGGTATGAGTATTGATTTACTCCTCTTTAGGAGTAAGGCACAAGGCCAGTTTTTATCTTATTCCCACAAGTAAGATGGGGCCCAAGGTCGGGTCGGGAAAGTGGGGTTTAAAAATTGCCTGGACAGCCCCGTCGGCATTCTCCGGTAGGGGCGCCTCAGCAGTAAGCAATAAACTTACTCCTCCCCAAAGAGGGGAGGCGAAGCCTGGGAGGGTGGACCTCCTAGAATTGCACAAGACAGACCCATAGACCGGCATAAATCAAGCCCCGAAGGCCAAGACAATACCAGTCTATGGGGTGCAGTATCCATCGGAACAGACACTACACTTTTGTAGATATGAGTAGCAGAGTGAAAATTCTTCCGAATATATGTATGACTTGTTAAAAATGACTAATTTTAAATTTGAAAAAGGCGATACTAAGTAAATGTTTGTTTCTTAACAACATAGAGCAATACGCGGCAAAAATTAAAAGATGAAAAGATTATATTGTAAATTATACGATGTTATATTGAAATATGTTGAACTGTACGAAGACAATTCGTGAAAGTAAGATTCCAATGATTGTGTTTTACTGCATTAAGTTCTGGAGACTCGATGTTGAATTTTGTTGTACGAAGTACTCTGTTTCGTTTGTCATTAACATTGTGGTGAAACGTAGAGCAATAAAGGACTGGTATACCGTTGGTTAAGGTTTTAATCACAAACGAATACCACATCAGAAACAACGGGGGAATTTAATAGTTATCGTGCCTAGGGTCAGAGAGCATGTATAACGGCTTTAATAAGAGATGATAATTATATAATTTAAAATATATATTATAAGTAAGAATTTTAATACAAATATGCACGACATATTTTGCGTATCTATTGATAAATTCAAGTATCGCCTGTGTAAGAATTATCTTTATAAATGCGTTTATCTAACAAATGAACGAAATGTAATTAGGAAGTGTAATTTAAATGAGACAATTAAAAGTGCATTTATTAGAAGATATAAACGGTTATATGTTTTGAAAAATATACGTTAACTTAATTCACAGAAAGATCCTTTATAACTTCGTATTTTTCAAACGAGATAATAGTCAAACAATTATTGGTGGTTTCTCGAAAAAGTTTAAAATGTTGGCAGTACATACAAAACAAGGTTTAACTTTATAGCGTGAAGCTATACAAATTATGTTCAGTTTATGATTGTAGACGTAGCATTAACGTTTAAATGGAACTAATGCGTTTTCTTCTGAAATAAGTTTAGATATTTGTTGATGATTTCTAGCGTCGCCTTTGTAGGAAGTAGAGTTATAAGTGTTTATTTTTGCTAAGGCATGAAAGCGATAGAATTATCTTTATCTTTTGTGTGGCTTATTTTTTAACAAAATAGAAAGTAATTAATAAAGAAAATGGAAAGTTTGATTAGTTTTGTTTACTTTACCATTGTTCGAGGTATGTGATTAGTCATTCTTAGAAATCTATTTACAATTTTTGTGACAGTGGATTTCATGTTTATTAAGATTATTTATGGCGTTGTCTATTTCAAAAAATATAACAAAAATTCGATGTCTAATCCAGTATTTAATACAGATTACTTTGGAGGGATAATAGTACACAATACATCAAAGGAAAGCGGGTGTATCGATCACATGTTATTTCTGTATATATTATCTGTTCCACGAGTGGGTGATGTAAGTGTTCAGCCTAAAAAAGGCATAACAAATCATTATTGGGTCAACTAAGGTCACCGAACGCGTCGATTGTTCAAATGAAATCAAAGATCATCTGGATAATTCATTAAAACACATTATGCTTTTCACTTTGATTTTTTTAAACCAACTAGGAACAGTGTAAATATAATTTAAAATAACTTAAAAGTTATAAACACAGGCTGATAACGTCATAGATCTTTAATGACGAACCGACACGCGGGAATATTCTCATTAAGGAAAGATTACTGATATATGTATGGCATTGAAATGCTATTTATTAAATTATATAGAAATAGCATTATTTTATTTTACTAAAACGTTATGATGATCAGGGGAAATGTAGGGGGCTAAAAAAAGTTTTGGTAAGCAGTCTGTGTCTGAATATGTTAAACACATTTCACTGTGTGGGCATCCCATGTGTACAGATGCAAATCCAATACATTTGTGTACGTTTCATCTGCCACCAGTCTAACTTATTGTACGTAGATTAAATTAATTCAAATACATGTCATAGGATATTCTACTTGTGAGATATTGGTTAATTCAATATTCCAAAGAAAATAAGAAGTCTCAAGATACAACAATTGATTAGAATCACACCTTATTGTAAGACACCAGACATTTTAGACCGACGAGATTATCATTAAACCTGACATAAGTTCTCGGGGGTTTATTATTCGCATGGGTGGTTCTTTTTATCAATTCTGATTTCAACATTTTGTTGCAAAAGAGAAATCCTATAACAAAACCTTAACGTATCCAGTTGAGCACATATAATGATTCGAAAAATTTTTTAGGGAGGGGGGGGGGGGGCTCTATAAAAGTATCTGCCCATAGGACGATTGGTCCGTCTGTTTGTTTGTATATCACTATCATTAAGTGTCAAATAGCATTTTTATTGAAAGGCATTCATATTTTATACACAGACTTTATATTATATGCGTCGAAGTATTATTATTAGCGGTTTTGTATGTTGGTCGTCAGTCAGTCGGTCAGCTGGTTGGTGACACTTAGGTTTCAATTAGTGTTTTAAATGATGTTTTACGTGTTTGTTTGAAATAGCACAATTATATGTATCAATGCATCTTAATAAGAAAGCTATGTCTATCTGTTGGTTGGTTCGTAAGAGTGTGACTCTGAAATTTGTTTGTGGGCAAGGTACACAAAACTCTATTAGGTCCCGCACTGTCTACCAAGCCTTAGCCGCTGTTCTATCACCTCAATGGTGCCTCCCTGTGTTTGTTGTGTAAGTACTTCCATGGAATGTGCTCCAAAGAACATACTGCACTTGCACTGTTCTAACGTAAATTATAGCGACAAACCCGACCAGCAAAACATATCACCCTTTCATTGCTGATATTATCAGATTCCGGAAGGTTTCTACTCTAATATCTTTTTTTTTTCAAAATATTGCTCCTGTAATATCCACCTTGATACTTCTCTTTTCGTATATACAGAAAGCTTGATGTAATGTGAACAAACATCTCGCTCCCCACTTAGGGTGTCCCCGAAAAACTTAGTCCTATTTTACAGTAGTTCCTTACGTCTGAGTACCATTATCCATCGTTTTAGGTGAATGGAAGAAAAATAAATAAATGAAAGAAAGAGCATGTTAAAAAGCGTCTTCTTATTGCTATAAGAGTTTCTGACCGGCAGGTTTCCGTTCGTCTGTGACGCTTAAGTTGAGAAATAGAATTGCTAAACGCGCGTATTAAATTGATGCATCTGTTTTTTTGTTTTTTTTTTTTGTTTTGTTTGTTCGTATTTCTTTTTATTACAACGAACGAAGTTTCGGGAAAGAGTGCCTTGGTTGTGACTTATAGAGTTATGAATGCTCGCTAAAATAATAAATCCGGTATCGATCAGTTAGCATTGATATTTGGATATTAGCGCGTGAGGACGTGAAAAAGAGGAAACAACAACAATCACATAATGAAAGGAAGGAAATTATTCGTTGTGACTCATCAATCTTTTGGCTGAGACGGATGGAAACGGTGAGAGAAAAAATAATAGAAATAAAAGAAATCAGACGATAAAACAGTGGAGGGTAATGGGACATTATCTTTCTTTTCTGTCGTCTGGTAATGATTAACGATGTTAGCCAACAATTGTGAATAAAACGGATGCCGTAAAATCGGTTGTAAAAGAGAGCTAGCTCCACTAGAAACTGCACGGTAAATACAAGCAGAATAAAAATGAAGAGAAGAGAAAAACAATTGCTAGTTTCAGTCATGACTATTGTCTTTACGCGGTCCGTGTGAATGTTTCCGTGTTAATGTCTCTCTGGGTGTGTATCTGCACCGGATATTTACATATAGCGTTCGTGCCCATGCATGCTTCCTTTCGGTATTGGCTGGTACAATGCGTTAGTTAAACGTTAAATATAGATGTAATATTATCTATATAATAATAAGCTAACGCAATTCCATGTTCGTCATACCAACGTTATCACACTGGGTCACGTAAGAAAAGATAAGATCGTCTGCTCAGCAGGTCATTGGTGTTTAATCTGATGTTCAGCAACTTTAGCAACATGTTTAATGCAATATTCTATTTCAGGTATTTGGTAGATTGTGTGTCATAAGAGCTAATTCTTTCAAAGGGAAAGGGACATTTCTTTTGACTGAGACAAAACCATGACGCCGAGCGTTTATTTTAAAAAGGAGAGATTAGTTTAAAGGTTTTAACGGGGAAATCAGGTTAGCTCTATTGCACCACGTGCTGTAGTTGTGTAGAGAGAGATACAACAAGGTTTTGATCAACAGTGCTCTTGGAAGTGCTTGGTTATTCTGTCTGTTTTATATATATAGACACACGCATACACACAGACACACGCACACACACACACACACACACATATA
This sequence comes from Sepiola atlantica, assembly GCA_963556195.1. Taxonomy (NCBI): domain Eukaryota; kingdom Metazoa; phylum Mollusca; class Cephalopoda; order Sepiida; family Sepiolidae; genus Sepiola; species Sepiola atlantica. Next base: position 79,012,056 of record OY744520.1, read on the forward strand.
TATATATATATATATATATATATATATATATATATATATATATTAGAGCCATAGGCCATATTATTTTTTCATAAATTATTACTTACGTACATAAAAGAACATTATGAGCACGTGTTTATGTCTATGAGCCGTCATCAGTATGACTCACCCGGTCAGGTATCGAACCACCGATGTAAATATCTATGGTCTAGCGGTTCACTCATATACTTCGACGCGCTGACACATTTTAAGCACGTTTTTTATAGCCTAAAATGTCATGTAGCTTATTTGTTTGTTATTATTTTTACAGCTGTGTAAAATCAGTTGAGTACGCAGAACACTGCATTGAATCGCCCTCATTCGGACCTGTCATAAATTGTATGTTTATTTATTCATTATTCTTTTGTATGAATTAATTTTATCGTAGATAACATATTATTTTGAAAAATTAATTCATAAAATAAGTTTATATATATATATATATATATATATATATATATATATATATGAGATTATATTAAACACATAACATGTACTAATATTAAGGGAGTGTGTTGGTTGGTGTCCGTTAAAAGGTGTTATTTGTTTGTTTTTATCACTACTTTTAGTCTTAGTCGATTAAAAAGATATGTGGAAACTGAAGATTGTCCGAAAGGAAATATTACTATTATTGTTTTTAGTCAGTTCCGAAGCGTAAAATCTCCGTTGTAAATTTTACCGGTTATTTTAATGTGCTGTTAACTATTGATAGAAAAATAACACTGGCAACTTCTGATCATTAATTATTTTAGAAATGCTTATCCTCAGTCGTAAGAACTTAATACTGACATAGTTGTCAACAAATGATCTCAGAATGTTAGTTGGAAGATCATTGATACGATCATAACAAGTGTATGTCCATGATGGAATGTTGTAAGCACGCCAACCTTGATTCTATTTGATTCAGACTTCTGTCCATCAAACTAGCAGCTAGAAAAGATTTGATTGTTGAGAAGATATTTGCTGATATTTCAAGCTAGCAAGCAAAATCGAAACAAAATCCTCAGTTGTGTATGAAGTTTGATAGAGTTATACTTTTAATCGATTCCACATATTTGAACTGTGTTTTTACACCTTGCAATTTAATTTAAACGACAACGCGAGCCTTTTTTCATTAAACAAAATAAGAAAACAACGTCTTCCTTCATCTTTGTGCTTTGAAACGCAAGATGTCTCCGGGCAACAGCAACTTCCTTGTGTTATGACTTTAGAACGGAAACACTATGCTTGTTGTGTATGAAAGAGAAAGAGAGGAGGGAGAAAAGTAATTAGGTTTTCCTTTTTCCCTCTGAACGCCAGAATCAATAAAGCATATGCAGTTCTTTCAAACGTACGTTCGTGAGAGGCCAATTATAAAAGCAAATAATACATCGATTTCCGCATTTGAAAATATATTAAAATACGGATAAAGAAATACATTAAAATAAAAAAAACATGGGCACCGCATGTGTTTGCAGTGATACAATTAATCGCACTCCAGAATATCGTTCAGTAATAATTGTTTTATTTAACATATTGCTGGTAATATAAAAGCATTCTTCGTTTCCACTGCATGCTTTCAAGGAATCTGAAGAAAATAAATAACGTGGCGATTAAAAATCCATAAATTTCGTCAGCTGCAAAATATTTAAAAGTTAAAACATGCCTCTCACTCTGTTGGAAAATTGGTCCGTTGCCATCTCTTACCAACAAATAGCATCTGAGATTGACTTTATTCAAAAATTAAACTCGGTTTTCAATCTTCTGCTTTGTAGAACCAAAAAGCTGTTCATCCAGTGATTTTAGTCGATAAGATAGCTGTCAACACTTTAGTTGACGAAATTTATAACTATAAATATTGTGTTATTATTTGTTATTATTTGTTATTATTATTATTATTATTATTATTATTATTATTATTATTATGAATAGTAGTAGTAGTCAGATGCGCTGGGAAGAGTAGTCGGTACGAATGAAAGATCACAGGTTCCCTAAGCAATAGTTATATGGAAACAACAGCATGGCACACATGTGAGGTCTAAACACAAAATATGTCTTTTACGGATGTTGTAAGAAAAACAAACTAAAAACCTTTGACATGAACATTGCGGATGGAAAGAAGCATGCTTTCGAGCGAGCCATCGAGCGCAAGTCTATTAATAATAGCTGCTTAAGATTTGAGATAAAGCGAATCGCGTATTAAATTTTGAAACCTGCTTTGAGGAAGCGGTCAATTATTGTCGGATGCCAGTGGTCTCCTAAGTAACATACATGGCAAAGATTGCAAAAAATGGCTGGGCCTGCCGGGCACTGCGATTTTGTAAGAATGGGTTTTATTCTGTAAAGAAGTAATAATCAATATATATATATATATATATATATATATATATATATATATATATATATATATATATATATATATATATATATATGAGAGGGGGAGAGAATGAGTGAGAGAGAGAGAGATAGAGATAGTGATAGAGACAGATACTTTTACAAATTTATTCAAACTTAATCCAAGATTGTATCTAATAAATTACAGTCTATAAAGCTCAATAGTAATGGAAACTTATAATAGTTCAGATGTATTTTTGTTCATATACACTGACTGAACAATCCTATAAATCTTACTGTGTTCTGATCATGGTGTTGGATAACAAGTACAACTATATTTTAAAAGCTTTTTCAGGAATTGTCTTTCCCAAAGTATATAAACTCAAATTCTATTTATTCAAGCGATATCCTTTTTTTTTAACTTGAATTTGCCGCAGCCAACGCATATTGCAACTGAGACGTAAGAGTCTATTTTAGATGAAGGAGCAGGAATTAGATGGGGCATGCAGAGTGAGGACTTGTGCTGCGATATGTTTTTTACATCACATTTTAATGTCCGCATGTCGGTACAGTCAGTAAAAAGAGAGCAAAGAGGAAGTTCCAGTGACTGACAGCTCGAGGAAAGAAGCTATTAGAGTAAACAGCCCGTAGGTATTTGGGAACTTTCACAGTGACGAAATGCGATTGTAAGGTTGGTTGGGTGTATTTACGTCGTGGGGGCACTAGAACAGAGCACATACTATTTTAGTTTTTGTAAAACATGCATAGCGTGCCGGAGACAGGGGCTGGGGCGAGTTGGATAGTGAGAAATCTATTAGATTATAGACTTTTTTCGACCCTGTCTAAGTGGGAGAGACTAGTTGATGATCCACCAGCCGAAATGTGCCAAATATACTCCATGCAGTGGCGGATAGTGGCCTTGAAGAGATACAAGATATTGGCAAGTGTGACCAGTTTTCTAACACAGTATAGGGATCCTACTTTCGTTTCCACCGGCCTCGGCTATCTATGTATTTGTGACAGTTCATCTTACCTGTGAATGTTAGGCCGAGAGGTTTAAACTTTGGACTCTCTGCAACGGTGTTATTAGCTATGTTAATCCGTGGTTTAAAAGTGTTCTTGTAGTTGTTAAAGGAGATGAGCTTTGTCTTAGTACCATAACATGTTACCATCCATTCATGTCCACATTCCACTACAGACTGGATGTCATTTTCTAAAGATTGATGGATATGGTCGCGTCTGTTTTTCCAACATGTCGAGATATCCTGTTCTTTAAAATGTGCTTTTCTTAAGTTGTAATCCGTTTACACGAACTCCTGGTCTGACGAGACATTTTAATTATCATTGAAATATCTATACATGTCTGTAGACAGACATATTTGTATAAACAAAATGTATACTAAATAACCACACACACACACACACATATATATATGAATACACACCATTTTATAAGTTGACATATGCGTAGAGATGAGTGTCTTCTTATGCGTCTGAATTATCACAAAATCTTGTTAAAATAGACCCTAATAGCACAATTTATTCAAAGCACGATTACACATGAGAAGAGGCATTGTAACTCACCGAAATCAGCGATAAAACTTCTATGAAGCTACGCGGCTTTTATTGCACTTTTGATGTTCTATTCATCCGACCACATCCCACATATATATATATATATATATATATATATATATATATATATATATATATATATATATATATATATATTTACCTTTTAATAAACATCCGGTACTTAAACATTAAAATGCACAAGAATTTATGTATTCTTCTTTTTTATTAACTGAGCTTTTAGTACATTACTTTCTACATATATTTACATACATTAACAGCCACAAATAAAACGTGTGCTGACAACGATATATATAAGTTAATGTATGTGCATCCGTATGCGAGTGTGTTTATAACCTTCAATTAGTTTGAATCGTTCGCGGTTCAATAAAAACGTCATTATGTAAATAAAGTAAAAGAAAAAAATACATATGTCTGTCTGGCAGCCGTTATACTTTTAGGCTATAAAACATAGGAACTTGAAATTTGGTAGGCCTAATTTGTTACCCATGCGAATAGTGCTCAAGACCGGCATATATATTTTTTCTTCTGATAAAGAGGTTCGAGATGAATTTGTATTGGTTGGATTATTCAGATTATTGTTCTGATCTTATTCTCACATGTTATTCTCGCAAAGTTTCGGTCGATGTAACCTCTGACTATTTTAAGGTTCGTCTTGTCGAACTCACGAATCTTTATGACGATCCCAGGTATCGGTACAGAATTTAGAACAGAACCTTTGAAGTAGTAGTCTCTCGTTCCGTCAGCCATACACGAGTAAATGTCCTAAGTAATTCAGAATTAATATTCTTAGTATCGCCCGTAGTGAGCTTTGAACATGCAATTGCCAGAAGACTGTCACTTAGAACGGCTTATACTAAGCACTTTTATACGTTGCGGGTCTTTGATACCTCGCATCGATGTGTTTTACCCCTTATTTCTATTTGATTTAACCCGTTATTAAAGTACACAACATCATGCTGATCAGCAAAACACGTTTTGAATCTTTTATTAAGACCTTTTTGTTTAGGCTGAACTACACAACATTGACACTTTTTCTCAGCCAATGATAATTCCTATTCACTGACTGTCGATCATAGCACTCTATTCGGGTTTATTTGAAATATTCTGATGGGTTGTACTCCTACCTGATATTACAATATTTAGAACAGATCTGAAGTGGTTACCGTAACTTTCGCGCCATCGTTCTGCTATTTCTTTCGTTATTGATTTACGCTGAGACGTAAATGTAATCTAAAACCATTACCCTTATTATCCAATTTTTAGAAATGTATAATATCTCCATTAAGGAGGCAATTTTCTATAGCCATATAATTTCTATTCTGCAACATTTTTGCCGGTAGCGATTCTCGTCAATATCGTCTTTCCTTAGCTACATTTCATTCAGATAGATTTGACTGCAGTCAAATTTAATCTTCTTAACAAAAGAAGAATTCAATATTTCGATTAGGAAAAAAAATAATATTCACTCTTGAAATTATATATTGACTAAGTTTCTTCTGTCATTTTCAATAGAAAATAGAGATGGCCGGACGGAGAGAAAGTAATAATTCAACAAAAGAATAAATGATGTGTTTATAATTTCGAACGGAAAACTGGTCAAATAATTACTTTTATTTATAGAAATTTAATCGAAATGAATAATTTATTGATTTTAAAATTATCTAAACTATTCACAATAAAGTGCAATAAATGTCTGACTCGATTTGTCTGTTTTATGCCGAATCATCCGTTCTTGGAGTATTCAATAAAAAAAATAGCATACTATTTTAAAGTAGTACCACCCGTACACGGGTGTTGCCCGGGAAAGTCGAACCGCCCAGAAAACGTATGAGTTTTATATAAATATTTTTACTCGAGTATAAGTTATTAATATTGCAATTTCCATGTACAGTATTTATTAAAAGAAATAATTCATTGAATTGGCGAACGCGTTACGTAGTAGATAGTTATGACCAAAGCCGCCCCTGTCCAAAAGCAGGTGGTAATGCCTGGGAGAGAGGTATACTTTGAATAATGCAGCATGTACGATATTTATTTTTAAAAAAGTAATATCGAATAAAGAAATAGCAGACTTTATTTGAAACTACTCATTCTAAATTAGTATGTCATTGATACGAGACAATTTAAAAACTAATTATTTACAAAATATACGCCGAGAAACAACAATGAATATATAAACCAATCACATGCATAACATTCGCGCGGTTCTCATAAAATAACCTTACAGTAACGAGTTGGTATTCGATAAAACCTAACAATAAAACTAGTAAACAAGCTAATGAGTGCGTCATTGGCCTAATGGATGATGTCACGCCTTATCAAATCGGCGATGACTAATTCAAATCCTATCGGAACTTTCATGGTGGTTTACGCACTAATACTCTTTCGAAAGTTATTGATCAGAAGTAATATCTCGGGGTCTAAATGACAACTTGTCTTTAAATAATTGTATATGATATATTGTTTCGAGGAGATTGAATACCGCAAACAAAGTGTATTTCTTGCGAAGCAGCCAAACGAGGGCATCTAAGACTAGCGGGACTTGTAGCAATCTCCAAAATGAAATCAATACGTAGATAGAAATAGATACGTTTATAGAAATAAGGAACCTAAAGTTCCTTATTTCTATAAGCAATTATGTATTTTTTAATGGGAATACATGGAGAATACATTGTGAAATTAGTATTGTTTCGAAGGACACAGGGAATACATAAATAATGGATACAAGGGACAAACAGTATAAACTTTAAATACAGTTTTACATTTACCTGTGGTGCAAATCAAATAACAATCAGAAGTAAACACACAGCAGAGTGTTAAATTCTTTTTGTTTACTCTGAAAACAGGATATTTAAAAACAATCAAAATAATTTGGATTCACAGAAAGCTGAAGATAGAGCTTATATTACTGAAGTTATTGTCTTCGAATATTTTCACGTTTGTGGAATAAAAAATCAAAAAGATTTTTGATAAGCTGTTCTGTGTTTAATATATAATGTAAACCTCATGAAAATCAGATATTAGACATTTCCCATTGATGGGTTATAATGCTCCATCGGGGAGCAGTTCATTCCTATAAACGAAGGTGCTTTTTACTAACTAATCACGCATTATAAAGGAAAGAAGACACTAGACAATACGGATAAATGAGAGTGTTGAAAAGATTAGAATATGAGTATTGAAAATGATTAATAGAATAAACTGTTTGTTTCTATATAGGGATGTTTTATGACAAAGAACTTGTTAACATTTGATTTGAAGACGCCTATAGTGTTATCTGCAGGAAAGCAGTCCCGTGATAATGTGTTCCACATAATGACATCGCTTGTAAGGAAGGATTATTCAGTAATAATGTTTACTGCGTAAAAAAAGTGGGGAACAGTTATATGAGCATACGCTTCAAAAGACACGCAAAGGAGAAGAGGGGCACTTTGTCAGTAAAATTTGAAAAGCTTCTGAATTAAAGCAATATTGTTATATTGGCCTCTTTTACCAGGAAGTATGAACATTATATAATGGCTTTTAGTTACTAAATACGCCCGATTTCTCTCAATTATGCCACATAAATAAATAGCTATTATTAGTGGTATTTTATTAGTATTATTACAAATTTCATTGTTTTAGTTATATTGTTTAGTTGAAGTTCCTAGACCAATCGTTACTAGTAGCTTGTAAAAAGCGGTGGATTTCTATGGTTTCAGTCTTCCTTTTTGTTATACTTTCTATTAAGTATTTTTACATTTTTTTCGGGACTATTAGTATTATCATGATTATCTTCATGTTCTATATTTCTTTTATTTCTCTGTCAAATTTCATGTATTTGCTTTGTTCTTTTGTCTTCTTGATCACCATCCTATGAACTGCTGGGTCGAATAAATCTATGATGTGGCAGGTTTTTTCCTTCCTTGTTGCCTTTTCTCACGTCAGGTTTTCATACTTAGATGAGTTCGTCTCTTTGTACCTTCAAGGGATTTTATGATTTTCACTTTCCAATGTTGTATCTGGTGTGTGCTTGTACTACATGCTAAAATTGAAGACGCTTGCATAGTTCCCACTGATCTGCTTTTCCCACGCTTTAAAAAAATTCTTTTTCGGATAGTTTTCTGCATTCACTTATGATGTAATTTACCGTTTTGTCTCTTTGTTCACATAGTTTGCATTCACTATTTTCTTGTGTTATGTTTATCTTAGCTTTTTTATAATTTGTTTGGATCGCATTATTATGTGTTGATATGGCGTGTCTCTTCTTGGATAAGATGTATGAATCATCTATGTAACTGCTTTTTTCCCCCATTTTTCTTTTCCCGTTTTTTTTTCAGTTTTTATGATTCCTGTATTGCTCGTTTTTTATGTCCTATGCTACAATGATGAACCTTTCTCTACCTTGGGCTATCTCTTTTCTCTAGTATTTTATATATGTCATCAAAATATATCTATACTTAAAATCCTATTCTCCTTCTCACCTATTTTACGTAGAGTCGGGCAATACCATCCTTTGGGTTTAGAAGAGTTTGCCTGACCATCTGTTTCCTAGCCTTCTGGTCACAGTACTTGTGGTCTGCTTTTGTACAGCCAATGAATGATCCAGAATATCTTACTAGAGATAATGTTATCTATTTCATCTGATTTTTACTAAATAATTTTTCTAAGAATTCCTTTCTAATCTTCTCTTTCATTTCTCTTGATTTGATGGCGTCTGCTTGCAAAAATCCCATATATTGTATGTATCAGGTTTTCCAAACACCTTCATCTGCTGATGGTTAACTATTATCATTATTATTTACTCACGAAAAGTGTTCACACAAGTTATCAGTGATTGCTCACTACCAATAAGATCGCCACATCACTAGAAGCCTCCAATTTTATTGTTTACAACGCTTGCACGGTAGCCCTTCAAGTCAATTTCTTTATTACGTACTCAGCTACCATTAAAATCTAAACATTATTCCGGACATGGAGCCTTTACGTTCACTTTCTTTAATCGATTAACTGCTAGAATGCGGATCCCCACATTACTGTTACTGTTCACTAATCACGCCTGTTCAGTACATTCTTTACGCTACATAAATAACATTTTTGTAGAAACAATTTGTTTATTACATTATTTAACCTATTCGATCACTTCTTCTCCATCAATAAAACGTACCGATTCTGTCCACCCATACCAAACCTGCGTTTACACGAAAACATTATTAAGCGAGGTGATTACAACACATCGCAGGAACATGATTTTTTTTCAGATATGATTTTCACGTTCAGTTCAATTTTTACGGTATATTTTCTTATTTAAATTGTTAGGTGATAGTAGACTGTTCTTAACAACCCTTCCCTCCCATGTTGAAATGGGTTCGTTAATGATACCGTTATTATCTCATCACGGTCCATGAAGTTTAGAAGTGCCGTGAAAATACGTATAGTATAAAAGAGACGAGATGTTAACGTTAATTCTATTTTGAAATAGTATAATTATACTACAATGTAATTACAAACCGACAAAACGACAAACCGACAAATAAACAATATCTAACTATATATTTTTTAAATAAACGAAATAATAATAAAAAATAAACCGAAAAAATAATTGTTTCCCTAGTAGGGGGGGGGGGCATAAAAAGCACCTAATTGAATCGTATGTTTAATACTTTAAATGCACACGATTCTCTTTATTTTTAAATCGTTGCGGTTGATAAATGCAGACGATTCTATCATTTTTTACTTTTCTCCCGGGCAATGTCGACTCGCGGGTTCTGGTAAGAAGTTTTTTTGGAGGGAAGGGGATTGTTTTTTTTAATATTTTTTTTTATTACTTTCATTCGTTTAACTATTTGTTGAGATTATGAGAAATCATTCTAGACTGCGGCAATTTTTATTTTTGGTTTACTTTACCTATATTTAACTATTTGTCGATTTTAGAATAATCCTTAAGCACTGCGGCAATTTTAATTTTTTCTACAGGAGATGAATTTTCAACACATTAAACACAGCCATTATATTATACTCCTCTCGTTGAGAGACAACGAAATAGCAACAACATAGTCAATGGTAAAAGTGCAGATACTTAACACTCAAGAAACCGAAGAAAAAATATTCTTCGGCAAGAATAGATATGCTTACAGTAGAATGCTCAGTGCAAATAACCATTAAAGTATAAAAAATAATGTTAACGGAATATATATATATATATATATATATATATATATATATATATATATATATATATATATATATATATATATATTGGTACAGAACAATTAGTACAACATTTGTACCGTCGGTTTCAAGCACGGAAAGGCTCTCTTCAGCTTCTGTTGTCATCTGTTTTAGAAATGTGAAGTCACATGACACTCTCGTTGGGACGCGTTATTTGCTCAGTGTGTTGTGTATGTTTGTTTGAATTTAAATTTAGTGTAATGAAACAGTTGAGATTTAAAACCGGAGTAGATTTGGAGAGATATAATAATATACGATTAAAGGGAATAAAAATAAAATTAAAATAAAATCAACATTACAATAAAATTTGAAATTAAAACATAAAAAATAAAAAATTAAAAGATAAAAAAAAAAAATTAAAAAAAGTTTCTATGTAATTCCCGTGATCCAATTTAATGAATGTGTATCATTAGCCGTTACTGTTTTTGGGTTTGAAGGTGTGCGTTCTAAAAGGAAAAACCGTTAGTTAATATCGTGTTAAAATTCTTTTAGATAGCCCGGAGTAATTTTAATGAAGAAATTGCTAGATCTAAGGAAGGTAACTGGGTTGGAAATATAAAGGTTTGAGGTTGTTTAAATGGATTTGTTAGATTAGTCTAATGACTGATAAATAAATTAAATATTTTTGTGAAAGTCGAAGTTTTTGCTTTTGAAATTTATGTGGATATGGGTTGATGAGGTGTTTGTTCGTATAATTTAATTTGTTTATATTAGTAATGATGGGAAGTAGCTAGACATTATGTGAATCGATCAGTCCAGTTTATGAGTAGTGCTTGTCTCTTGTGGATACACCCCTTAAAGATTTCATCGCGGATATTCAAACAGGCTGTATTCGGATCAATGATGGCCCTTGAAATGTGGTATTTTTCAGCGTCACATAGGGGACATCGTTTTTATGGCTGAAGAGATTGATGGTTTTCTCTCAATTACTTTCCATTTGGATAGTGAACGGTGCATTTTCTTCTTTAAGTTGCCATATTCGGGTCGCGAGTGCCGTATATATCTTGTTTTTTGTATCTGAAGGATTTTATGTGTGCGTATAATCTTTGTTTGAAGTTTCGGTTCGTCATCCCAATGTATTTTTCTGCACTACCTGTATTCTGGTGTGTGACGGTTGCTTCATATATGATTGTATCGATTTTGCAATTTCCCTCTAGGGGGCAGTTGTTTTTGTCTTGGAATGAGCTGTCTGCGTTTGTAATTGCGTTGGGTTCCGCAGAGATAATTTTCTTATTGAAGGGGTAGTGGAATAGCTTACCTTAACAGAATTTCTGTTAAAAAAGTTAGTATAGGTCACTTGTGGGTGGGTATTGTTTGTCGAGTAATTTGAGGAAAAGGTGGCCTACATTTGTATTGCTATTGGTGGAATAGGGTGGGGAAAACCAGATCACCGATCTCCTTCTATGGCGGGTCCCCCGTGGTTGGTCTCGGGTGGGGGTGTATGAGATCTCTTCTCGGAACCCGCTGTCGCGGAGCGCTTTGTTGTAATATGGTGCTGCTTGGTTGAAAATATCGGGACTGGATGAGAGGTTTGAAATTCTTTGGCTAATAATATTGACTAAATTTTTAAAGATGGTGGGTGGGTGGCAGGATTTCTTGTGTATGTATTGGAGTGTTTCATTGTGTTTGTGGAAATGTTTGTGTGTATTGTTTTTAAGGTTCAGTGAGGTATCTAGGAAGTTTATGGTATAATATATAGTGCGTATAATTTCGCAAAAAGTAAAGAAATTTTTTAACTTTTAATTCAACATCTTTCAATCATTTAAGTCTTCTTAATTTGATTTATATTGTAGGCAATTAAACCTTAGCTATGATGAAAATTCAGATCATAAAGGTATTACTGATAAGTTATGAGATGATAGACATTGCTTCAATAATCATTAGTCTCCTCAAAATTCATAAACTAGACATAACGAAATACCTATTTGATAAAGTTTCAATGTGACTCATATAGTTGATAATAAATTCACTCTACTGTAAACTGGCTCAGTACCTTTACACACTGATGACTTATCAAGCAGGATGAATGCCAATATTCATAAAAAGACAGTAAAGAATTTATTGACTACATTAAGAATCTCAATCCAACTAACCGTTAGATGTTATCATTTAGTACGGTCATATAACCCACAATCACACCCATAAAGAGACGGTTCAATAACTGTAAAAATATGTCAGTATGGCCCATCAGTTATTTACAACGAAGCTGATGGTAATACGCAGTATAAGGAAAGTTATGAACTCGTTTTTCTTTATTAAACTCAAAAGTAAAATATGTTTCGGATACACTTTAGATGACTATTGATAATTTCTATTATGTTGTTAGTTAGGACTACTATTCTCATCTTGGGTCTAATGTTCAAAGCGTTTCGGCAGTTCCCATGTCCGCAAGTTTGACCTTAACATTTCAAAATTCGCGTAAAACGTCAACAACCTTCTTTGCACACACAGAAGATTAGAGTATATATAGGCTTAAACCACCCAAGTTGAGAATAGTAATTAAAATATCTCAAATAATAAAAAAAATAAAATATGTTTAACGAGTAATAAGATGAGTTATTTTCTTACATCACAGCCTTTATAAAATTTGCTTGATGATCAATATCATTATTATACTAGCGGGTATTCTACAGTTGTAGCCTTTATCTATTGCTGCCTTGCATTATATAGGCGAGAACCCCCAGAATGTTCTTGTACCAGCTTTTAAAGTGAAACATACTGATCTAATTCCCTTGCTTAACGCAGTTTCAGAACAACTCTAGTTATGAGGTCTATCTGTAAAACACTTGCTGAAGTTTGTGACATATTTCCATTCTATGGATGTCCGGTGCGAACGCAGACTACACGAGATTAGTGTACAATCTCTGGACAGAACATATACTACACCATTATTGACGGGTAAGAATGTGTGTTTTAGTTGAGTTTCACGTTCAACATAACAGAGGCATCTCATAAAATTAAAAAAATAAGTTTCTAAAAAAGACGGAGAGGGTGATAACATACGGACGAACATGAAATTGCATTAGCGTATTCTTATTATTCTATAGATTTTTTCTGAATGAGCTTATTTAAATTAATTAAACTTATTAACTTTTATAGGTTTCTAAAAATAAATGCATCTATATACAACTCCGTGTGAAGCTTAAAAGAAGACAATTTTATTTAATCTGTATAAGTAGTCTAACCTCCATCCATCCATATCTCATAGCGTCAAGGCACGTCTTTGGGGAGTCATGCAGATATTTCATCTGTCATAACTTTTCAGTGGGCATGATAGAACCTGGTTGAGCACATGTCATCTCCAGGCCACACACAGCGCCTGTTATTCCCAAATGGTCACCCTTTTAGTGCTAAACAGTCTCAACTTCGCTTAAGTTTGGTGATCTAACGGAAACCGATGTGTCAACGTGATTATGCCGCATGACAACGCTTAAGAGTAGTACCTGAATAAATACATTTGTTTTCTAAAATGCAAATAAATGTCTTGAAACATGTGCTTAGATTTTATAAAATCACGTGTTTCTTTTATTTATCAATTAGTTAAATATATATTAATGGAAGAAAACAGCAATAATTATTCGAATTATCTACACAGCTCTTTATATTTTACTTAAACATGAACAATATTCGAATATACAAATTGCATGTTACTTTAAATAAAAATCCATACAATGTTTGTCAATTCCTAATTGTTTCAATTTTCGACAACTTTAACATTTATGGTTACTTATTCTAGACATAAAAATAGTTGAGATCAAAATGGTCGTGGGTTTATCTCATTATCCCCATTTCCTCAATATGCATGGTGATAAACAAACAATTACTCATTATAAATATAATTGAGCAATACGATAATATTGTAAACAAAATTGAAATTGCATGAGTTAAATAATATTTTAAAACTATTAATTTAATTTGTTATAGATTGACTATACATTTTAGTCAGGTTTTTATTCAACCGTCTATAGTACGCCTCTTTATTTGTTTTGGTCAATTCACTAAAATATTATACACTATTAGAAATAACATCAACAATTATCGTAAGAATTTCAGGAGAACGTATTACAAATTAAAGGAACTATAAGCATGCCAGGTATAGAGGAGTGTTTAATCAGAATATTCAATGGATACTGATATAAACTTGTTTCAATTCGTTGCAGTTTTTTATCGAATTCTTTAACCTTTCTAGATTTAGTTCGTTCTACCATTAATAGTATTTAAATTAAAAGTGAGAGAAGAATATATAAAATAACTCTAAAATTATTACGTAGTTTAAAAGATAAAATGTCGAAAAATATATCTTAGGTTTTATTATGCAGAATAACATGTCGTAAAGTTTTCCAAGAAAAAAACTAAATCAAACGCAAATGTTCGAATAACATATTTCTCGGTGAAGTTAAGTAAGTAAGTTGCCTGCTAACCCACTTGTGTCATCTCAATAAAAATAAATATATTGTAAAATAATAAAACCAATAAACTGACGAACCCTATTACCTGATTTATATCGTGTTGACCGTATATTTTACATACGGTTCATACGTATATTATCTAAGTTGAAAGTTATATCGAATACATTTATTGTTGTTATTGTGTAGCAATACAATTGTGTATAATCGAAATATAGATCTGAGAGATCAAACTTCAAAGTGTGTTTAGCAGGTGAAATAGGGCATAATGTTAAAATTGATTCCAATTGTAAATGTATTCATCTTTCTGGCTGCCGTGATAATCTTTCCTTCACGTTAAATTTGATAGCATTTATGTTTACGATACTATTTGGGAAGTCAGGCTATTAGATTGGTTCCATAATTTTGATTATTTTAGTTGTTGTTTTTCTACAGGTGTTTTAGTTTAAATATTCATTAATAAAAACGTTTATCATAAATAGTATTTGAATATGATATTTCTTAGATGTGTCATTAATGTTATGTATAGTTTATATATGATGTGTTATTGTTCTTTTAAAAATAAAGAAAATTGAAGAATAAAACATTCTTCAGCCTTCTTCATAGTCCGTGATAGTGGTTAACCCTTCTAGAACTTCTAACTGAACGTGTTTATTCCACCATTGAAGAATACTATATGGTATACACCATTCAATACTTTTAACGTAACCCGTGACTATTAATTTTTCAAACGTTCCGCATTTCAATTAAATGAATTGAATATATAATAAAGGTATTGAAAGTTAAATGAGAATACTCTTTCCCAGAAGACAAAATAAATATTCAGTTAGAAATTTCCAGAATATTACAAGCAAAGAACAAATGTACCTAAAGTTAGCAATCAAAATCCTTGAAACATTTAAATAACAGTCATAATATACTTATATCTTAGCGTGTTTATTTTTATTTCATATTTAATTTCTTTAATTTAATATTTATAGTTTTTCTAGTGGTTTGCGCTGTACTGAGTCAGTAAATAGCGACCATGAAGCCTTTCCATATTACCTATTTCAAAATAAGCCATTATATTCCCAAATCGCTAAAGGTGCAAATCTACACAAAAACATGTGTCTTCACATTTTGTCAATGGATAGTTATTTTACGATGAATAACATTGGAATTTGGACGGTTTTCAAAAGACAAAAAATAGCTATTAAATATTTAATTTTATTTAACTGTTGAATGTATTTCTATTGTGTTTAAATAGCTGAAAAATCGCTTTCTAAAATGAAAATAAATATACCTTCTTACAATTTGTCATTTTCGATCTCTATCCTTAAATCACTGAAAAACTCTTCAACATTGCCTCAGAATGCACAGTGATAAGCACCAACATATTTCAAGATGAGATCCACTTGATTAAAAAGTGCGTAAGTTCGGTTATCATTAATTATGCTAATCAATGGGTATCAATCGAAATAGCGAATTTCTTTGATCTCGCGATTAATGTATTCGATTGAGCAGTGGCTTCAGTTCTTCACTAATTTATATTTTCTGTACGGCATAATCGCGTTGACATACGGGCTCTCGTTGGATTACCGAAGTTAAGCGATGTGGAGCCTGGCCAGTACTATATAAGTGACCATTTCGTGACCATTTGGGAATGTTAGGCACTCTATGTCATATTCCTATTACAGCATATACATGCAGCTCGAAACCGCTTGTGGATTTGATATTCCCTAGACACCTCCTCCTTTAAAGGATCTCTGAATAGCTTGACTAGGGCTAAATACCACACCAGGTATTACTAGTGTGTACACTATGACACGTATATTTGCAAAAACTGATATCGGCTTATATATAGATACTTGTTCATACATAATAAATGACTCCAGCAAAGTCGAAGGCGAAACTTCTAAACATTTATGCATAACGTAATGAAAATGTTAAACATAAGTGTTCAAGTATCAGCAAATATAATCACAACAAACCAGAACTTCTACATAGATAACTATACATATGAACCGTATTTTAAATATAATATGAACCCAATATACGTAGACAAAAAGTTCACGGTTCGTCCATTAGTTATAAAACATATTCTTTGTACTATTGGATTAGTCTTAGCGAAAAAATTACTAATGCAAAGATATTGAAGAATTTAAGTAATGTTTCTAGTAGAAGTTGGAATGTAAATACTGAAATTGAATATACAAAACATGACACTTTAGATGATAGTAATAGAGGAAATATAAAAGTCATCTAGTTCACCTGCCATATAATCAGAAGAAGAAACTACGGTAGGAATGTCTAAATCTGATCAAAGAACATTTTTCAGCAAATAGCCTTACACATAAAATATTAAATAAAATCATATTTGAACTGAATTAAAGTTATTCTGAGAGTTGAGAAATGATTAGTAAAGATCACAAAATAAAATGTTTAATTATAATAACTAAGAAAATAAAAGAAAATTAGCGAGAAAGATGATGATGATGATGATGATGATACCGATGATGATGATGATGATGATGATGATGATGATGATGATGATGATGATGACGACGACGACGATGACGATAATAATAATAATAATAATAATAATAATAATAATAATAATAATAATACACTCAGACTCCAGTTAGCAATCACTGATGATAACCTATGTTAGAGTTCTTAATCAGTAAATAATAATAAACAAGAAATAGACTGTAATACTTCTAGTAGAAATAAGAAAAGAAGAAAGTGAGAAAAATCTAACAATAAAATAAGCTGGAATTTGCTGTTACGACGAAACCAGTTTAGCAAGAACCATACTCTATCAAGCCACAATATATACTATTGAAAATTCGAATTAAAAATTATTATATCAGGAAAATGCATTAGATGAAAAAAGAAGATATTTTTAATCAAAAAAACGAATATTTAATAAAAGAAACCTCTAAATAAAATACGTCAATATCTAACTATTATAAGAAACTGAAGGCTACCAGATGATAACAAGTGGAATTGAAAATGTTATTATGTAACAACATATGCAAGAAATGTTAACCATCTCTGTAAATTATGTCTGAGTGAGAAACTAGAAATCTTAATGTTTAAAGATGGAAAAGAATTACTAAATCGTTAAAGAAAAATACCCAGAAAAATTTCGACATAGAAAAAAACGTAATTCGCAATAACAAGTTGAAAAATAACTAATACATTTAAAAATAATAATAAAAATAAAGCAGTTTAAAACTTATGATAGATTTTTGAAGTAAATTAAAAAAACGACAAAAACAAAAGCCTCTGTAAGTGTAACAATAACAATTGAAAAGGTATCTATTCGCGCGTAACGTAGGCCAAAAATAAGACAGGGCTATAGTTAACAAATCGATCACATTTTTGTGCTGGTGAATCACTATGGCAAACACTTTGTAGCGAAGATATTCCATTGTTTTGATGTGCTCGTTATAAAGTGTTCCACAAAATTGTGCGCGGGGATGTTAATTGATTAATGAAAATGAATAGAAGAGCTGGGGTATTAACATCAAGGACTCTCAGTGGTTGAAGGTTGTAGATGAAACTGCTTCACTATGAGACGAGTTTAGAATGTAAACACATGCATTTAAAATGACGATTTCCTTCTGAAATTGCACAGAAACGTGTATCTCTATCCGATTTACCATAATAATATTTTACTATATATGCATGTATGTTAATTTGTTGTTTAAGAATGGCAATTGTTATTTATCACGTTGTTTACTTTAATACGGATATTTAAATGTCCAAAATCATATGATTGAACTAAGTAATTTGCAAGTTTTAAATAAAACCCAATACAGACATCGGAATGAATATAGCATACGACGTAATTTCTTACTAGATTACACATCAACCTTATATGGAAAATACACTTGTATAAACTCTTGGTTTTCATTGTATTTAACCATTTGATGTATGTTAAGAGTTTAACTCATGTTCTATTATGCTTGGTTAAATAATTGGAAGGATCGATATTTGATTTTATTGGATGGTGTTGTAAGTATTAATTGTTGTATCTAGTTAAAGTAGATAAATTACTGACCATGGAAGTCTCTACACGCATGGATGTTGGCGAAAGTGTATTTTATAAATAGTATATTCCAGAAGGAAAATCAACATATTTACAGGATATTACTTACCTAAAGCATGTTTTCTGCAATGCAGAAAATTGGTTCATATGAGATTAAGGAAACTCAGGAAAACTAGCAAATATGTTTGGCGCAATAAAACGCAGTGCTATATGGAACATTTCTAAATATCTGTATATAATAAATGACCCCATTTACAATATAAAAATAATAATGAAATTCTTAACGTTGGTTGCGGCATAAAATCAGCCAACAACGTGTAGCATGTCATAAAGCCCAATAACCTACCAACCTATTATCACATCATCTCTGGCTGCTATCGTTTCACTCCTATCTCTCTCTCTTTCTCTCTCTCTCCCTCTCCAGCCTCAATCGCCATTGATTTTTCCTAGTGACATATTCCTTGACTACCGCCTCATATTTGAAAGCAGTCGCATCGCATTGAAAAGAAAAATGATCGCGGGTCGTACAGGTTGTCTTCGTTGTTTTGTACGTATTGATCGCCTTACCTAAGAATGTTAGGATGGGCCTTCATTGTGATTATTGTCCTCAATAGTTGGATGATCAATCACACTTGGGGTGGGTCTATTGTGCTCTTTATTTGCCGCAGTAAAGAATGCATGCGTGTTTCTACCGACGTAAAATCATGCCAGGTGGATTAGACAATAAGCTTTAATCCAAATCTCCCCATGTCAATATATATACAGCTTGATATAGAGATAAATATATATATAATGATAGAGAGATATGGGCATTTGTATATATATATATATATATATATATATATATATATATATATATATATATATATATATATATATATGTATATAATATATGTGTGTATATATATTTATTATATTTGTTTCTATAGATGTAAATTCAATGAAAATCCCCTGTTTGTAAAAAGTGCTCAATAACAAATAGAACTGATTTTTTAGTATAACTTTTTCTATTTATACAAACATTTTTGGGTACATATGTGCATACATGTTTCAGCTTAATCCTCTTGACAGAGCAAAACTTCTTTAGACTTGTAGAAAAAAATGTTTTTCTAAAAGGTCGGAACAAGCTAGGTCTTGCAAGAGGGTTCAGCTAGAACATGCATGCACATATGTCACCGAAAAGTGTGTATAAACATATATATATATATATATATATATATATATATATATATATATATATATATATATATATATATAAGATTAGTAAGAAAGCACATCAGCAGAGTATACAATTAGAGTATACAGTTAGAAAACTGTTAAAATAATAAGGTAATATTTATTTACATATGTATTACAGAAGGTCAACACCACTTATGTTCCGACGGTTTCAAATTCAAACATTCTGAACTCCGTCAGCCTCTCTTTATGCTTTCTAACACTGAAAATGGCGGCTTACGCGCTGTGTGAACATTTTACGATATTTCAATCCTCAACGTTATTTTCATTTGTGATTAAAAAAAAAGAATTAGTTTCACACGACGTACATATCGGCAAAATTTGAGGGTAAAAATCTAGAATCAGTAAAAATGAAAGTAAATAAATAACAAAAATGAAAGTAAAGTTGAAAATTGAAATATCGGAGAAATGTTCCACAGCGCACGAGTAACGAATTTCCGGGGAGACAGACATAAACAGAGACTGAAAAGAGTCTGGCCTAGGAGACAAATTATAAGTTCCCTTTGTTTTGATTTGAAATCGAATGTACCGAGGTTGTCATGATATTTTGTGACACACGCACACGCACACGCACACACACACATATATATATATATATATATATATATATATATATATATATATATATATATATATATATATATATATATATTCTCTCCCACCTTTCATCCTTTTAAGTAATAGACACTCACAAGGAATTACTATTTACTTTAATTGGCTAAAATATAGAAAGGAATCATCGATAATAAATTGCTCCGTTTTTTTTAATTGGTAAATACAAATGTTGTCCTATTTTACTGGATAAGTCTTTCATCGAACCTTTTTGTTAACATTAAAACATGTATTACACATTAAATGAATATTACAAATTTCACTATGAGTTCTTACACAGGTCATCAGATGTGATTGATCACTGACAGTAACAATTTGTGTTTCTGGAATCTGAGTGGCATAAAGTCGTCCCAAACTTCCAGTACTTGCCACCTCTTTTGATAACGATTCTACGTTATTGCAACATACGGTTACTATTGATTTCTTGCTGGAAGAAAACATTGATCATCTTTGAAATTGAGGTGGCGAAAAGCCTTCATAGGGTACCAGTACTATCGGTACCTTCAAGTAGAGGTTTGATTAGTGACTTCTCTCTTAGGTATGTTCATCTACTTTGAGCCTTCACAATAACTTGTGTAGTATCAGCAACGACTAGTGTCATCATATGGTGCGTGCGTGATTTTAGTTAGGATAGTTATTTTAATTAAATTATAATTATTATTATTTATATATTTTAAATTTAAAAAATCACTAACAAAATTAAAATTTGAAGTTTAATAATAACAATTTATAAAAATCAAATGAACACATTAAATAATTTAAAAGTAAGTAGAAGAATATAAAAGTTACACATAAATACAATAATAAATATTTCATTATTTGAAAGAATGTAATTTTGCTCAGTTGTACTTTAACGCCATCTTCGTTCCCCTTTGAACTATTTTGCAGATGAAAAGGAGGGAGGATACCTAAGTGATTTCAGTAGTGCTAAGGAGGCCTCTTTGATTTTCAAAGTACTCCGGGAGAAAAGTGCTCAACGTCCTAGATACAGCTACTGTAGTGATAGGTTTGGATAATATTTTAACAGCATCTACCTGAAAAGGATGGGAGAATCGATAAGAGCGATTTATGTAGTGCTCAGGAGGCCTCCTTGATTGTCAATGTTCTCGGCGTTGTCCGGGAGAAAAGTGCTCAATATCCTAGATAGAGCTACTGTAGTGATAGGTTTTGAAAATATTTTAACGCCATTGTCGTTCCCCTTTGGACTATTTTGCAGATGAAAATGAGGGAGGATACCTAAGTGATTTCAGTAGTACTCAAGAGGCCTCCTTGATTTTCAAAGGACTCGGAGTTGTCCGGGAGAAAAGAGCTCAATGTCCTAGATAGAGCTACTGTAGTGATAGGTTTGGAAAATATTTTAACGCCATCTTCGTTCCGCTTTGGACTATTTGGCAGATAAGAATGAGAGAGGATACCTAAGTGACTTCAGTAGTGCTCTGGAGGCCTCCTTGATTTTCAAAGTACTCGGCGTTGTTCGGGAGAAAAGTTCTCAATGTCCTAGATAGACCTACTGTAGTGATAGGTTTGGATAATATTTTAACAGCATCTACGCTGAAAAAGAATGTGGGAATCGATAAGAGTGATTTACTTAGCGCTCAGGAGGCCTCAGGAATTTAAAAATTACTTTGCGTTGTCCGGGAGAAAAGTGCTCAATATCCTAGATAGAGCTACTGTACTGATAGGTTTGGAAAATATGTTAACGCCAACTTCGTTCCCCCATGGACTATTTTGCAGATTAAAAGGAGAGAGGATACCTAAGTGACCAGTAATGCTCTGGAGGTCTCCTTGATTTTCAAAGTACTCGGCGTTGTCTGGGAGAAAAGTTTTCAATGTCCTAGATAGAGCTACTCTAGGTATTGATTTGGATAATATTTTAACAGCATCTACGCTGAAAAGGATGGGAGAATCGATAAGCGTGATTTCAGTAGCGATCAGGAAGCCTCCTTGAGTTTCAAATTACTTTGCGTTGTCCGGGAGAAAAGTGCTCACTATCGTTGATAGAGCTACTGTAGTGATAGGTTTGGAAAATATGTTAACGCCATTGTCGTTCCCCTTTGGACTATTTTGCAGATGAAAAAGAGGGCGGATACCTAAGTGATTTCAGTAGTGCTCAGGAGGCCTCCTTGATTTTAGAAGTACTCGGCGTTGTCCGGGAGAAAAGTTTTCAATGTCCTAGATAGAGCTACTCTAGTGATTGATTTGGATAATATTTTAACAGCATCTACGCTGAAAAGGATGGGGGAATCGATAAGCGTGATTTCAGTAGCGCTCATGGAAGCCTTCTTTGATTTTCAACTTACTTAGCGTTGTCCGGGAGAAAAGTGCTCAATATCCTTGATAGAGCTACTGTAGTGATAGGTTTGGAAAATATTTTAACGCCATCTTCGTTCCCCTTTTGACAATTTAAAAGATGAAAAAGAGGGAGAATACCTAAGTGATTTCAGTAGTGCTTAGGAGGCATGCTTGATTTTCAAAGTACTCAGCGTTGTCCGTGAGGAAAGTTCTCAATGTCCTAGATAAACCTACTGTAGTGATAGGTTTTGATAATATTTTAACAGCATCTACGCTGAAAAGGATGGGGAAATTGATAAGAGTGATTTCAGTAGTGCTCAAGAGGGCCCCTTTATTTTCAAAGTACTCGGCGTTGTCGTGGAGAAAAGTGCTCAATATCCTAGATAGAGCTACTGTTGTGATAGGTTTAGAAAATATTTTAACGCCATCTTCGTTCACCTTTGGACTATTTGGCAGATAAGAAAGAGAGAGGATACCTAAGTGACTTAAGTAGTGCTTTGGAGGCCTCTTTGCTGTTACAAAGTACTCGGCGTTGTCCGGGAGAAGAGTACTCAATGTCCTAGATAGAGCTACTGTAGTGATAGGTTTGGATAATATGTCAACTGCATCTACGCTGAAAAGGATGGGGGAATCGATAAGCGTGATTTCAGTAGTGCTCAGGAGGCCTCCTTGATTTTCAAATTACTTTGCGTTGTCCGGGAGAAAAGTGCTGAATATCTTAGATAGAGCTACTGTAGCGATGGGTTTGGAAAATATTTTAATACCATTGTCGTTCCCCTTTGGACTATTTTGCAGATGAGAAGAAGGGAGGATTCCTAAGTGATTTCTAGTAGTGTTCAGGAGGCCTACTTGATTTTCAAATTACTTTGCGTTGTCCGGGAGAAAAGTGCTCAATATCCTAGATAGAGCTACTGTAGTGATAGGTTTGGAAAATATTTTAACACTATCTCCGTTCCCGTTTGAACTATTTTGCAGATCACAAGGAGGGAGGATACCTCAGTGATTTCAGTAGTGCTCAGGAGGCCTCCTTGATTTTCAAAGTACTCGGCGTTGTCCGGGAGAAAAGTGCTCAATTTCCTAGATAGAGCTACTGTAGTGATAGGTTTGGATAATATTGTAACACCATCTTCGTTCATATTTGGGGGTCAGTAAGAGTTATTTCAATAGTAGCTTCTGTGGTATTGCACCTGGAGAGTGCTTCTGCGATATAGAAACTGGAGGCTTCTGTTGTATGGCACCAAGGGAGTGCTTCTGCGGTATAGGAACTTGAGGTTTCTGCGGTATGGCGCCCGGGGGGCTGCTTCTGCAGTATAGCAACTTGGGGTGGGGTACTTCTGTGGTATGGCAACCGGAGGGGGGTTCTGCAATATAGAAATTTGAGGCTTCTGTGGTATAGCAACGGGTGGTGCTGCTGCAGTATAGGAGCCTTAGGCTTCTGTGGTATCGCACTCAAGGGGTGCTTCTGCGGTATAGGGGGGGTTCTTCTATGGTATGGCACCTGGGGGTGTTCTTCTGCAGTATAGGAACCTGAAGCTTATGCGGTATAGCAACTAAGGGTGGGGTGCTTCTGCGGTATAGCAACCTGTGGGGGTGCTTCTGCGGTACAGGACCACGAGGCGTCTGCAGTATAGCAACCGGAGGGTGCTTCGTCGGTATAGCAACGGGGGGAGGGGGTGCTTCTCTTGTATGGCACTCGGGGGGGGGGTGTTTTTGCAGTATAGGAACCTGAGGCTTCTGCGGTATGGCACCAGTGGGCTGCTTCTGTGGTATGGCACCCAGGGGGTGCTTCTGCGGTATGGCCGCTAGGGGTTGCTTCTGTGGTATGGCACCCAGGGGGGGTTCTTCTGCAGTATAGAATCACGAGGCTTCTGTGGTATAGCAACCAGGGGTGGGGTTCGTCTGCGGTATAGGACCACGAGGCTTCTGCGGTATAGTATTCGCACTGGGCCGGTGATAGTTACGTATGTAGCATCCACACCGGGGCAGCGATAGGTACGTATATAATATGCATACCGGGGCAGCAATAGGTACTTATATAGTATATGCACCGGGGCGGCAATAGGTACGTATATAGTCTGCTCACCACGGTCGCGATACATACGTATATAGTATGAATACCGGAGCGGAGATAAGTACCTATATAGAAAGCGCAGATAGAGGTAGTACTTTTTATAGAAATATGTCATACTATTGCCCTGGGAAACGCAGGAGAAATGGTGGGGAAGAAGCAGCTTTCGCAAAAGGCAAAATTAAAAAGTAGCGGTGAAATGGGGCGACCAGGGAAGATAAAGGTAGAAAGATAAAGAGACAGCTATAGAGGAGGGGTGGGGGAAATAGAAGATTTAATATAAAGAGGTTACACACGCGATTTCTCTTTAATTATATGTTTTAATGACCCCGAGCAATGCCGGGTTGCCCCGCTAGTTATTTATATATTTTAAATTTAAAAAATCGCTAACAAATTAAATTTTGAAGTTTAATAATAACAATTTATAAAGTCAAATGAACACATTAAATAATTTAAAAGTAAGTAGATGAATATAAAAGTTACACATAAATACAATAATAAATATTTCATTATTTGAAAGAATGTAATTTTGCTCAGTTATATTTGCTGCGGAACACTTACACTCTTGCACGGTACGAAATAAACCATAGTGACCGATTGATTAGAAATGTTGTTTAAAATATTAAAAAATAAAAAAAAATAATAATTAAAATCAGATAAAATAATAATCGTAATAATAATATAATGCTATTTGAAACGTATGTGTTACATTGCGATATACTGACCTATGTATTGACAGGCGCTATTAACGTTGCGGAACGTAAATGCTATTTTAAACTAAAGCGTGAGAGAACGATAGGCTTACCGATGTATTAACAGACGCTTTTAAATTGACATCACGTAAATGCTATTCTACTTAAGCGTGACAGAGCGTCGAGAATTATACTTCACATGTATGCGTGATAGTTACGAATTTTCTACTTGAAATATGCGCATGACAGATCAACGAAAATGCCATTTCAAATTAAGCATGATACATTGACAAAAATTGTATTTCAAAATCTAACGTAACAGGCCAATGAAACATGTATTTCTTATTTAAGCGTAACAATGTGACTTAAATGCTATTTCAAATATTTAAGTATCGTAAACAAAGGGGCATGTTATTTCAAGACTCAGCGTGAGCGACAGGACGACCAATGACAGAGGTTAGCTTTCGGGATAAGATCAAAGTGTAGTAGCATTTTGTCATTAGTAGAAGGAGAATAAATCCTTGGATGAGACAATTTGTATTTTTGTCGCATCCAGAGTAGCTCTTTCTGGAAAGCTGGATATCTCCTACATGGAAACCTAGCTTGTGTCACACTCCTCTTTCTTGGGGAAGCCAGTAAGTATGAAAATGCACGAACACATCGAAAATAAGCTGCATCTATAGAATTCCAGAGTTGAGCTGTGAACATCATATTTGAAAGGCAGACCTATAAAATAGGACAAAGAACTGACGGACATGTCATTTTATTGAGATAATTGGACGTATCTGAAATGAGAAATCTGCAACGAAAGCATCGTTAAAAACGTATTTTTAAATGAAGTGTATGCTGAACAATCAGGCACATCGTAAAATAGGTTTTAATATTGTTTACGCTCTTTGGAAATACTTAGATTTAAAGGCAAACAAAAAAACGTCGTTAACTGTGCTATTATTGTTCGAATACAGATTCAAATTTTATTAGAGGTAATAAAAATTCTGCTGACGTATTTCTTTGTAGTTTTTAATGTCAGCTGGCAGGGACTAATTAATGGAACTTCAAAGAATTAGGGTGTTTTTAAAGGACAAAAGATACGAATGAGAGAGGGAAAATAAGAAAAAAAGAGAAGAAAAATAAGACCATAAACCGAGTAGATGACAATGAAAGAGTGAAAGAAATATATGAAATAAAACTATAGGACAGAGGAACGATTAGATAAAAAGAAAAAGGGAAAGATAAATAAAGAGTAAATTGAGAAAAATAGGGAGAATGAGAAAAATGAAGAATAACATAGAAAATGATAACGAGAAAAAATTACAGAGAAAGAAAAGAGGAAAAATAGAGAACAAACTGAACACAGAAGATGTAAAAAGAGAATAAAGAGAGAAAAGACACGAACGAGAAAGCTAAATAGAAAAAACAAGGAATTAGAAATAAAAGAACAAAAAAGAAAAAGAATAAGAAAATGAAAAGAAAGCATATTCTAAAACAAGGATTTCGGTCGACCTATCATTCAATTAATGTCTCTTTCTATCTTTCTATCTTTCTATTTTTCTCACCCCCTCTCTATCTGTCTATTTCTCTCTCTCTCTTTATATATATATATATATATATATATATATATAAAGAATGTTTCCTGTATCACAGATCTTCAGTGCTGCTAGACTAGAACCTATCCCAAGTCAGTGATCGAAATTACACCCAATTACCTGATAGTTAGCGGTTCTAACCTCGTTACAGGGAGACTGGCGCAGTTGATAAATGATAATTCGATGTTTTTACATAAACGTTTGTATATTAACAAATAGATTTGCATTGCGCTAAATAGTAGCAGGCGTTATTATTAACATCAGTGTCAGAGTTAAACTCGAAAATTTGGGAACTTATATATACATATAAAAATATATATAAATATATTCACCAGAAGTATATAATACTGTGGGTTAATGTCAATTGCAGAACAAAAGTAATCTTACACATTTTTCTGGTAGGAAAGCAGCACACTTGAATCTGTGAAAATAGTTAAGAAATTACCAAAATATTTAATATTGAGCTTCATTTGGTTCGATTTGCGAATCGATTCTCATGAGTATCGATCTGAACTATATAAAAAATGTAGAGAATATAAAAAAAATATACGGTTTTAATTTTCAAAGTGCGGCCGTCGTATTAAAAGTCAGGAATAGTTCAGCAGGTCTAGACGCTTCTCCGTCGATGCTGCACAAGCCTAGACGTTGCACTGAGGTTAAAGAATAGCTTGGCGGATTGAAATATAAATTGTTCTGTCTCTTGGAGAAAAGACATATATAGGAAGTGTATGAGTTCGTCCGGGAATAGACAGATAGATCGGAAGTATCTGACAAGTAAATAGGGGCATCGGTTGATAAACTCTATTCATGGCTTATGGAGTGTGATAACCAGGATACCACTGTAGAGTTAAGTGACGTTTGGACTAGTCGAATCAAAGAGAAAAATAGGGTTTGTCGATGAATTGCAACAGGTCAGAGAATAGCGTACAACAGGCTAAGTCAAGGAAAACATAGTCATAATTTTTTCCTACGCAAAATCTTGCAACTTGTACACACCTTTTGTTTAATTATATGGCTGTAATTTCGTTCTATGGCATCTAAACTTAACGTTACGCAAGTGTTTGCAGATTAGAATCAGATTCCGATGAAAAAAAATGCACAAATCAATATAATTCCTTTGGACAGGTCGTCCATATGACCGTTTAAATTACGACTGGGATTGCGAATAAACTACAT
Source organism: Sepiola atlantica (assembly GCA_963556195.1). NCBI lineage: Eukaryota > Metazoa > Mollusca > Cephalopoda > Sepiida > Sepiolidae > Sepiola > Sepiola atlantica. The sequence goes on from OY744520.1 coordinate 79,040,297, forward strand.
ATGTGTCTCCATAACAAACAGTGAAGCAAGGTTATAAATCACGTACAAACTTTCAGTAGTACAAAGTGATCGGTAAAGTGTCGAACCGTCACTTCGTTGATATACCTCAAAACAACTACAGGTGAAAGAGACGTGCTCATGAGATTCTTTTACGGTACTCCTGCAGTCAGGCATGTCAGCTACGTGTGAACTTATATAATCGAGGAGTACCAATTTCCGGACCAATGGCATAATCAAAGAATAATCAAAGTTGTGGAGATATTCCGAATTCGGCGCCCAATTTCATTGATAACAGATCGTTTCGATCGACAATCTTAGACGCTCCTCGAGCAAATCATATAGTGCCTGTTAAAAACATGAAACGCTACTGAACCGACGGAGCTTTCTGAGCTCGGGTCGGCACTTGGCGAAATACTGTTATTCCCCACTTGGTCTACTTCGCTCCTAGATCGAAGCGCTTAAGATGTGATCGAACAAAAACACTGTCGAACGCATAGTAAAACCAAGCTGCCTCTGTCCTGGTTCTTTCTCTGAGCATGTCGATGATTTGATGAGTCCGAAAACACCAAGTCCCTTTACAGACGTTTGATAATGCAGCTGCAGCCTCTAGAAAGGTTTATGTACGGTTGTTCTAATATTTGTTTACAAAATTATTTGATGTAACTATCTCCCAAAACTTTATATATTTTAATACTTGATGAATTGCAATGCTCAAAATGTAAGACAAACTATGTGAAATATAAAAACTAGAAAAATTATTTTAACGAAAGTCATTCATTAAATTGGCTTAGCTGTTTACTAAGATGGATATAACGTCATAATAAAATTATTTTTTTGTAATTCAATAATCTTTTTTTAAATAAAATTGTTAGGAGTGTTTTTATTTAAAACAAAAAGGTATGTTATGTAAGTGTTGTGTTAAACTCGAAGTGAGACAAGCTAAAATATATTACCCCACCTCTGCGTGGACTACATCACAAACTGTTATTTGAGCATCCGGACACTGTAACGGCTAACTATGATCAAAGCTTTTAAAATATTGCAATAAAATAGATATGGTTTGTAAGCCATTTTATATATTGTGTGATAAGCAATTGCAATACGCTGATTGGGTAAACTCTCTCTCCCTCTTTCTCTCTCCGTATCTGTGCTTTAAAAGTATATGTGTTAGTTGCTTGTGTGTGAACGTTTAACATGTCGTTTTGAGTTGATCATTGGAAAGAAAATGTTAATCGATTGAAACACAGGAGTAAAAACAAATGTATATTTCATTGAATATGCGTTTCAGTGCTCCTAGTTCGCGATAAATTGTTATGTGCTTTGCCAGCTCTGCCAGACAGTCGTTTTACTGTCATGTCTGTCTGGTTTAATAGCCCCCTTCATATTTTAGTTTATTGTCAAGGCAACGTTCTGTTAATCTTTTATTCTGGTACTCGGGAATAACTAACGAACAGATAATAGTGTAATACACATTCACCGATTATAATGATGTTCATTGCAATGTATTATAGGTAAAATATAATCGAAAGACAATGAATGTCACGTATCAATTTAATATATGTCCGTTATTTAAAGAACGTATTGTATACGTGGTCAACATATGTCAATCTGCGATTCTTGAATAACCAATGGGCATATAATAGAGAAAAAGCATTGCTGAATTTTAAAGCATTAATAATTGTATTTTATTGTAAAAAATGTAACCAAAATAAACGGAGTGCACAGTGCAAGTGCCTCTCACAAGAATATACGTTTCACCATTCTTTTAGATGTGGCAAAGACTCGTTTGTCGAAAATTGGAAAAATCAATTGATGCCTATTTTTTTCATCTGAATTAAGTTTTTCTAGTAATTTTGTAATTGGTATTACCGAACGCAGTAATTGGTGCAAAATGTTGAAGGAGCTATGTGGAATATTCAATGAAAAATGCGTCGAATGAAAATGTAGCCAAATAGAAATACGAAATAATAAGAACGGTGTTACAGTCTTTTACAAAATATCTCACCGGTGAACGTGTGTGACCGTAGGAGTAGATCATAGGTGAAGAGCGATCACTTTCTGGATTACCTTTAGATGTGACTATTATATTAACTTCGAGCTGTACTACATATTAAAACGTAAGAATCCTGAGAAAATGCTTTCCAAAACCATGACACAAATCACTAACTAAAAACATTTACGTGGCTTTTGTTCCCGAAGCTATCAGGCAGACATGCCATGAGAACGGAATGTACTTGAGATATAAGATATATATTAAAAACTAATTTTCATTCATAAAAACTTAGTTTGTAAACAAATGCACTCGAGTTTCAATTTATTAAATATTGTAATCTAATCTGACGATGGTAAAAAAGTAGAAAAAAAAGACGATTTTTTCAATTTAAAAATGAAAACTCTGGTAGAAGAAACTCGGCGTAATCCACTGACCTGTTAATTCTCCTATTTTATAATTGTTCCTTATAAGAAATGCAGTATTTCGTTTACATGCAGACAATAAGACCGTTGAAGAGAAACAATAAAAAACTAAAGAAAAAATAAATATCACTTTCACTTCAAACGCTGACCTCAGAATAATTTTGCTCAAACTCTATAGATTATAAAAGAAAGAAATAGTAACGTAATAAAATATGAATACATTATTATTTCTATATCAGAGTTTATAATAGCATTCTATTCATGCGGTTGGTGAGGGGGATTCCTGAGGATGCAAATGTTCTCATATATGTATATAAACATATATATATATCTATATCTCAGGGTGGGCCAAAATAAGGGTCCTATCTTTAAATTTGAGTAACTTGAATTTGAATAACTTCCACAAAATAAAAGTTAAACTCACCAAACTTTATGTGTGTGTAGACTGACCCTTCCGAGATTTTTTGAAATAAACAAAATAAATTTTAGCCGAAAAACACTTCTAAACTAAAGTATTGTTTTTTACACTGTTTTGAGTTTTTTAAGCAAAAATAATGTTTTCTAAATGAGGGTACGTTCCTTAGGGCTAATATGGCTCATGCTTGCTTCGGAAAGGGTCCTTTACTTATTCTAAAAAAATAAAAATAAAAAATCAATAAATAAAAAAGTTATGAATTTTTAAAAATAATACCCTTATTTTTGCCCACCCTGTATATATATATATATATATATATATATATATATATATATATATATATATATATATATATATATATATATATATATATATGTTATTTTCTACTTGAATATATATCTGTAGATACTTCTTATAAGGAGTATGTGTTTCTCAGATACGGCATTAACATTTATTTTCCTCTACACATTTCAAGTTTCAACTACTATTTGTCGGGTCTCCATAAATGTATACATAGGAATGAAAATGTTATTTGGTAATGCTTTCCTACTTCTTTATGAAGGGTGATGAAGCTTACCAAAAGAAAAGGTTTTCAGATAAACATATACATGCGACTTCATATTCTGCCGTTTGTTGAATAGATACTATGTTTGAAGTTCTAAAACTTTCAATGTATATTATTGAAGATAGTTGCAGACAAGGAACCGCTACATTTTCATGAAATTGAGTAAATCAAGTGTTGGCCTAATCAAAAACTACCTTTCTGAATTCGGAGAACTAACTCATACCAACTAAAGAAGAACTAAATTATTGACAGCTTTTAAGACTACATATGTTTTCGGTCTATTCTTATTCGCTTCGTAACGAATGTTGCCTGACCTTTTCGAAATTCTCGTTCACAAAATATCCTTTCACGCCATCTAATGTCGTGGTTCTTTGCCGTTTTCCGTTTGCGCATTCATTCGAATGCATCGCCCATTTGAACTATGGTGCCCTTGACAAGTATCCCGCATCTGCCATATAGGTTACCGGCCGCCCGGGTCTCTATAGGCATCTATAACGTAACACATCCTGATCGGACTATTTAAAGGATCTACCAAAGGATATCCAGACATAAGTTGTTACTTATATTCAACAATACTTGCCTGCAAAAGAAGATGCTCCATATATATATATATATATATATGTATATATATATATATATATATATATATATATATATATATATATATATATATATATATATATACGTTACATTGTAAACCCAAAATCTAGTAAAAACAACTCTTCTCCAACCGCAAAAAACACTAGAAAGAACCAATGTAATCTATAAGTTTAAATACACTATCAGAGAATGTAACTCCCAAAATAATAATAGCTACATATGTTTTACAATAGCTACTCCATCCCGCTGTCTCACAATGCATCTCATCTCGTAAACTCCAGTTTAATCTACATACACCAACAAATGCATAACTGCACTCTATCTGAATTAAGAAAAAAACTTTAGTAAACAAAACCAAAATAATACATTCGGAAACCAATTAAGAAAAAATACTTGAAGCCATATACATCAAAACACAACAACCAACAATAAATAATATCGCATATTGGGCTAGTTAAACCATTTAAAAATTCTTAGTCTAATTTAGTTCAGTTACGCCACCCCGGCGTCGCCTAATTCAAATTCGAAAAAAAAAACATTTTATTGAATTAATTATGGCCTACCTCCTCTATTGTTCCCTCTCCATAGTTATTCGACTACACCAAATAAATAAGCCATTACTTTTTAAAAATAAATCAATAAATACGTGAATCAATTTTGAAAGTTTTAATTCATCAACGTCTTCTTGGAACAATGTAGGCGTTGTTTTAAGTGTTCGTCTCTCCGATGTATTTTTAAAAATTTTATGCTTTCACCAACGTTTTAGATCATGTTGTCATCAACACTTGAATGTGATTCGAGAAGGAATCGAAAACGTTTGTAACAAATATAGATCTTTCATCAATTTGTTTGATTTTACACGAATGCAATCATTAGGAGAATTGAAAAGATAAAAAGGTATAACTAGGCAGAAGAGTTATTTTATTTTAATAATGTTTGCATCAATATATATATATATATAAATATATATATATATATATATATATATATATATATATATATATGTGTGTGTGTGTGTGTGTATGTGTATAATTCCTTATGCATTTATGATATGTGTCTTATAGACTAAAACTAGTGTTTACACAAAATGTATATATATATACGACTCATATTGATTATATATATATATATATATATATATATATATATATATATATATATATATATATATATATATAAGTCAGTTCATATTATATTCCAATAACCATGGTTTTATTTTATTATTTTTATTTTTTCACATTTCCAAAAAACATAACCTTTCTGTGAGATATATATTTTTACGGTCCGTTTCGTTTGTCTTGTGCCAACGAAAATCGAAATGGCGTATTAGTGGGTTCCCCCACGTGTGAGAATGCTCTTTTTCTTTGTTTTTTGTTTGGTTTCACCCAAAAATGAACCACTGTATAGTGTAGGTTTTTTCAAGACACTTTAATCAAAGAACTTTTTACTCTTTGTGCATTTTTTCTGATGATTTTGTAATGATGCACAGACGATATTGACATAAAAAACGTTGTTTGGCACAAGACAAATGAACGGAACGTAAAAATAGATATCTCACAGAAATGTTATGTTTTTGGGAAATGTGAAAAATAAAAATAATAAAATAAAACCATGGTTATTGGAATATATGAACATACATATATTTGCTCTGTTGTCACTAATTGACACTCATCGCGCTGAATCTTTTAAGGAGACTGCAAAATAAAAGGGCACTGATAGTATATGCTAATACATATATTGTCATTAATAATTAAAGATATATATATATATATATATATATATATATACATATACATAGATATATATAATAGAAATTATGTATCTGCCTATCTGACGCCGAAACTATATCATTAGTTTTAATCGCTCTTTTTATACATATTCAAGCCGAAACTATATTACTTTCTGTTTTCTTGGGTTTTAAGATAATTTAGGGAGAGAAATAAGAACCAAGAACTGCTAAATATATTTGACGTTGTTTCTCTCACAACACGCGGTAAGTATTAAATGTAATCACAATTAACTTTAGGTATACATTTCCTTAAACGTACTTTTGAATCTCTCTAATATTTTATAGTGAGGTAATTAACACAATTTAATAGAAACTAATAAACCTATAATAGCGTCTATCAACGGTTAACTCATGTTTATCTAGCTCCATGATATTTACGTTTGAAAGAGACTAACTTTGCTCGTCGTTTCGTATTCAAATAGATATGTACTAATTGTTAAGTAATCTGGGTAATTAACCTCATCTTAGTTTAATTCAAACGATTAATAACTTAGTACTAAACACAACCCACAAAAACACCGAAGTATAATAATCTTAGAAATACTTGGATGGATGGTTAAATATATCTTACTAGCTTCCAAATGATGAAGTTAAAAGATATCATTGTAGCACTTAGTTTCGTATTCAAAAGACTTAAATATGCATTTGTAAACAGAATTGTGCAAATCTACGCAAGTAAAATTATTACCTTCATGTAAATTCGAATTTTTATAAATACATTATAGAATTGATTAACTATTTTATAGAATACTACCGAATTAAAAGCTACAAATGCCACATAATTTTTAGTGCGACACTCTAAACTGAAAGAATTCAGAATGGCGTTCTAGCGAGACTTCCCCTACGTGTGAGTTTGCTATGTTTTTTGTGTTTGTTTTATGTTTTCGCCAACAATGGCCCACTGTGTTGTGTAGGTATTTTCAAGACATTTCAATTCAAAATCTTTTTATTCTTTGTGGATGTTTCTGATGATTTTATAGTATAACATATAACTAGGCATAATTTACATAGAAATATTGTTTGGCCTACAGCAAAAGATACGGCCGTAAAAATACATCGCACAGAAATGTTATGTCATTTGGAAATGTGAAAAAATAAAAATAAAATATAAATAAATTATAAGACGTGTTTTTTGGAGTACAGAATAAATATGAATTACTTATACATGCTCTGTTGTTATGAATTGACAATCATCGAGCTGAATCTTTTAAAGGGACTGCAAAGTAACTGATAGTATATGCTAATACATATATTCCCATAATTAATACATTTATATATAAACAAACATGTTTTGTTAGCCCGATGAGGTCGTAGTATTTTATAGGTTATGATCGAAACATTTCCATGGATGTGTAGCTTTTGGTACGTTTGTACCAATAAACATATTTATATAAATTCTTATATATATGTATACATATAAATAAATATAAATAGCTATCTATCTACTCATCTACATACCTGAATGTATACCATAATATATCTGCACATATGTACGTATTAATGCATTGACACTAATGTCTTTTCATTTGTGTTGTTGTATGTTTATCTGTTTGATGATTCCTGGCTAATGGCCAGTTCTTTGGTCATTCCACTCGTTCGCTAATTCGCCCACCACTGCAGCCGATTTGTAAAATAACCGCGTTTTGGTTGCAAGGCGAGAATAGTAGATTCTGATGTTTTGCATTCGGCCCGCTTAATTGCCATCTGCACCCGGCGGCAATCGCATCCTCCATTTTATTCTCTTTGCGAATACGCACCCACTAATTCATTTATGAACCTCCTATAAACAGTGAATGAGAAAGAGATGGACGGAAGGAGAAGGGAGAAAGAGAGAGTGAGCAGGAGAAAATTAATGTTCCCATTTCCACGTGATTATCAAAGAGCACAATGAAGAACGCTCGCGTTTTGGTTTACGTTGTGCACATTCGTATAGAGAAAGGATATAATTGATTTATTTCCGACTGTAAAAAAAGATTGCACTCATTGCGAGTAATGTTTAGGGCTTGTACATGTTGTTATCTAAATGCGATTTGACAAGAATGCACACGTGATGAGAGCCGACAGATTCGCCCAGATTGCTCTACCAAATAATATTACTTGTGCAAATATCTGTAATAAAAAAAAACAAATGTCACATTACGCTATGCAGTGCAGTTTGGAGTATGCACACTAAATCTTCTCTACACCCACTTCTTTCTCTTTCTACCCCATTGTCTCTGATCTCTTTAATAAGAAATAAAATACACTATTGAGTCTTTTGCAATAGCTTTGTCTGTGGTCTTGTGAATATTGACTGGTTATAACTATCTTCACATTTTTTCATCCATTCTGTCAGAGTGTGCAATTTTTATCAGAAACGCACACACACATCTATCTATCTATCTATCTATATATATATATATATATATATATATATATATATATATATATGAATATATATATATGAATATATATACGTGGGTGTGTGTGCAAAGCAACAATTATAAGCGTTATGAATAAACTTATATGTGTATATATATATATATAATTAGGTTGTACATAGTAGTATATAAAATATATACATAACCAGAGTTTTTATTTATTTTAAGCGAATGTGTGTCAATATATGGATGATAACGTATGAACATAAATATAAATAATACAATTATATTATATATATACATATATAAATGTATATCTATATGTGTGTGTGTGTACGTGTGTGTGTACATACCTGCTTGCGTTCTTCCCCCGAGATATCAACCTTTTGTATGCTGAAATTACTATATATTGTACCCTGATATATTTTCAAATTACATGCATTTTCTCGTCTTTTGCTATCTTTTATAAGTAGCCACACTTGAAAAGGCCGCCCAAACAGTTAAGCGAAACGTACAGATATAGTCTTGATTTTTAGATTTTTCTTTACAATTAAATCTCATCCCCTCTAATGTATATCATCTGTTTATTTGTTATATATGTGCATATGCATATTCATATCATTATTGTCTAAATTTCGACATGTATTTCACAGAATGTGTATATTCCGGTATGGACCTTAGAACTGATATAAAGAAGCGTGTCAAAATTATTTAACATTGTCAAAACTATTAACAGGTAAAATTTATTGATTGTTTAATACACATAGTTTCACCGAGAGGGGCTTACTTTTATACAATACAGACGAAATTAGGAATGTTACAGTGTCTATATAAAGTATGACTCGAAATATTTATGTGTTTAGTAGGCTTAATTAAGTTCACATGATGTTCAATCTAAGTGTATGCTTCGTCCAAATATGTATTCTCTATATCAATAAAATTATACTAAAGGATCTCGTGTGTGAGTTTGAAATTCTATTTAAAGTATACTTAAACACATGACTATATTTTTAAACATGTTTTACTTATAATGTATCTCCACCAGAGAAACGTCAGGTAAATTAATAGAAGATGTTTGTGTTAACTTCAAGAAATAATATTAAAATATGATCGCTATCGTATAGATACACGATATCGGATGTTGAAACAATCGCTGATAAAACAATGGTTACATGTTTATATTCTTGATTTTGCATACAAATCTATAAACTTGCTGAACATATAATGATATGAATATGTTAACAATTAATTCTCAAACCGTAAATAACGATTAATATGAATACGAGCTAAACGTTTAACTTTGCATATGAAATCAAAAGTAAAAGAAAATGATAGTAAACTTATTTTATTAAATAGGAATTACAACAGGTTTTGTTTGTAAATATTCATATTTTAGTTGCATTTTAAGATATCTTGTTTTTTGATAGTCTGTGTTTACTTTTTGGTGTACCGGTGTATTATATAAACGTGTTCTGTGCAAAGAAGAGCACATTAACCACAGTTTTATAAAATATAGATAACCTCTTTATTTGCTTGTCGAAAAATATTGGAGTAAACATTATTTCTTAAGTTCATAATAGTGTTCGTAAGATTCCTCAATTTAATATCAAACAAGATATTGAGAGTTACGTCTAATTCAGTAGTCACGTATCCAACTCATATTGCATATTATTACGTTGTATTTTCTTACACCTGCAGCCATTGACCTTTTTTTCACCCTGCGTATGGGTCCTCTGTAGCCTTCTACTTCCCACGGCTATATACACGCCATTAAATGTCTCCTCATGTCAATCAATATGATACAAAAGGGAACATAAAGTGTTTTTTTTACAAATTGTTTGCATGCCGAACATCTAATATATTTCAGATGTGTTAAACAGTTTTTTATAGCGATATGTTGTGTGGTGCGATACTTGATGAGATCATGCGTTGCTGTGACATCGCATACTGGAACTAAAATGATCACACCTTCTATCCCCTGAATTTGACGCAACCGTATAAGACGTGCTAAGTGACAAGACATGAAAGTACAGCCACGATGCTAAAAGTTAGATACATAAAAGATATAGACAATGAATACCGCTGGATGTTTACTCTGAGCCAAAAAAATAAAAATAAAGACATCCGAACCATAGAGATTTGACGTTTGATTAGAATCTGGTCACGAGAGAAAACACAGATAAGCGGTTATATAGTGCAGCATGTACGATTTGGAATATTTCCAGGATAACTTAGAAATACTATGATAACCAGGAAGATAAATTATGGAGGTTAAGCGACAACAATTCTTTGCTATCACTCAAGCAATATCATCAAATGTTGTCTTTTTCGTAAGTGTAAAGAAATGTATAAACATGTAGAAAATAGTAATTGTCTGTACATCTGAGATAAGGTGTTTTCATTATGGATTTCAGTGTTCGGACTGAAAATCTAAAATGAAGAAAATAGATAAAAATCCATAATGTCTTAACAATAAGTGCATCATAATAGTGTATGTTTAAAAAAGTAGAAAAGAAAAAAACTGTTGAATCAAAAACATTGGCTGTTTTGATATGTTTTTTTGACAATAAATAAATGTTATTTCTAGGTAGAGTTACTTTTATAAAACGAAAAGATCAAAACAGGAATCTTGCGCTTGACAGTATTCGTTTTCTAATTTGAATTGTTTTACAATACTGTCAGACGTCACTGTAAGTACGGTTATATTTTCATAGGTCGCCGAAAACAATATTATGAAGTTCATTTGGTTAATAGCTGATTCAGAATCCTATTAGGAGCCAACATTTTATAGGATTAACCTCTTGATAATAAAAGGAAATGACCCTGTAACTAAGTTAAAAGTATACGGTTAAGAGAGAGTTATTGTATCTGAAGCCGTCATAGTGTGATCGTGAGAAGAGAGATGCCCTGACCAAATGGAAGTAATGAAATTTACATTACACATGTGTGAGGGAGGGTTCAGTTATCGCTAGTGGATATGTGATGGTAACTGAAGACGTTTGTAGTTTGTTGTTGTCTCCCTTTTGTGTATTAATCGTATTTTTGTAAATGAAAACCAATTTCTCTTAACTCGCTTTCATAACCACTCAATGTATATCCCTTTATTTAGTATATGTTCCTCATTATAAAAATAAACTTCATTTTACATAGTTAAGTCTATAATTAAATTATCAATACATATGTGCATGTCTGCGTACCGATCATACTAATAATACCGACAAGTTATTGCCCTCCCGAGCAGGAGGTTAGACACAAGTAGTTGTAATTACCTCCTTATCAGGAGGCTAGACACAATGTCAGGTGTGGTAAGCAAGCGCACTAGGATTAGCGGGTTCTGACCTACAAAAACACAATAGCAGCCCCGTCAGCATTCTCCAGTAATGACGACTCAGGTGATTAGAAATAAATTACCCCCTCTCAAAGAGAAAGTAAATTTTGGGAGGGTTTACCTCCTAGAACTGCACAGGACAATACATCAGACCGACGGATTCAAGGCCCGAATACTAAGACGGTACCGGTCTACAGAATGTAGCATCCATCGGAACATATACTACACTGTGATCTTAACCAAAAAGCCAAGAACCAATACAATTAAACCGACAAGATATCTATCGTAGTGTCTCTCTATGTCCATAACTTTCTAATTATCCATCTATTTCTATTATCTCTCTCTAACTCTGAATCTTTTAATCTCTCTGTTTATAGATACGCAAAATATACGCACCATATGTATATATATATATATATATATATATATTTCATCAATATACTAGCAGACCCGTGCCCTGCCGTTGCCCAGGAAAGTCGAATAACTTAAGAAATTCATTGCCAAATCTGTAACTTTTTAATTATGTGATGCTTATGATTGACCAGCGCGAACACAGACCACAACATCTTAATGTAAAACAACAGATGAAACAATTAATGCATTACATGGAGTAATAACAACGTTTCCATGGTTAGTAATTGCAATCTTGCTATTAAGATGCGCACGCACGTTTGTAGATAATGTAACAGTCTTGATCTACTTTCACAAATATGACAATTTAATGCGAGCATTGAGATCATCAGGAGGACTTCCACATGAAACAATAGGTAGTGTTTGTCAGAAGCACGTATTTTCTTTAGTTGTGCAATACCATCCCGAACAATTTATGGTTGAACATGGGGTTGGTATCCCAAAGTAGTTTTGGATGAAGCACTACACATGTAGTAAACATGATGGCAAACAAATGTTTCAAATATTCAGATGTAAATGTTTCTTGTAAAGTAGCATCCCAGTCATTAGCATCCTGTATAAGTCCATGTACACTACATGCATACCTGAATGTATTCTTAACTAGTGCAGTGATGATATCGAGATCAGTGAAGCTCTGTAGACCTGTAACTGGGTGTAGAAGCAGTCTCAAATTAAGAAACAGAAAGTATCAGTATTTTTGTTAGTATATCTTACAGTTTAAAATAAATTCTATTTTGAAAAGTATAAATAGAAAACAAAAAAAAAACGAAAAGTAAGACACTTATTAATAAAGTATTTGATGAATTAAAAATGAAGATCAAAATAAAAGTAATCATATCTTTTTTTTTCAACTAGTTGCGGTTTAATTTTCGTTACGCACGAAAATACTTTAGTGTGCTTGGTGGCGGCGAAAGGCGGCGATAAAAAGTTCCACTCAATTTTGTGTAAAGCGTGATAATGTGTTCTGTTTTAACAAATAATATAGAAAGAAGTTTTAAAATGCGTACATTGTTAACGGTATATATATATTAGTAAAAATGTATATAACAAAATGAATGGTAAATGTTATCGTATTTGATTGAAAAGTGAATAGTGTTAGCTACCTTTCATGTAAGAAAGAAAACATAACTGCGTTTAAAGTAGGTAAATTATTATTTTATTGTTAAGGCATGAATACAAAATATTAAAAGTGTGAGTAATGTATTATGAAAAGAAGTCTATTAAAAAGTTTCAGCGAAAATGGTACAACTACATTGAAAAGTCCATTATCAAAAAATGTACTTGCCTATCAGCATGGGTGTTGGCGAATGTGTTTGTTTAAAAATAATGCCTTTATGGAATAACTTGTAACTTACATGCAGCCGGAATTACAGAATAAAAATTCCAGAATCATGGATTGGGCGGTGCGGTAAAATATATTCCCCTCTATAAACAAAGCTCACGGTGTCGATGGGGTGAGTGTGATGAACAAATTCTATAGAGAAGGATAATCGTGACTACCCTCTCCTTCGAATATGTTTTTGTGTGAGGTGAAAATCTAGGACTAATGTTAATGTTTTTGTTAATAATGAAAACGTAATTCTTTTTTCGTGAAACACGCATCAGGAATTGCTGTTGGTTGTGAGGTGAAATGTGTTATCTATCATGCATGTGGTTATGTTCTTACTATCGTCAAAGTGACAGAGGAATAAAACAGTCCACTTAGTATATAGACATCGGGCGAATTATTGTAATATATCTATATATGTGTCCTCTCACAGATGGTTTCATCTATTTAGTAGTACACAATTGAATGAAGGTTTTCAAAAAGAATAAGTGGATGGATAGTGTGTCGAAGGACAATATTACGTAGTAGGGAAAGAGAACAGAACAAATAAAAAATGTTGTTTTACTATATTTAATAGTCAAAAGGTGTAATAGTAAACAGTCTCAAAACATTAGATTAAATACTGGAAAACTAAAACTCGCATAAACTTTCGGTCGACACAGCTTAAAGAGTAAAACGTCAATGGATTACGTTTAAAATAAACAAATTCGTTATATGAAGTTAGCTTGAGAACCAAATAACAAGAAAAGGAAAAGGCATATAGCGTGGGAACAAAATATATATTGTTTTCTATTATTTTCTTGTTGCTGGAGGTGAATTTTGATGCCAGTCACCTGTAAAACTAATCAATCGGTGCGCAGTCTGTCGTAAGTTTCGGCTGGTCGTTACGCCAGTAACCGCGTTTACCAACTTCGCCCATTGACTGGCTTCTGCATTAACAAAAAACGTACAAAAC
>OY744520.1:79056961-79084461 GCA_963556195.1 Sepiola atlantica
TCCTCTCTTTTCTTCAGTTTTCTTTTCATCCTTGGTATATTTCTCTTTCCTGTTTCTTGTTTAGCAACTCACATCATACTTTGATTCTTTCAGTATTCACAAACCGACGCGCACCTAAGACAGTATAACTATATCCGAAAATATTACATCTTTTACATATATGTATAGAACTTTACTAAACAGAGTATTAACATGTATTATTATGTATCGGCCCAACGTTGTCCGGGGTTAAAAGATATGAATGGCTGACTTGTTTAGGAGGAAGCGGAAATACATGATGGCGACTTTAATTTCGTAATTGTATTACTTGTATAAAGTTCGTATTTGTAATTTATGCTATTTTATATATGATTTTAAAAAGTCATCGATTCAGAGTAAGAATGAAATAATAATATTTATATCACGTGATGGTGAGAAACACACAGTAAGAGGTGCGCATGAAGTCTTATGAATGCATTAATATCTATTAATTTTTGAAACCTAAACAAATATTGCACATATACCTATAAACGAAGAACCAAAGGGAAATAAATCTCTATAATTGTATATGATTAACACTTTTTAATTTACGGTAATATACCGTGTTTTAAACAAAAACTGGATCATGAAAAGAAAGGAAATATATATATATATATATATATATATATATATATATATATATATATATATATATATATATATATATATATATACACTAGTCAAATATTTACATAAAATGTATAAACCAAAGACACACTGCGGACATTTTAATCCTTTTTAAAGAAAATAAAGTTCAAAGTTAATAGAAATGTTATGACTTTCTCTTAGCACCGATTATCTATTTAAAACATGTAGAACTTTTCATTAGTAGCCAGTAAAATGTAACTTTCTTAGTTTGTGTGGTGATGCTAGCTAATTGATATGCATATTTAGCATAAGTAGAAAGGAGTAGTATATAAGTATCTCCTTAAGTATAGCTAGGAAAAAAGTACACTAGCAACTGACGAGGTAAATTTACAACTTCACAAAAATAGCGTCGCCGATAGGATCCCAATTATCTTTTGAGGACCCCGACTTCATGGACACATGAATAAGATGATTCGCTGCGAGTGCAAGGACTAAAAGTAAAAACCAACAAGGAAACGGGGGAAAAATGAAATAATAGATTTTATTTTGGCGACAGCTGGATGCGAGACCATCATGAAAGTCTCAAGTATAGTGTATTCCATGAACCCAGTAGACCTGACTTTTCGGAAGAAGAATTCAGATCATAAAAAGAAATATGAGACCTAAGAAAAGGTTAGTTGTAGTAGAAAGAACGAAGTTTATGTCAATGAAACAAGAAATTGATGAACCAATCATAAAATATCTACACCGTCTACGAAATGCGAGTATATATTGTGAGTTTGAATAACTTGGACAAGAAGCATAAAATATCAAAGAAGATTTAATTCAATTAAGATTAATTGAAGGTATGGGCAATGCGTCACACATGAATAAAATAATGGAACAGCTCAAATAGGAAATGTGTTATTACATGCCTTGATACAGCAACATGAATTGATAGAGAAATACAACGATCTTAAAAGTCAACCAGACGAACAAATAGTCTCTGATATGTACATTTTAAAAGAGAAAAAAATGTTGGTATTGTAGACTTGAACACGAAATAAAATGGAAAATACTCAGCGTTTCGAAAAACTTGTACAAATTGCTTCAGAATTAACCATTTTTAAGCGGTATGCAAGTTCAAATAGAAAAACGTCGAAGGAGTTTAAGAAAATCAACCCAATATGGACGCTTTTAGATTAAAAAACAAAAGTAAGGATGGTAAAAAAATTTAACAACAGAAACAAGATATTATATTAAAAGTCAAAATTAAGAATGTCGATTAGGATATGCAAATAGATACTGGCAGTGAGGTAACGCTTACACCAACACATTTCTGGGAAAGCATTGGAGGGCCGACTTTACGAAAGAGCAGTGTACAACTGATCCGATGTGATCATTCGGTCATAAAAACTTTAGGATACTTTTGGGGTTCCTTAGAGTTAATACAAAGTCGAAGTAATACCTTAAATTGTCACAAATTGTGAAAAGAACCACAGACTCCTGGGAAACGATGCGATTAAAATAAATTCTGCCAAACAAATTAATGAGATGAAAATGATAAAAACAGAAAATTAAATAACTACAAAGTTAGTTTAAAATTTAAAAAAAATGTTAGCCTCTCTTATTATGAAGAACGAAAATTACCAGTACACTTGTTGTCATTGGTAGTAGCAAAACTACGGAAAGTAATTGAAGAGGAGCTTATTAAACATGTTTCACCTGTAGTAGCAAGTCGGCATTACCATTGTAGTTTGCAAATGTCGGACAAAGACATATGTATATGTGGAGATTATAAAATAGGCGTAAACCACAAAGTTTGCTCGGATTCCTTTTCTATACCTTATGTGAAGGTTGCATTACATTCGCTGGTGGGAATGAGCGTTATTTTAAAAATCAAGTTGTAAAACGGCATGCCACTAAATACCAATATATGCTAATTTCAAACAACGATAAATACGCCAATAGGGTTGTTCTAAATAGAAAAGAATGGCATATGGAATAAAACCAGTGAGAGGCATTTTTCAAAGGGGCATCAAACAGGTTTTAGGAGAAGATATAAAATATGGTATGTTACCAAGACGATATTTGCATAGAAGCAAATAATCAAATTGAATTAAAAAAGAAAACCGACATCGTCTTGAATGAATTAAGAAATGCGGGAATGACTATAAATGAAAGAATACAGTAATACAATAGTAGTGATATATTATTTTTAGGGTATTCCATTTCAAACGAAGATGTTTCACCAGACTAAGCTTTAATAAAAAAAATATAGAAAATATCTATACCTACAAACAAAACAGAACTTGAATCTTTTTGGGGGATTTGTTACTTTCTACAGACGATATTTACCAAAATATACAGACCTGGTTGAACCGTTTGCAAATTTAAGAAAAACGAATGTTGAATTTATTTGGTTAGAAAAAACAACAGATAGCTTTTGAGAGATTGGCATTAGTTCTGGTAACTAAACCAGTAGTAAAAATGTTTGATCCTAAAACTGGCATTACGTTAAGCACAGATGCAAGTGAAAATTCGATATCTGGTATATTATCACAAGAATGGCATCCGATAATGTATTTATCAAGAAGACTAACGAACACTGAATTTTATTATTCAAATATAGAGAAAGAGGTATTGTCAATTGTATGGTGCACACCAGGGCTAGACAATTTCTAAGTGAAAAACATCCTCTTGAGAAGTGAACATAAATCATTGGACTTTAGATTCAATCCAAGAAATGAATTACCCAAAGTTAATTACATTTGACTTTGATATAGAATATATCAAAGGAAATTCAATTCCACGTGTAGATGCACTATCAAGGTGGCAATTTTACATGGAGTCAAAATATAAAACAGAATACGAATTTGAAGATACATTCTTACATTGGATAGCGACTGATGTTTTACCTTTACATATAACGGCTATGGAAACGACCCATTCTGTTATTGAGATATTGGAAGAACGTCAGAAGATGAAACAATGCAATATCAAGTAGGTCAAAATGGGGATTCTGGGTCAGATTCGGATAAAAAGGATGAGAGGGGACAACCCTGGTTATAGTTTACTACGAGATAGGTCGAAGGCCTAGATAATGAAATAAGGAAGAGAGAGAAGATGAAAGTAATATCGAAAATGAAATGCTCATTAGAAGAAGTGCAATATACACTAGAGGCATAAAGGCATTTGAAGGATGTGTGGTAATACTAGCTAATTTATGTGCATAATTAGCATAACTAAAAATAGGTTGTTATATAAGTCTCTATTTAAGTATAGCTAGGAAAAAAGTACGCTAGTTACTGACTAGGTAAATTTACCACTTCACAACAGTTTCATTACTTTTGATTTAAAATAAAATCATTTTTAGAGCGCGTTCATGTCAAGACGCAGTATATTGAATAAAAAACAGAGAATATTTCTAACAATCCTCTTTATATTTTATCAAGTGTTTTCCTAAAATACTCACAACGAAAGAAAACCCGCTTTAAAATCTTTAAAAAGTAAAAAGGGTACACAATGGAAAATCTAGGAAAAGTAAATGTTCAGCTTTTAAATAAAGATTGTTGTCGAATATGTATTTATAAACATTAGTAAGTTAAATGCAAGATGACGATAGTGATCTATTTTTTAATAGAAGCGAAATCTTAGTATTTTTCGAAAATATCTTCTAGCATGTAATGGAATAAGAAATATTTGATTTATTATCATATTATTCGGAAACTATAGATTAATGGTGAGATCTTTTTATTGTAAAACTAAGTATTTTGTCACTATTTTAAAATATCTTCAGTGTAACGATCTTCCGAGCCATAATAAGTATCTTGCAAAGAAGAAATTATATATTTTAGCGCGACAGACATTATATGAGTATATACATGAAGAAATCACTTGTCAGAAGAAATTATAAATTTTGCAAATACACTAAGAGTCAGGTGTTATTACGAGCATCTGACTCACTTTATTTTATATATAAGATTAGATTAAGCACACATGACGCTACGAAATACTTTATAATTATATCGTATAAAGGGCATGTCTTAACTCACTTTATATAGCTTAACTGTTCATAATTTAACCTTTACTATTAAATTGCTATAGCAGATTCTCCAATGCGTATTATATCATCAGTATAATAAACAAATAATAACCATATATGCATATATATTAATTGTTTTACCAAAGAGATTATTCACATATATTGTAATTGCCTATAATAGAGAGACGCGTTCGGAGCCTTTACTAGATGCAAGAGGTTTAGAGCTGATAATTCTTCAGAGTACCTAAAGTTTGATTTGATCTTTCCGGTTTATGACATATGGATCATGCGTGTGTAATTTCTTCCGGAAACACACTATTAGTATGGGGAAGCTGTAGACCCTGGGTTATAGAGTATTACAGTAACTTCAAATCATATCATCTATTCGCTATCGGTACAGTGTTTTATAAACCAGAGTATTAATATATATTAATGTTAGTGAGTGACGAAGCCTAAGTATGAAGAAGCTGCGATACAATATATGAAGGTAAAAGGAATTTATAAACGGTTAAGTAGTTAGGATAAGAGAGTTGATGAAACAAAACAGAATGACCGAGGTAGCGTCCCATCCAGATGAGAAATTGATAAGTAAATTTACCAACTGAATTCGGCATCAAATAACCCGGAAATGATTGATATCAAGCGAGAGAAAAACATCAAATTCTATACTAAAGATATACAAGGAAAAATATAAAACTCTAGAGGTGCTAAAAGTTATAATAAAATGACTAGTAATTAAATAAGGCTAACTAGGGTGACATGCTGTGTGACAAAAGAAAGCAACGATGTGTCTTGTGTTCTAGTTTTTTACTTTGAATGTTTTTTTCAACAATTGTGTTCGAAAGCAATTGTTTTCTGATGGAGATTATTTTCCCATAAAATTCAGCCTGATGAAACTCTCGGCGAACAGTTATTTGTTGAAACAAGATCATCCAGATAATTGTTAAGCTCTGCTGTAATTTTGGGTGCCGTGGTTTTGTGCTCTTTCTTCACAATTCTTACAAGGGTTCTACGGTCTCTTTCAGACAGATTCAGCGTTCTTCCCGAGTTTTATTTTAGAGGAGAATTATTTTCCTTCTTTTGTATATGCTGTCATCACCTTCACGACAGTTCATCTCGATACGGTCACCATCTCATTTTTGCATTTTTAATTAAAGAAAATAATGTTTTAAAATTGATGCGAAATCCACAAGTTTTTTACATGTTGTGTCTATATATACATATTAGAATAATCCACGGAAACGTGTTTCGCCGTTTTACGACTCACAAGCGTGGCGAAATTAGTATCATTACTATGCGGCCTATTGACGGAAGTCAGTGCCCTTAATTTTGGGCTAAGAAAGCTCGCAATTATTAGATGAGAGATATACTGTATTTAAATGTCATTTCTTGTTGTTTTTTTTTGCGATATTAATAGTTCAATGTATTATATATATTCACACAAGTAAGCATTACCTAAATCTTAAGAGAGAAATATTGTTTCATTTCACTAGTTTAATAAAAATCAGTTTTTGCTGCACAGAAAATATGCAAAAAATAATAAATACACAAATAAAAATAATTAATGATAATCAAATAACTAATAATAACAGAAATAATAATATTAATATTCTGTTATCAAAATTCATGTAATTATTAAAATGAAATATGTTCTACAATAATAGATATTAAACAGTTATGTAAACGTGATATATATAACCACCGTAAATGACAATATAGAAATAATTCTATACAGAAGAAACAGCAAATTAATTCAAAGGTTATCCTTTATTAGTGCGAATATATTTACGGCTATCTGTAAACGTATATACCACATATTTGATAAAAAGGAGAATCTAGGTCGATAGAGCGATATATCACCAAGTACTTTTTATAAAGGCTGGCATGATGATATTCCCTAGAAAATGAACTGGTACAGGGTTACTGTACATATATTTATCATAATCAGATCTTTCTAAATCAAAAAGAAGACCTAGGTCGCTGTAGATGGCCGTATATCAAAACAATATAACATCAACATAGGATGTTTCCCAGGAGTCAATACTCGAACCTATTCCCGATCATCATAAACAATCTCCCCGATGAAATCGAGGCAAAGATGAGGGTGTTTGCTGATGATACCACGCTCTCTTCCCGGCAGAAGGGCTACACGAAAATCCTACGGATGCAAGTAAATAACGAAATCCTCGGAAACTGACATCCAGTATGTAGTAGAACACGAGCAACAATGGATGGTCTCATTCAATGCTACCAAGACAATGCCCCTTTACATTATAACAACAATAATAAATATTTCCAACCACAGATTCTCATAGCTGACATGTTAAGTTAACATAAAGTAGAATAAGTATGTTGCAAAGATGCTAAGTTCTCTCTATTGGGTTAGAACACTTCACACGCATTCCAGTATCCTATATCTCTATGAAGCCACTATTCGCCCGTGCATGGTGTATTGTTGCAATTTCTGGGCTAGTGCATTCACCACTAGACTCTCCCAAGCAAGCGACTCGAAGAAATAAAGTATTATAGAAATTTTCCGGCATCTCTGTATCTTAACTGTGAAAAAAGTTTTGCTGTTAGTCCGGTGGGTTGCGATTATTTACATTGATGGGTACAGGTTCCGTAAGTTGCTCATATCATATTCCGTTGAAGTATGTGCAAAACAAGTATAGAGCTGCAACAATGAGGCGATAAGACCGATGACAGATTTTTTTTATTTCTCCGAGTCGCTTGCTTTTGAAATTCTCAGCCTAGTCCCTGTTTCCCAAACGGTAGCAACATGCAGACTGTTAAATGTAATGCGAACTAAAATCTTGTTGCCCACTATACTTATTGCCCCTATGTCGATATCTCCTTATGCTGCAGTAGCACTATGCCTTATTCAAAGTGAACTCAAAGAATATATATATATATATATATATATATATATATATATATATATATATATATGTAAATGTTAATTTTTTAGTACAGAAAAATAGTACAACATTAGTACCGTCAGTTTCAATCTCAGAATGACTTAACAATCCGGCTAACTTCAGCTTATGTTGCCACCTGTTTCAGAAATGTGAATTCACGTGTCACGCCTGTTTGGATGTTTTATTTGCTTTAGAGTGTTATGTATATTTGTTTAAAATTCGTGTTAAGGAGGTTTAATGAGGTATAATATATATATATATATATATATATATATATATATATATATATATATATATATATATATATATATATATATATATATATATTTATAACACTCTCGACTAGTCTATCTGTGCCGCTTCTAGGTACATATAGATCGTAATTCCCCTTAATCACGTGACAGTTTCTGTTGGCCGAGTGGATATGGCGACGGCTTGCAGATTCTAAGCTGACTATGTGAACCAGGTTCGCGTCTCCCGACCCTCTGAAAGTGTTACTTTCCTGCACTGATGAGAGCAATAAGCTTGAAACGCTAGCGTCTGTATGTATTAAAAATGTAATATCTATTTATGAATATTATATATATATATATATATATATATATATATATATATATATTCTTTGAATTCACTACAAATAAGGCATATTGATACTCATATTATATCATGGCATTCGTACATGACAAAAATATTAAACTAGTAGCACGTTATCTATGGACTTCTATCTATATAAACTTAAATTATATCCTATTTCGAAGAACAAATGTAATATCTTTGAGAAGTATTACACCTTAGTTAGCATTGGTCTAAGGCCCATTTTAACATGGAATGTCTCCAGATTGTTTCTTTATACGCATATGCAAAAGATTCATCTACAAATAATCGTAAACAATTCATAGATACGGTTTAGCCATTAAATTACCAGACGACCGTAAATATGATGAATGGCAAATCTTTCAGAGTTTATACAGGGTGGGCCAAAATAAGGGTCCTATCTTTAAATTTGAATAACTTGAATTTGAATAACTTCCACAAAATAAAAGTTAAACTCACCAAACTTTATGTGTGTGTAGACTGACCCTTCCGAGATATTTTGAAATAAACAAAACAAATTTTAGCCGAAAAACACTTCTTAAAACTTACAAAAACTAAAGTATTGTTTTTTACACTGTTTTGAGTTTTTTAAGCAAAAATAATGTTTTCTAAATGAGGGTACGTTCCTTAGGGCTAATACGGCTCATGCTTGCTTCGGAAGGGGTCCTTTACTTATTCTAAAAAAAAAAAAAAATCAATAAATAAAAAAGTTATGAATTTTTAAAAATAGGACCCTTATTTTTGCCCACCCTGTATATATATATATATATATATATAAATTCCCGAAACAGTTTTTCATGGTAAACAATTGATGATCCCTTAAATAATGTAAGAAGCAAACTAATATAATAACTGTAAAAGTTAAATTGACTTACATGAGTGATTTTCCACTGAACGACTTGGGACTTAAGGTTTTTTTTGTTGTTTTTTTTTTCATATAGTTTCAATGGTTGAGACACTTCCAAGACTATATATATATATATATATATATATATATATATATATATATATATATATATATATATCGTTTTATCGATTAAATACGAAAGATTTTATCATAATTAACACATATATTACTACACTAACTGCTTACTGTTATTTGAATCAATATTACAACGTGTTTTTAATACTTTGTTTACATATAGTAGAAAGCAAAATTTAAACGTAGTTTTATGTCCCATTTGCATAACTATTTCAAACAAGTAATAATCAATTAATATATTGTTTTATTCATTTGTAATTGTATTCTTCTATTTTCGGATATCTGCAAATTTATTTTGATAATAACGGCAATTAATTAGAGTATTAATAAAAAATAATGTGTATTATGTAGTAATGAATAAATATACAGCGATGAAGAATGAGAGTAATAAAAAGAGTCGACAGAGAGAAGAGGAAGGTGACTTTTTTCTTTCTACCACTCCTCACTGTTTCGGTCCTTTTATGCTTTCTTCATTTACATTTCTTACTAGGATTCTTTAAAAAAAAACTAAAACGCTCCGGGTCGACTACGTTTATTTTTTTAATGAAAAACTAAAATAACAAAAACATTTTGTTATTTTACGAAGAACTTCGTCAAATCGGTTTTACTTTAAAAGATGAATGTATATCTTGTTCCCTCACTATTTTTAGTAAATTACGAGGAAAACATTTGACGAAAATAGTTAGATAGATCTACTCTACTAATGTTCGCCCCAAGTGTATTTGTACTTTTGCTGAAGTCTATGCACACATTACACGAATTTTTACGGTTATCCGAGTAGTAAACTCTATAACTAAATACTTAGAAATTCAAAATGAATAGAAATCGATTATTGTATCGGAATCAGGAATTTAGACTCGAATCGGTAATTGTATTGAAATCATGAAAAAAGTTGAAATCCTCCCATCACTAGATAAAATGTAAACGGGAGTCTTATCAGACTCGTCATGAGTTGGTAATTTCTGAAATTGTTTTGATATTTTGAATTCGGCTTTATATTCAAAATGTAAGAGTCAGAATATTAAATATTAAAACTGTTCATATCGGCTCTTCTGTACGATAATAACGGTTATTTCCGTGTTTATTCTTTCGGTTGGCCATCTTATTTTTTATCATGTTTTTCTCCTTTTGTGGCCAATTCTTGTTTACGTATTTGGTACCGTTACGAAATGAAACAGTTCCTTATTTTATTTATCTTCCTCCCACAAGGTCAGATGTGACACAAGGTCGGGAAAGTGGGATTTGAAAAGCAAGCGCCCGAGAAAGTAAGCACTCTGACCTACAAAAATTGCCTGGGCAGCCCCGTCGGCATACAGTTCCTTATTCTACGCGGCTGAGAACATGGGGAATATACAAACGGACAAATAAGACCCGTACAGAGTCCGTACTTGTCGTCAGACTTACCACTCTCCCAAGGGGATTACGGTGAAACGGAAGTCGAATTTTTGCACATGACACAAGTGTTTGTTTATTTAAATTATTAAACTGTGAACTTTTAATAAGTAAACAGATTAATATATATATATATATATATATATATATATATATATATATATATATATATATATATTTATATATATGTTTCTGTGATAACTTTTTCCTTGTATCTTCAATATTCATCTTTTGCTTACTTACACATGTTTTAACCAAATCTAAACAAGCGCTCAAATCGTAAATTACTCACGGCATAAAATAACATTTGGTACTCTACTTTGTTATGTTCTAGGATTATATCTAAATCTCTTATAACCTAAAGAACATATCCAATTAATTATGAGCATACGAATATGAAAAGTGTAAATGTATCTTCCGAAATCAAATTGGCCGACCCAGATTGATTGTGTGAAGATCTGCTATTAAGGCGCGCTCACATTTTCTCGGCTTGGAGTTTTATAAAAAGGAAAACGTGTCACTTCTTTTAATAACTGCATTTCGCTAATAGGCCGGCATATCGTCTGATTGATTGGCTTCGTTGATAATTATATTCCCATTGATCTAATTTAGTCGCATTCTGTATTCGTGTTCTTAGCTGAGGTGATATACGGCTGACTCCCTCCGCACTTTTTTTCCGCGTCTTATTACTTCTTGGTGTTAATCTGTTTCGTTTTAAGATATTTAATCCAGGGGTCTTCAAAGTGGGGGTCGCGACCTCCAGGGGAGTCGCGTAACCATAGAAAGGGGGTCGCCAAAATTATAACTCTGGAATTTTAAAAATAATATTCAACATTGTTTTTTTACTAATTTAACAACAAACATATCAATTTTCAATATAAATTGACAATCGTTTTAATTTAAATGGTATTGTTAAACTTCATCAAGAAAGCAAAATAATATGATATTTTTATTTTAATTCCATAATTTTCTATTTTTTATTTTATTACAAGATAAATCGACGATGGATAAGTGGCTGATAAACAAGAGAAAAACCTCTGATGATTTGAGTGATGCCGGCACGATGGCAAGCGGTGTAACAAGTTCTAAAGCGGAAGCAAAAGAGAATAAGCTTTTTTATGTGAAAAAAAGAAAGTACAACAAAACTTATTTACAATTTGGATTCACTTTCATTGAAATAAATAATGAGCAGCGCCCAATGTGTGTGGTTTGCAGTGAAAACTTAGCAAGCGAAAGCATGAGGCCTGCAAAATTGAAAAGGCATCTCGAAACTAAACATCCTTCTTGTGTTAATAAACCCGTGGAGTACTTTGAAAGGTTGTTGCAATCTACAAGAAAACAACAGTCAAATATTGAAGCGCATTCTGTAACAAATTTAAAATATTTGCGGGCATCGTATGAAGCATCTTTTTTTATTGCAAAGGCTAAAAAACCGTTTACAATTGGAGAAGAGCTTGCTCTTCCAATAGCCATCAGAATGACCGAAATTCTCATCGGACAAAAATATGCAAACGAATTAAAAAAAATTCCTATGGCTGACACCACAGTGAGCAGAAGAATTACGAAAATTAGCGAGGACTTACATGAACAATTACTAGAAAGAATTAAAGAAAATTCAAAATTCGCAATTCAATTGGATGAGACAACGGATATTACAAACATGGCACAATTATTAGTGTATGTAAGGTATTGCTACCACAATGATCTTCATGAAGATTTACTTTTTTGCAAGCCATTGGAAGCACACGCTACAGGTGAGGCAATGTTTCGAAAAGTAGACGAATTTTTTGAAGAAGTCGGATTAAAATGGGCTGACTGTGTTGGAGTTTGCACAGATGGTGCAGCCGCAATGACAGGAAAGAATGTTGGCTTCTACAGTAAAGTCAGATCCGTTTGTAAAAAGAAAGTAACCTTAACTCATTGCATGATTCATCGGGAGGTGCTAGCAACAAAAAAAAATAGCGAAGAATTGTGTGAAGTGCTACAAGATTCAGTGAAAATAATCAATTACATTAAATCCCGTGCTCTGAATACTCGACTCTTTACGAATTGTTGCAAAGAAATGGGCTCAGAATTTGAATCTTTGCTGTTCCACACGGATATTAGATGGCTTTCAAGAGGTCGAGCTTTAAGAAGGCTACTGACATTAAAAAATGAAGTCATGTTATGTTTATCAAGTAATAACTCGGATTTGGTAAGATACTTTTACAATGAAACTGGGTTTCTAAACTTTGTTATTTATCAGATGTTCTTGACAAACTTAATGAACTCAACATATCATTGCAAGGTGCAAACACAAATATTTTTACATTAACTTCGAAAATTCAAGGTTTCATTAAAAAAACTAATGTTTGGTTGATTAATGTGAAAAGAAACACATACGAAATGTTTCCATGTTTGGAAGAGTTCATAACCAAAAACGCACTAAGTTTTGAAAAAGTTAAACCCATCATAATCGCTCATTTAGTAAGTTTAGCAGAAAATTTCAAAAAGTATTTTCTCAAAGAATCAGACATGAGCCAATTTGCTTGGATTCAAAATCCATTTGATGTTGATGTCGAAAAAGTGAGTAATCTTACAGTAAAGGTTCAGGAAGAATTGGCACAACTTTCTTCTGATTCTTCTTTAAAAATAACGTTCGCTAAAATGAGTCTCATATCGTTTTGGTCTGGTCTTGATTCAGAATATTCGAACTTATGTCAGCTTGCAATAAACACTATTCTACCTTTTGCATCGACTTATTCATGCGAAAGTGCTTTTTCGGCATTAACTAACCTAAAAACAAAACATCGAGCAAATTTGAAATGTATCGAAACCGTACTAAGACCAGCTTTGACAAAGTTAGAGCCTAGATTTGATCTTTTATGCAAAAAAATGCAATCGCATCAATCTCATTGATTCAAATGAAATGATATAATCTTAATAATGATATATGATTTTAACTGCTATTATCTTTCATAACCACTTATTTTTTCGTACATATGCTTATTTCTGTGAATTCTTTTATAAATAAATAAAAAAAGTAAAATATATTTTATTTCATGTTTAGCTTATGTTGATTTTTCGAAGGAATAAACTTTTTCATTCCATTAACTTATTTTTTATTTCTAAAAAAATTTGGTAGGTCACGAAAAAAATTTTTTTCCAAAAAGGGGTCGCGACAAAAAAAGTTTGAAGAGCACTGATTTAAACTATGAATCCTTTAATATTTTGGAACAGTATTATCATAATCGATGCATTTTAGACTACTTTTGTAAACTAGTATACACACTACGTAAAAATGACTGGAAAAATGTATGCTTCGTCAGTGTTCGAACTCTCAATTTCTCTAGATATGTTATCTAAAAATGTTCAAATGAAATCATATAATTATTTCAGTAATTAAAATGTCCATATATGCATGGCTTCCTTTTTCTCTTGAGAGCCAATGAATGGCCACGGTTAGGGTGGCTGCGAGGGTAATTGTGAAGCAAGAGTTGCGCAATTCCAACCACATCTCTCCTGAGTCGGTACTGCTTGATTCCAGTGGCAAAAAGAAATCCAGGACGATTGTAAACGATGCCGAGATATGTGGCGAGCACATACAGCACCTAGCATTACTAATGGTCACTAATTTTAGTACTGACCAGGCTCAACGTTGGTTAACTTCGCGGATATGATACGAAAGATTTATTTCCAAATCCATTTTAGGCGGAGGGGTAGGTCTTAGGTGGTTGTCTAACTTGTTTTGGCTTTCTCGCTTCCCCTTCAGCACTTTCAATGGTTTCGTCTTGAGGCTAAAAATAGGCACGTGTTTTGCGCGCTAAGGTTTGAGTCACAGGACGGGAGTAAATATATTTATCAATATACAAATAAATACACATTTATCTTATTATAAAGTGGACAACTATAATTTCGAAACAATTATCATAAAAGATTAATCATGAAAGTGTCTCTTCCTTTTAAGGAGCAATGATATTTATCGGGAAATGATTGAATACTATCGCACAAGACTAGCCTGGTCTGATTAGTGTTTTATACGAGGTCAAACTTTGAGACATATACAATCAGAAATATGATATCATATGACTTAATGTAACACGCTGGGTACGAGAAAGTGACAGAAGCGATGTGACAGTGTAGTCAGCATATGTGCTCGCTAGCGTTTTACACATACTTAGAGATACACTGGTTCTATGTACATCTGACTTTCCTATTCGATGCAGGATTTCTCGCTATATGAAAATAAACTTTAAAAAAATCATATATATAAAAAATAAAAAATGTCGTCATCTATTGTTATCAAACATAATAAACGATGCGTCGGGAGAAGTAGGTACACTTGCGGCGTCGGAATTTCATCCTTTGTGGCACAAAACGAAACTTTTCAAAACTGTTTGTGCGCATATGGCTCCGCGCCTTATTACTTCTTGCTGTTTGAACAACTTCGCAGGCCATAATACCATCTTATCATTTCCAATACAACATCTTACGTTCTATGAACTTAATTTTTGTGGTAGATCCGAACAATGTACTCAGCATTGATTAGGTGAAGTGTAAAAAATGTAACATTAGTTTAAATAAATGTGTATAAATAATTAAAAATAGATGACGACATATAGAGTGAATAGTAGATTCATGACGATATCTATCTTTTTTGTGATGTCATCCAGTGTGCATGGTGACCAGATCCAAAGGTGCAAGTCAGCAAGGAAGAAAGGAATCAAAATCAACGTCCATATAGTTTTAGTAGTATACGCGACCACATGTTAACCATTATGTCAGTTATTATTATATCTATCTATCTATTTATCTATCTATCTATCTATCTATCTATCTATCTATCTATCTATATTTTATGACGGTTTTTCTAGACCCTTGACAAAAATTTCCAAAATTTCAATAGTATACTAGACCTCTTCCCGAGTTCTTGAGATTTCGTTTAGTAGATAAAAACTCGATGCACCTTATTTGTGTGTTAGCTTATTATCTTGTTTGTCCTCATGCGCACTGAATGACGTCATAGTATGCGACAACATGCATTAAAGCAGGGGTGGGGATTACCGTACACAGTGGACGATGCAATTATTGGATGATGTCAGCAATAACACAGAGAGAAGGGATAACAGTGCACAATTGAAACGTCACTAATATTTAATGAAGTAGTCCATCAAACTAGAGAGGTAGAGATCCGTTATGATGACTTGTCTAAGACGACCCCTGACACTGCGGCTATAATAAAAGTGTGTATCTTGGTTACTGTCTTGCTTACTTGTATCTTACAATCTTGTGCACGTGATGAGATCCTTAACGATTAATGACGTAAATGAAGTGCAAATGATAAAAGAAGTTGTGGGAAGAGGCGAATGACGTGAATAATTAAAAATAAGATAAGTAAAAAGAGAGATGGGAATGAGAAAGACGAAAAAGATTAGAAAGATATAGAGAATGGAAGAGAGAGAGGGATAAATTAAAAGAGAGATACAGAGTGTACGGAAGACCACATACATAAGAAATTATTATTTTAAAGAAAAAATATTTATAGATATGTGTGTGTGTGCGTGAAAACTGAAAATAGACCAACAAATGCCTTTCGAGGACTACGTATTGAGATGCAATATATTATTACAAATCATTTAAACGTTCTAGGTTTTTTAAATTTCGAATGATAACATTTTTTTCAGAGAAAGTGAGACCGAATAAATTTAATTTCTGTGATGGCAGCTTTCTTTCTTGATGTTATAGGAGCTATGTTCAGACTTCGTCGCCGGATGGTTAAATGGGCAAGTTTTTTTTAAAATAATGTTGAACTTCAAGTGCATGGCCGCTTATGTGGAAATAAAATATAAGTTCTTGAAAGCATCCTTCAGTACAAAGGATTCTTTCAGTAACTTAAATTGTATCATATATATATATATATATATATATATATATATTAGTATAAAACAATCTTACTTAAAAAGCTACATAAAAATTAAGAAACTAACCCAGAGAGAGTCCATCAATGATATAAATATAGAGGCTAATTTTTTACTCTCTAAACTGAAGATAGATAAATAATCTGAAATAAGTGCACCAGTCACCGCTAGATTTACTTTAAAGTACTATGAACCTCATTTCAATAACAACCCCTCAATTAGGAAGATTTGTCCTTCTAAATCTGATACAGGTCAAGTAAGTAAAACATTATTGATAGAACCATTTTTTTAAACTTTCGCATTTATTCATTTATATATATATATATATATATATATATATATATATATATATATATATATATATATATAAGACACTGTCTCCCGTTAAATTAATATTTCATTTTTTGTAAGAAATATGCATATATATATATATATATATATATATATATATATATATATATATATATAAAATTACATAAACAATATTATAGCCTTACGTCACTAAACCAACGTGTCAATGCGTATCACCGCATCTTGTCAAAGGCAGGGTTAACCAAAGTGACTTTTAAACTATGTCTATAATACGCATTGAAACGTTTGTGTATTGACGTGAGCTTATGTAATTTTATAAATGCTCTACTTGGTATTGAGCACTATTGAAACACTTGGTGTTATGTTCACTTCATAAACACATTTGAACTTGATCAATTAATATATATATATATACTTATTATTACTTATATATATATGTATATATATATATATATGTCTATATATATATATATATAAACTTATAATAATTACTAACATATCACAAGAGGTAGATTCATTGTAATGCTAAAATCGATTTACTATGTGGTCTTAATATTATGTTGCAAGCGACTTTCGGAGCTCGTGAATATTCGTATATTAATATGGTAAATCAATTTCAAATTTAATATCGCTCGTAAATCTAATGCATATCCAGTATTTCATTAATATATATATATATATATATATATATATATATATATATATATATATATATATATATATATATGAAGCAATCCAACAAAAGATATAAGCGTCAACTAATATCTTATAATTAGTGAAACATCCGGATAAAAAACTGAAGCTCAATATACTGGATAGAGCATTAATATTATAATATAAAATGAAATAATAAAATAAGGTGTCAATCAAATTTTATTAGAATTCAAAGTTCATGCAAAGCATCCTTAAGTCCTTAGCTCATGAGTTTTCAAAGATAATTCTTCTCTTCTTTTTATGTATTTGTGTATATAATTTTATATATTTTCAAAGCGTAATTTTATTGCCTGTAGTAGTATAACTGCGGTAATGGTCCTCTGAAGAGAATCATGAGCTAAGGACTTAAGGATGCTTTGCATGAACTTTGAATTCTAATAAAATTTGATTGACACCTTATTTTATTACTTCATTTTATATTATAATATTATATATATATATATATATATATATATATATATACAGAGAGAGAGAGAGAGAGGGGGGGGGAGAGAGATGTTATTTGTATACGTCAGAACCTTTCTACATAATTCTCCAAAGTTTCAGGCTGGTAAAGAAAAGGATAATATTAGTCTTCATCACGACTGAAAATAAAACATTTTTCTAGTAATTGTGTTGCGTGCGTGTCTTTCACAGTAGGTAAGCGTTATTCACTGAGCAAGTAGCAAATAAGCAGTTTATGATGATTGTAATAGTAACTGGTTCTTTGCGTACATTGTTTTTAGTTTCTAAGTGTTTTAGTTGAGCGAGCAGCAATTAAGCTGTTGTCTGTTCAGAGTTTAAGTGTTTAGCTCGCAGAAAAATGCATATTGGTTACTAAACTGAATCGCGGCATATCAGACTAGGATTAAACTTACTGATATTTTCTGTCATCGCTTAGAGGAGGAAGTAATTCTGTGTGTTCCATATTATTTTCGTGGAACTTACATTTCGGCTCTAAATAAACAAACATTATCTTGCTCTATTAACAATACTCATATAAATAGATGACACCAACAAAGCAGAGGTAAATTGAAATAGAATAATGCAGAAAGAAAACTGTAAATATAAAATAAACCTAACGAATTCGAATAAAATTAAAATGCACTATTAGATATGTAAGAAGAACTCATGACAACACAAAATTGTAATGAAAGAGTTAAAGATAATGAAAAGTATTTCAAGGGAAAACACCATCCACAGCTCCGATGAAAGGGCACGTAGAGTACTGGAATTCTAAAGAGGCGTTTTAGTTACTCAATTTTCTATGAAATAGAACAACGGGCAATGCCAATGAGAACTTAAAATGAAATGGCTGTAGCGAAAAAGAGAATCGATTTACAACAATGATAATAAGAAGGGAACAATACTAGACATCTGGGGAGACCTTTTGCCACTGGGAATCTAGGGATCATTCCTCATTTTTATCAGTAATCTATCGCTACTAAGGATTCAGGAAAGACCTACTTGTGACTAATTAATTAATAATAATAATAATAATAATAATAATAATAATAATAATAATAATAATAATAATAATAATAATAATAATAATAAATATCAATAATAATAAATATCAGTAATAATAAATAACAATGATAATAATAATAATAATTATTATTATTATATTTGTTGCTGCAACTCAATCTTCAGAGAACCTCAATGGTCGTTGCCACATAGAAATCAATGAGAAACGGTGTTTGCTGTAACGCAAAATGATTTCCAACCTTTGTGGACAGAGACAGAGACTATTTGACTTATGAGCAAACTTGTTGCCACTACGCCTCCAGAAAACACAACTAGTTATTATCAGGGATCACTTACTGATAAGTACTTGTGTGAAAACTGCTGATGAGTAAATAATAATAATAATAATAATAATTATAATAATAATTATAATAATAATAATGATTATTATTATTTACTCACTAGGAGTTATCACACTGGTCATCGTCAGTGGTCGCCCACTGCCGACAACCTGTGGTATTCCCTGGAGTCCGAGTGACAACAAGTCTCCTCAGGCCTCCAGTATGCTCCACTTCTTTTCGTTCATAACCGCTGATGACCTTGCGGTAATCGCAACAGCCACCTACCAACGATTTCCCGCTGATAAGGGCCATCGGTCCCCTCTGGGGCCCGAGTGGCAACAAGTCTTCCCAAGGTCCCAGAGCTGTCCACGCTCTTCCAGTGGAGGTCTGTATTATTATTATTATTATTATTATTATTATTGTTATTATTATTATTATTATTATTATTATTATTATAATGATAGGCGAAGGAGTATATTTAAAATAGAAGTGTCCGAAATCTATTAATTAGATTATAATCCAATGTTTATTTTAAAAAAATATTATTGTTTATTTTGATCATTCATCTGTAAGAAATTGAATGTTCTCATCCCATTCCTTTTTGTATAAACCCTCACCAAAAATAAATCTAAAGAAACAAAGCGCACCAGAAAAGAATAGCATAACTATCTAGAGATAACGAAGATAAATCTCCCACCGTTAATGCATAAAATATAAGGACAAAATCCTCCTCTCAGCCATTAAAAATGATACATAACAAATAGAAACTGCCGCTGAGCGCAGAAGAAAGATCTGAGTATCATAATCGGCCGTTGCTGTCTATACGGTCAACGTTGAAGGCGAGTTGGGCATCCTGTGTATTAGATCCTTCCCTTTTCCAGTAATCAGAGATTAAATTGAGATATGTAAAATGATATTCGTGAAAATGAAACCTTACTAATGCAACTACAAAAGCGTATTAAGGATCTATAGGACATTTTTACTGACTGTAATACATCGAAATGAAAGATGACTGATCAAGTAAACACTCCTCTCAAGAAATGATCGTTCTCAGAGCTGGAAATAGTGGGTTTTAAAGAAAACATATGTGCTGTAACAAAACATAGGAAAACACATCCCAGTGAAAGCTCACAAGTAAAAGAATCTCACACGATAAATACTGAAACAGAAAGCACAAACCTTACTGAGAACGAAGCAGCAGAATGTGAACACATGAAAAGCATTACGAAGGAGAACAAAATTAAACTCCAAGAATTAAGAATAGAAGACATTTAAATTAGAAACAGAAAACGTAAAATCATATCACACAATAAACACATTGCCTTACATACCTAATTATACAAGGGCCAAAATAAGTAATCACGAGACTAAAATAAAAACAAAATGTCGTAAAAAGAATGGTTCACCACAATCCAGATATCAACCGAGATTGGTAACTCGCATGACACACTATACAAGCAGCTAAAGCGTAAATAAGGCCAATTAGAGCAGAACACGATGACTGAGGAAAGTACGTCTCAAAAGGAAAGCGGGAAACATGAAGAATTAACACAGAAATACTAGCCAACCATGTGGAAGATTCTAACGGCACACCTGAAAGATAATAACTACCATTACGGAGTAGAGAATACTGAGTTGTTACAAATACAAGTCTGAATAGTAATAAACAAAAAAATAGGCCGGTCAAGTCGATGAAAACCAGTTTTACCCAAACGCAAACGGATGAAATTTAAAAAAAATAACCGGACACAACGGAAACAGCATATGTGTGGGGTGTAACCTCTCCGTGAATGTCGAAAAAACTGAAACGTTTCTAAAAGTTATCAAACCTTTTTGCTCAGTTTTTTTTTACTCACTTATACGCCGTTTTCCCGTATTTTACACTTAAAGTATGGACGTGTATGTGCACTTTATTATATGTGCGTTGGTTTTAAATCATTAATAACTTTTAATGACCACCTAATCATACAAGTGTGCCAATATTTTGTTTAGATTTAACAGGTTGTGTATGTGCGGGTCAACCGCTGTTTATGTATGACGTTTGGGTGCGCATGCAGTCCTCTTATCACTTACTCTTTCTTTATTCAAGCGACAAAATATCGAAACTGTTCATTTAACTTCAGCGACATTCACTATTTTTCTGTGTTCTCCTTCATCGCTGAGTTGCTGTCGATATTCTTTCTTCTCCTTCAAGCCGCGATCGTCGCTGAGATTTCTAATTTCTGTCCGTCCCCGTGATAACGTTGATTTCCTCTTCAAATAAGTGACGTTATCGTGTACTCGATCTGTCAGCCTCTATCTTTGATCTTTATTGACCCCAATTCCATGTTCTTTTGATCTTAAGTTCACCTGTCCGTTACTCACTCTTGGGAAAACATATTCATTTCCTCAGAGTTTGTGTCGGTCCGACATGTACTAAGCTATACCGAGACCGGCCTCAGTCCCAGTTCGTACTAGCTGAAGTACACCGTTTCAACAAAATGAGAAAAAACGACAAGACGACAACAGAAATGACAAATGGCAAGAAAACATGGAAATAAGCCTAAATTGCATTTTGAAATATATTATTATTATTATTATTATTATTATTATTATTATTATTATTATTATTATTATAATTATTATTATTACACATTAGGAATTCTCGCGCGTATCATAACCAGTGATTTTTAGTACTCTCCACTTCTTTCGATAACTATTGCAAATGACGTCGCATTATAGCAACAGCCGTTTACCATTGGTTTCTCGCTGGCAATTGGCCTTTACTGATATTCGGTGACAATAAGCCTCCCATATATTTTTTTTTTTGGGGGGGGGGCACACTTTATAACATTTCTATCAGTTTCAGTTCTCTTTGTTTTCTGTTGTATTCCTTCCATGTTTTTGTTTTACTTCGGTTGCAATTTCCATGTGGCTGGTAATTGTTCGTAGTTTATGTGTGTTTGTTTCTGTATTCGAGGATTTTCCTTAAGATTTCAGCTGTTTTCATCATTGATGCCCGTTGAATAGTCTCAGCTTTCCCTTTGATTACAATTTATCGTAATCATTCTTCTCTTGTGCCCTTACGATTATTAGTATTATATTGACTTTTTCATGTTCCATATTCCTTTCAGCTCTCTGACAAGTTCCGTGTATTTGCTTCATTTCCCGTCACTTTTATTTTCACACTGTGCTTTCTAAGACGAAGAAATCTACAATTTGGCAGTTTCTGTCATTTTTGTTAACTAATATGACGACCTGTATCCTTGCTTATATGAGTTTATCTGTTTGTACCTCCATATACCAGAAACGTTTGTGATTTTCGTTTTCAAGTACTGCCTTCGGTTGTTATCTGTACCATTTATATGCATATCCAAAATGCAGTCGTTTTCATAGTTCCCAGTGTACTGCTTTCTTATATTATTTCTGACGTAGTTTTCTGCATTAAGTTGTTATGTGCTATACTGATTTCTCTCTTTGTTTACAGAGTTTACATTTAGTGTGTTTTTAGCTTGAATGTCTACGTTCTAATCGAATTGTTATGTGCAAGTTTCAGTAGCGATCCTGTTAAGTGTTTTTTTCTCAAGTACTCTGTTCCAATGTTCTCCTTCGTTTCTTTAAATGTATGGTGATTTCCAAATATGTGTAGCTATTTTTTTATGGAAATAGCTCCAGACAAAGCATGAAGCCACTTGATGTAAGGAGTTAACAAAAACAAATATGAGTATCGCAAAGACGGGAGATGCCTATTGACCGTTGTCTTTAAAATACCAACATTGTAGGTAGGAGGAAAACAGTCAACAGAAAGAAGGTTCCACAAGCCTGCGGTTCTTGGAAAGATACTACTGGAATACGAAGCTGTATTACAATGACGTATCAAAACAGCGAATTCATGGTGACCACTAGACAAACAAGTCAAACGAGCTGGAACAAAAGAAGCGAGGAATAGATCACATGATTCTATAAACACATGTCATAATAGTATTTATAGAAAAGACTGAAACTATCAACATCAGGTCTGTGAAAGAGGGAGAGTAGAGAAGAAGAAAAGTAGGGTCAATCAAATTACAGATACGTTTGTTCACCTTATCAAGAACCCTCAAAGGGAACAGAGATTCATCACCCCAAATATGACAACGGTACTGCATACATGATCTGATTGTGGATTTGTAGATATAGAGATTCTCAGGTGTGAGAAAGTGTTTAGAGCAATGGAGAGAACCGACTTTACGCGAATCAGAAAGAGCAACGGATCTAATATATGCACTCCACGAAAGATTTGATGAGAGAAAAAGACGAAGAAGTTTCAGAGTCGATTTCTCCTCAAGAGCAGAGCCATCCATGAAAATCTTAGAAAGAAAAGGAACACGCCTACGATTGAAATTGAAATTGAAATTATGTTCGCCAAGCGCGCTCATCTCCTTGGGAAGTTCCATCCATGCGCTGTCTCTAGTTGTCCTCCTCTTAATCTCTCGCAGTGCAGACATTTTTTATTCAGAATTCTATTGTATTGTCTTGACCTGAGATTCTGGTCTTGTTTCGGCTTTTTCAGTTTCTGTTTGCTTGTTGCAAATAGCTCCAGGCCGTCAATATACATAAGGTAGTGTATTCCTTGTTATGTGTCTGCAAACTTGTATCCGACATCATACGTCCTAAGTATATAGTTGAGTTGCATCATTCTTATGAAAAACAGTAGTGATGATGGAGCGTTTTCTTGGAGGGTGCCTCTCTGTATTCTTCCCCCAATCAGATGTTTTCCTCCAGCTGCCAGTTCTAAGCTCTATGTCACTATTGCTTTCTTAAGAATAGTGATACTCTTGTTAGATATATTGTACATTCTTTAGCATTCAATTATCCATGCTTTATGGATTTTTGTAGTTTGTTTATAGTCAATCAATGCCATGGCTTTATTCCCTTTCTTGCTTTAAGATATTTTTAGTTGAGGCCGTGCGTCCTCGCGGGCATCCTTTATGTTCCTCGGGCATTAGTACACAATTGTTAAGGGTATAGTAGCTCGGTTCTCTCAGTTGTGCCGTTAGAATTTTCCACATGGTTGATAAACATGGTATTGGTCTGTAGTTGTGGTTAGTTGTTGTTGTTAGTATTATTATTATTATTATTATTATTATTATTATTATTATTATTATTATTATTATTATTATTTTCCTGTGCCGTTTTTATCTCTACTTGTTGGGATTATAATTTTATTTCGGATTGAACTCCTCGTAATAGGTATATATGCAACACGCTTTCTATTCCTGCACTCGGGTTATCTGAATTAACGCCTACCTTACCAACGATGACAAAAAATGTAACATAGCGAATAGCAATATTTTACGTTCGAGAACGAAAACATGGCCACGGATAGCACAGCTTGCGATCCGCAACGATGACCTTGAAAGCGACTCATTGCAGAGTCGTGTACATTCGTTCCGAAACACCGAAGCGGAAATCCTGGAGAAATAGCGGCAAAATTCTAATTCAATTGTGAATCCAGATGCATAATCTAATCTGCAAACCTGATTTTGATGCCTGCAACTTCGACGCCAATTAATCTTCAATCTCATAAAAAATCGTAAAAAGCATTATCGAATGTAACCCACAGGAAGATTTCTCAATATTCGCAAATTGTAAATTAAATTTACATAGTTCTCTAATCAACTAACCGAAGACTTATGATGACAATAAATTGATTCATGCGAATAACATAGGAGACATGCGCAAACGGTTCATTACTCACAAAACACGTTCGACATACTTTTTCATTTCCTCTTTTCATTTTATTCCCGCATCAATTGTTGAATAAAGGAAATATGCAGCTTCTGTAAGACAAAACTATTAGATTATGTTTAATTGCTTTAAAATATAAAAATAGTATTAGTAGTAATAAAAGCAGTAGGACAAGGTATAGTCGTAGTATTTATAATAGTAATAGTACATGTAATATAATGATGACTCCTTATTACGTATTTATCATATATTTCTTATAAGCGTTATTAATACAATGTGTGACCTCTATTTTACTTAAAGATGTTGGGCATATAAGAGAAGATTGATGTTCGTAATAGCGGTAGTAGCAGTAGCAGTGTTCTTATTGGTCCCCCGATTTATAAAATCGGGGGACTTATGTTGTGAGGCATGTCCGTCCGTCCGTCCGGATTTTTCTCCGCAACCATCCATTGAATTTCTCTGAATTTTTGCATGAAGTTGTAACTTTGGTCAGATTAGAAAGTGACATTCTCCGATTTTTGAAAACAAAACTGGTTATCCCCCAGGGGGTCAAAAGGCCCCGAAATGGCAAAAAATGATCTTTTTTGCCCCATAACTTTTTATCCATCCGTTCAATTTCTCTGAAACTTGGCCAAAATGTGGAGGCAATTGTACCTAATAGAAAATAAGTATTGCTGACCTTGGAAGAAATCTGGTTCGCGCCTTCAGGGGGTCAAATCCCCCGAAATAGCAAAGAATGCACCTTTTCTCCCATAACGTGTGATCCATCCATTCAATTTTTCTAAAAGTTGGCCAAAATGTAGAGGCAATTGTTCTGGACATAAAATGAGCATCCTTGACCTCAGAAACATTCTGTTTCGCACCCCAAGGGTGTCAAAGTAGGGGTAAAAAAATGCCCCAAATTGCCCAGATTTATTGCATTTTACACTTGCCACATCAAGTCACATACAGAGAGGGACCACGCACGCGCGGCTTGTTTGAAATATATTTTCTTCTATATGATGCCTCGATTATAGCCAAGCTTATTCATGCCAGCGTTGGTACAATTTGATTAATAAATGTTCGAGCGTATACGAGTCCGAGATACTAAATTACTAAATTATAATAAAGACTAGTTGAATAACCGTATCTTGATGTTTTCTTTTCTGTGGGTTAACTGAAATTGGTAAAATTAGTTATTAACTTAAATTGTAATGTTAACAATCAAAATAATAAATAATATTATATGTAATCCGTAAATATTTAATTGAAATAAAACTTTATTATAAATTACGTTATATTATTTAATTAATAACATTCAGTTTTTGTTTAGAATGTTGTTTTAATTAAGCTACAACGGAGGTTCTCGACCGATGGGGTGAATCACTATTTCAGGATGTGCGATAGCTTAGTTTGGAAAATTTGAAAAGGTTAGCATAGCCGAATTGATTATGTAAGTAAATATATTCCAGATTAAGTCCCTAAATAGCTTTGCCTAATTGACCAAATCATCTGATGGACGGTTTAGGTATGTTAATGATATTTCCAATTTTGTAAAGATCTATCCCTGATTATGAGTTCCGGATTTCAGTTTCGGAGTGTGACTAACTGTTTTGCTAAAGATAATTTAGACATTCAACAGA
This sequence comes from Sepiola atlantica, assembly GCA_963556195.1. Classification (NCBI taxonomy): domain Eukaryota; kingdom Metazoa; phylum Mollusca; class Cephalopoda; order Sepiida; family Sepiolidae; genus Sepiola; species Sepiola atlantica. The sequence goes on from OY744520.1 coordinate 79,083,519, forward strand.
TTGGAGCAATTTGGGTGCTAGCGAATACATCTCAAATGTATGCACTGATGAAAATGGATTTTTCATCGCTTGAGATTTACCAACTATTTTCATTTATTTGCATAGTTTGGGAAAAGAACATAACCCTTAAATTAAAAAAAATAACTTGACACTTGTGAAAATTGCCTACACTTGATTTGGAAGGTAATAAAATCGTGTCCTAAAATCTGTCTTTGAAGATCTGGGAAATGAAGAGGTTAGATGTTTAATAGGAATGTTTAGAGCTGTCACAAAGAAGGGCGTTAACCTGCGTCTTATACGTGCAGGGCGAAAGCAAAGCTGAGTGAGGAAAACGTGAGTCTCATATGTTAGAGATTTTGGAGTCGCATGAGTTCATCAAAATGCTGTCAATTCCGGTTGACATTTTTATTCGTAAAGAAAGATCTGGCTATTATTATTCAACGTAACCAGATAAAGATATTAATATGTGGAAATTGAATGCATTCAAAATAAAACTATTCAGGCAGATAGAAAGTGTTAATCTTTCAAATGTTCCATCACTTGAGAAAATACTTCATTCCTAATGCATAAATAATTCCATGCTTATTTGTAAATTCTGTCAGAGTCGTTTGATGGATGCTTTTCCGCGGTGAACCTGAATGCTTCTAAAAATGCACTGTGAATCAATATACTCATAACATACGTTGACTCTCAAATGATGCTATGTGGGATTCTCTTCTTAATTTGCGGACGAATTAGAATCTTAGAATAACATTTTGATAAATAGTTGTCTTCGTAAATAGATATTATTCTAAAATCATGTGAACAAATTCTCGAAGGATCCAATTCTCGTTGGTCAGTCGATACACAATCGCTAAATCGAAAACAACAAAAGAAAACGTGGTATACACAATTATAAGTAAAAGCAAGACCAAAAAACGGCATTAAATAAAAATTTACTATT
>OY744520.1:79086961-79116961 GCA_963556195.1 Sepiola atlantica
CACTTCACTCAAATTTATCTTACAGTCCGGTGGTGACAAAATGGGGAATACATTTCCGTTTCATTCGATAATGTTTGAAGGGTTTTTTCTTCTTTCTTTGTTTCCATGTCATTAAGGAGAGTGCTGGAAGAAAACGTTTTAATCAACTGACGTTTATTGTCCGATAGTCTAAGAAATAAAACCTGGCGAAAACTCACGGAGCGGCTTTTTTCCCAGGTGTAAAATAACGGGATTATTGTATTGCCATTTGATGGATAGAGTATGCACAATACAACAGTTTCCTGTATAGCATCTCGATGCCATACAAGTGGAATTTGTTACATGTGTTTTCCTTCTATGCTGTATAAAGCTAGTATGTTTCAGCATTAAGGGTGTTCTTGTAATAGTACTTTACCTATACGGACTACTTGCACTTTTCCACTCACCATAAATACAGAAAGCACCTGCTTCATAGTGTTGAAACTACACTAGTCTATACTAGCAGTCAACAGTGACGTATAACTACACTTGTTCTCTATTGTATCATACTTTTTTCAACATACTTTTTTCTATTATCCACGAGTTCGTGTTTTCCGTTCATAACCCTTGACAAGCCCACAATCACTGGCGACCTCGGATTCCGATTTTACATCGCCACAACCGCTGGCGACGGTGTACAGTAAGGGATTCGTAAGAACCTTAAGAAGAACGCGACAATTTCCGACGAGGTACAGTAAGGGATTATTGAGAATCTAAAAATTAACGCCACAACAGGCGACGAAGTATATTAAGTGTTTTTTCGAGAACTTTAGAAAACAACAAACGTGGGGAAATTAACGCAACTACGTCTTAGTTTTTAAAAAAAGAAAACAAAACTAATAAAGGATCACCTTTTCTCAAAGAAGAAAGGTCAGTGATGTTTTATTGCTATTTCGACACAGTCTATATTTTTAACAAGAATGGAATACATGATTGTTTATTTTCTCTCTAAAAGAGAAAAGTACTGCTTCGAAAAGAGAAATAAAAGAAAACCTAACCTTACTGTTGAGTAAAGTGCTGACTGTATTCTACGGTAATGTAAAAAGTTTACTAAAAAAGCATTTTTTTGTCGAAGAGAAACAAGGTGTTATACGCTTTTAATCTTGTGACAAGCAAGATTACGTTAGCAGCGTAAGATAAAATAAAAAAAACTTCTATAAGCTGTATTTCATAAATACACTATTTAAATAGGGAAGGTTTTAAAACAATACGACAAAACTCGTCAAATTCCGAATGCAACAACAACAAGAAGCTGACGAAAGATTTCGAAAGCTTCATCTAGAACAAAAAATTAGTCGACAAAAGACTACAAACAAACAGAAGAAGACTTCTGGAACAGATAATAGCCGATGGAAGGCTACAAATAACACAGGAAATACTTCTGGAACCCAAAAAAAAGAAACCGATATAACGATTGAAGTATTAATGCAAGAAATCTCGCATAGGGGTCAAAGTAACACAAATGAAAAGGCTTTTTCGCAGAATGCTGTTTGGAGTGCAATTGACGATTTCACTAATTCTCCAGACGAGAATAAACCTTTGCTACATATTTCAAAAGATATGAGGATCTATGCAAAATAGATATTAAAAAGTGGGCAGACTCTAAAAACGTTCGCCTATGCTCAAATAATTAAGAGGCCACCGAACATACTAAATTCGTGGACTTTATTTCATGACGCAAGACTAGCGAATTGACATCATCTGAAGCGGTTAAACTTTTAACAAAATTATTCAGCTCCAGTACTTTTGTTGTTCTACAAACGGTTGAAGTGTTTGAATTAAGTAAAAAAAAACCATGGCAAATACTACGTAACGTTTGCGTCAACCGTTAATAAACATTGTGACGATTTCAAATTAGTTGTACTTAGTGCTGGTATATTTCAATGTTTAATTTTCGTAAAGGACTTTATAAGGAAATACGCAAAAATCAGATGTTGGGTTCTAAACAAGTTAGAAAATGAATTAACTTTAACATTACAGTAATTAGCCGAAAACTGCCAGAGATTTTGTAAGTATTAAACAAGATTCTAAAGACATTAAAGTATGGCATTGCGCGCATAAGAAATGTATGTCAGAAAACACATTTAAACTTTCCTTCAAAACAATTGAAAACAAAACGAGAGATTATTTTCACGCTCCTACAAAAACAAGCCAGTCCAATAAAAACAGAATAATGTACAGCTTAGCGCATTTTTCTGTTGTGAAAACCTTCATCGGATTTTCCATAGCGTTTTAAAATCTGTCCAACTTGTAAGAAAATCGGACACAAAGGTTCACATAGCAGAACGAATAGAGGAAATAAAACTCGGGTTAAATACACAAAAACGAACTAGACGGAAGAATTATGAATAAAATGGTTACAAGTAAAAACCGTGAATATAAATGTAAAATTACAATTAGATTCTGGTTCAGACGTGTCGATTATCGATATGCATACATGGAGAAGGTTGGATAAAACGACCATACTAAAAACCAACAAAATAGCCAGAACGGTACACTAAAGTCATTACACTAAAGTGGTGGTGTTTCACGTGGTAGAAACATCTCCACTGAAGACTGTAGAATTTCCCTTCATGTGTTTTCCTGTTTCTCTTACTAAACCCACCTTATTTATTTTTGTCTTTTATCGTCCCCGTAACAATAGATGTAGCAAATTTCAAATTAACAAGATCCTATCTAGTTGATCGTCTTCTAACATTTAATGTTAACAATGTATAATGGCTAATCCAATCTTACACAACTGATCATGATTTTGCTAGGAATAGTTTACATCTATGTTTATATCGCCTCTGAAATCTTCCGATCTTACTTTTTTACATTAATATAAACATTTTTTCGATACTCAAAGGATGATAGTGATATGCATTCTTTTGCATTCCATTTAAAAAAAAAAGATGTGAATGTGCCCTGTGTTGCCTCTGATATATCTGATTTGTTAATCGCTGCTCACAAATACAGTCCAAACAGCCAGTTATGACCACACATGGGTGTGCCGCTGTTATTGCCAACATAAACCACATTCAATTGCTGTCTAGGGAATAGATGGCTTGAACCGGTGTCGTCTTCACAACTGCTTGTAACTGCTGCAAATTTGTTATAGGAGACGCAAAAAGGGTGTGTGCACAATCTAAGCGTTTTCTTTTCAGAGTTTTTTTTTCGAATGCTTCTGAAGAATAAAAATGTTTTCGTAAACAGATGAGAAACTTTCTGTAACACTATAGTTTTTGGGGAGCATTTCATGGTGTGTCTGCGCCGTGGAGACTTCTCTTGGAAGGAATTGTATCGTCCTGGCACGGAAATACAAGCTGATTCTCACAAAAAAATTAATTATCTGGACTGGGGAAACCGTCATGTTGAAGTTTTAACGTTTGTATAAAATAAGCGAACAAACACATTTTTACATATAAAATATATAATTCATTCATTCATTTCACCTTCCGCAAAAACATTGGGGAGATCGCTCTCGATATAATTTGTCTTGCGTGCGGAAAAACACCAAACTAATTCTTCCCCCTCCCAGTGAAAAAAACGAGAAAGAGAGAGAGAGAGAGGGGGGGAGAGATTAAGGCTGTAGTCACACAGGATAAATAAATAAATACGAGTACATTTAAAAGAAAAGACACAAATAGAAATCCTGCAGACATTGGCAACATTCTCAGTTAAATATATCCCATATACCAGTTGATTTGACCGTCCCCGGCAGTCATCAACAGTCGTTGTTTATATTTTAAGTTGTGATCCCAATAGCGCCCGACAACCTATGACATTATAACAATACTGAATTTGAGTCGGCTGGAGCAATGTTTCAATGAAATTTCGATTTTATTTGCCTCTCAAGGAGGGTAGAAAAAGTCGGGTACAATGATACTGAATGTGGGAATTCCAGCATCCCCAAAATGGGTATGATACTAGTGCTACAGTTATTTATAATCATCATTGATGAACCAGGGAGGATTTCGTCAGCATTTGATGAAGCCAAACCTTTTGGAATGTACTTTCCATAAGATTCTAACCGTCACCTATTTTATATATATATATATATATATATATATATATATATATATATATATATATATATATATATATATATATAATGCCCAGGATGTGATTAATCTTATCAATAACCTTGATGTCGGTCATGTAACTGATCCTAGCAGCATCCAAGTCGCTGTAGTTAAAAATCTACTTTCAGAACTTGATCCTTACAAAGCTATTAAATTGTTGTTTAAAGGATTAATACATTCCATTTCTTTAGAAAATTACATAAATTAAAGGGTGGTTTTCGGCATCTCAGCACAGACCAATAATTATCTTGTGCTTCATGAGTAAGTTGGTTGAATTTGTGCTAAATCTACAATCAACTCGGCAAAAAGCAATCTACATAGTGACACGCAATATAGATTTAGTATTGCAAGTTCGACAGCGTATGCCCTGACTGTAATATCGCATAGTATCAGTGAACCTATCGATAGAGGCTTCGTATTTTGGCCAATAGGCCTAGACAAACCAAATGCCTTTGATAAAGTCTTGCACAAAGGTTTTCATCACAAACATGCTAACGATGGAATATCTGGAAATATAATCGCAATTATTACATACAAAAATAATATTAAAATGTAGATGTTTATAGGCAGAAATCTAATGCACAATATCTAATCCAGACGCTACCTTCTTCAAGATGTTCATCAATGATCTTCGAAATTATATATTGAGATACATTTTTGACATATATGCAAACGACAGAACTGTATGTGGAAGCATTTTGAAGTGCATTGGTGATGAACACCTTCCTTATTCTCTCTCTTCTGAACTGCAGCACGTTAAGAAATGGGGAAAAGTTGCTTGTTTAACATCTAAATCCAAGCTTCTGTCAATTCACCAACAAAATTATGATTATTACTTTGCCTTACTGAACATGAATGACTCTGCCAGATGAAGATTTCCTTGATAAGCACATGTGACTAACTTTGACTCCAAACCTAACATAGAAGACTTACATCAAATATGTTTCTAGGTTCGCTGGAAAATAGTTGCATCATTCCACCGCTCTTAATGCGATCCTCGACTTGTGTCAAAGGCAGATACGTCCGAAGGTAAGATACTGCCACCACATATGGGAAAGTACCGCAGAGAGCACTATTGTCTGCCTTTAAAGTGTAGAAGATCTAGTGGGGATTTCTTACCTACATCTCCTTTCTCATAGACGTTGCTAGTCTTCCCATACTCTATTTACTTATAAGGTGATCGATTCAATTCGAATCTTTGGCCCTTCTTTGTAAAACATTCAAAGCAAGAATTCGTCTATCTACAATTTCTGCAAATAAATTTCCATTCTTTTTTGTGTACCAAAATCATCCAGAATTTCCACGAAGAGAGTTTCATCTTGGAGACTACACCATTATCGTCTTCAAATCCAATGCCAATAAATGCTTGTCGTGCCGTTCCATTTATTGTTTTCAATCGTCTCATAGTATTGTCTATTCTCAAACAATCTCATAAACTGTTATACTCGAGTGATATTTGCCCTTGCTAAGTGAGAAACTATCAGTTTATTAAACGTTTGTTCTTAGCTTTATAAATCAAAATATACAAAAATAGTAATTTACCTGTACTGATATCAAACGTGCACCAACGATTGGAGCCATTTGGAGAATGTGTTGGTCAAAAGTTGGCAGTCTGAAACTTCAATTATTCAAATAAAAACACTACTTCATCTCCGTGATGTAATCAAAGTTTTTGATGTAATATATTAAGAAATGTGATATAAGTTTGAATTATAGTAAACCAAACATTCATTGTTATCTTTTATTCAATATCGACCCCTTGTTGTTTGTGAAATATGTTTCTTTTATATTTGATCATTAAGTTCGAGAATATTCTAAAAAGTTAATGCTGACATTTTCTCCATCCGTAGATTATTTACTTGAAGAATAAACCAAAAAAAACTGTTGAAATATAATAGGTCTGTTAAGTAACAGAAAGGGGAAAGAGAAAAAAAGTCCCTAAGAATAGGAGGAGACCAGCATCGATCGGTTTCATGGCTGTTGAAGAAAGCCTTCAAGTAAAGTGATCGCTCTCATGACGATAGATCTCTATTCAAAGATTACTATTTTGGAGTTGGATGCGTGTTTGTATGAGGAGGCTGAACTGCAGTCTGATTCGGGATGAACTGAACGGATTATAGAGTTTGTGATTGAGAGACATCACGACGCAAAACATGATACATTGAGGCAGAGATGGATATGAGATTAATTATATTGACCGAAGTACGGTTGACGTGATCTCTGATGGCTGGAAGTCATATTTGGTAGGATCAGTCGAATATTCTGTCTTGTGTCTGTCTCCCTATGTGGGTGTCCGGTAGAATTTTGGAAATGGCATTAGATACACTTACAAACTTACGTCTGTTGACTCGAGCAGGTTATATGAAAAACTAACACTTTCATATTATTATGCGGAAGATGAACAGAAACTTAATTCATATATTCGGTGTCAGAAATGATAAAATATTGCTTATTTGTTTCTAATGTGTTGTCTACATAAAGTTGGGCTGACTTTTGATTCTTATTTTGCCTTTGAAATGTTGCATACGACTGTTCATCCATCAAGTTGAATGCGGGAATCCCGCTGCTTCTCAATTGCGACTACATAAGACACACAGAGTCATGCAATATTTAACTATTCAATAATATATAACAATGAACTAAAACATATTACTCGCTTTATTTTACTTAAGTAGTTACATTGTCGTAATTCCTTCATATTATGTACGATATATATATATATATATATATATACATATATATATATATTTAAATATATGTATATATATATATATATATATATATCGTACATAATATGAAGGAATTACGACAATGTAACTACTTAAGTAAAATAAAGCGAGTAATATGTTTTAGTTCATTGTTATATATTATTGAATAGTTAAATATTGCATGACTCTGTGTGTCTTATGTAGTCGCAATTGAGAAGCAGCGGGATTCGATTCAACTTGATGGATGAATTGTATGCGTTTTGAAGAGGGGTCGCTGCTTCTTAATTGCGGCTTTCCAACAAATCCAGGGATATGGAGCATGCAATCATCTAATAATGTATACTACTGAAATAAACAATATATATATATATATATATATATATATATATATATATATATATATATATATATATATATTTATATAAAAAGAGAGAGAGACAAATAATATAGAAATATATATATATATATATATATATATATGTATATATATATATATATATATATATATATATATATATATATATATATATATATATATATATATATATATATATGGGGGTTGGATAAAATAATGAAAAGATCCTGAAATTCTAAATAGATTTATTTTCATACGATATAAAATCCAGCCTTGTGAAGTTCTCAGTTAACAGGTTTTTTATTTATTTAAACGGGATCATCCAGATGATTTTTAAACTCTGCTGTAATTGTTGTTGTCCTCGTTTTGTGCTCTTTCTTCACAATTCTAAAAAGGAGTCTGCGACTTCTTTCAGAAAGCTTCGGTCTTCATTCAAGAATGTTGTATAAAGGAGGATGGTTTCCCTTATATTTCATAGGCTGCCATCACCTTCGATACAGTTTGACTCGATACAGCAACCATTCTAGCATCTTCCGTTACAGTAGCACCTGCCGGACGGACACCAACAATCTGCCATCTTTGAAAATCTGATAGATTAGTCATTTTAATTTTTTCTTACTGACATGCACTATCTGAAATTAAATAAATAAATTTAACAAATTAATTCAGGACACGAATTACCATAAATAAAAAAATGAATTTAACAAATTAATTCAGGACACGAATTACCATAAATAAAAAAATGAAACCATTATTTTTTTTTTTCAATTTTTATAGGTGTTTCAAAGTTGCAGCAAACTCATCAAGGTGTTTCTATTTATTAGTCTAAACCCTGCATATATAAATAGTGTGACATTGAGACAACAGCATATGTCAGTCACGTGAATGGGACTATTACTAGTCGAGTAAATTATTTATATTCTCATTTATTCGCATACATAATGGTGTTTCTTTCTTCAGTCACGTAAATCTTGTTTCCCTACTTGAATCACGTTAATCCTTTGACTCGTATTTAAGTAACACAAATTATGTAGCTCTTTTGTTATCAAGTAAATCATGTGACTGCTATTGCAGGCATGGACATTTGATTCCTATTTCATTCACGTAAATTAGATTTTATTTGAACGTAAATTAGATTCCTATGTCAGAGAAGTAAATTGTTTTACTTCTTCGTCGCGTAAATGCTGTATATATTTCAGTCATGTAAATTCATTGATTTCATTTTGTAACGTAACTTTGATTCGTATTTTAGTCACGAAAATATTATCCGTTTTTATGTCAGCTAACGTAGAGTACTATTTCAGTCACAAAAATTAGTTCATTTCAATATGTCACAAACATTTCATTGTAATTCATCATGTAATTCTTGTTTCTGTCACGTAATTTGTATTCCTATTACAGTCACATAAATTATTTGATTCCTTTTTAAATCACGTACATATGATTTATATTTGTAATCACGTTACTTAGATTCCCATTACAGTTACGTAAATTATTTGATTTGTATTTCTCACACAACTGTTATTCCCACTTAAGTCACGTAAACTATTTAATTCTTACTATGTTTTTCTTCTTTTAAATATTCATTTTTTACAAACGAGTCATTGCTTATCGAGGCCTAAAGTCACGTAAATAAGATTCCTATTTGGATTACGTTTATTGTTTGATTTCTATTTGTTATGTAACTTTTATCCATGTATCAGTCACGTAAATGTCATTCGTTTTGTCACGTAAATCAGATTCTTATTTCAGTCGCGTTAATTAGAGTCTTATTTAAGTCGCGTTAATTAGAGTCTTATTTCAAACATGCGAATTATTTAATTTCTATGTTTACGTATTTTGTTTATTTAACTCAGGTAGATGTTTCTCTTATTTGACTGACGTCAATTAATTGATTTCTATTTCAGTTAAGCAAGTAGTTCGATTGATATTTTAGTCACTTAAATTGGGCTCTTAATTTAGGAAAGGGAAATTATGATAGTCCTATTTCAGTCATGTAAATTACATATCTATTTCCATAGCGTAAATTATATTCTCATGTCAGTTATGCAAATTATTTAATTTGTATTTGCAACGTAAGTTTTCACCTATTTTGACCCGTAAATTATTTGATTCGTTTTGCCGCAACGTAAATTGTATTCCTATTTCACTTACGTCTTTTAATGTAAAGCATTGTTTTTGATTATAGAATAAAAAGTTAAACGGCCATATTCAAATCGTAATTTTGATAGTTTTTAGATTACAAGCTGAGAGAAACTACTTAAAGAATGTGTTTAATAGTTTAAATCACATTTCTAAAGAAAAATGACTGCATTCGGCATTAAATAACCTGAAAAGGGTTGATATGCCGTAAAACAAAACAACCAAACTAAACACCATGAATAAATACTTGAAGATATAAACAACTTGAAGCATAAAAACTTTCACCAAAATGACTGCATTCGGCATTTAATAACCCGAAAAGGGTTGATATGCCGTAAAACAAAACAACCAAACAACCAAACAACCATTTCTAAAGAAAGCCATTATTTACTAAACAACTGAATTATCAAAAGATCATTTCCAGTTCAGATTGGTATATGTTGGGTATTAAAAAGGTCACGAGTGTGATCCTACACTAGACTATAAAGAAATACTAAGTTGTGCTATTTTTATATACAACGCACCCGACATATTGTGGATCGTACTTAATCTCCACCTAGTTGTATGAAAAAACCGCTCATATTACTAGGTCAATCATAGGAGACATGAAATGCGGTAGGATTTCTTATTGATTAACGAATCACAAAATTCGTCCGAAATAAAATGTCTCAATCAAACAAATAGCGCTAGAATAGCTCGACAGAAAATAGTCTATCATTTTGAGAGAGGCTGACTGACTGAGAGAGGGACAGAAATCGTTCACCGATCGAAACATAAATAAAAAACAAAGTAGTATTAATCGCAATTTTTACCCCCATAACATAAAAATATGCGAAGTTAACTTCAAGGTCAACTAACCAAAACTTGGAACTAAAAGTAAAATTCTTGAACTTTTTTCTGACAATCAGGAGTAACATAAATTTGCATTCTTGATTACTACACAGTTCTGTTTGCATAACTATTAAGTATTGTTCACAGTGATTTGTTGTGGCTAACAGAACCTATCAGTTATTTAAGTTCCCGATTAAGTTGCTTTAATACAAAAGTAATGTGGATCTTTTAAACACATCTTGGACGTAGAACGACAGGCAGAGAAACCAGTCAGAATGCATTCGGTCCTCGTTACTCTCATGAGTTGCATCCACGGAACAACCAAACTACATTCCGTACCTCATCAGGGAGAATTCAAGTCTGACGGCGTATCTGAGAGATTCCAACTGAGAGATTCCAACTGTGTATCTGCAAAAAAGAAAGGGGCAAACCTGAGAGGTTTGAAATTTCATTTGCCGAGCCTGTATAAATTCTTTATCGACCCGTGTCGTCGGCGAACACAGGGTTTTGATCTTTTGTGGGAACAAAACTACTCGAACAGAAATATTCAGTTTTTAAAAACAAGGTTCATTTAAACAGAGAATAACAGTCACAGGAAGATTATTTTCGTATGCATGTGATAGATTGATAGCTAGATATAGAGATAGATATACGCTCGTTTCTCATTATTTTGAAGACAGCAGGCAGACGCGTATTTTCTCTTTGAAATCTCACCAGCTAAGAGTGAAAAACAAATTTCTCCGGAAATTACGTGGTTTCGTGACTTCCGCTTGTGTGACTTTTGACCTTTAAACGCTTCCACTAAAGCACTACCCTTGGTATTTAACACACCTTCCTTTGCATTATTTAAACACTTCTTCATAGAAATAATTTTTCATATCAGTCTCTGATTTCGTCATACTCATTCTTCAGCTCACTTTTCTTGCTTCCATTCGTAACTCGTTGTATTCTATATCTATTTGATATTCATGATATGTTTCTTTTACTTCAGCCATAACATTTTCTGTAAGATAACTCATACTATATACGTACTCGACGATTTGACTATTTTACGCTTTCAACATAAACCAAAAAAAACGACTCTTTTTACTCGGAACCCAATGGTTCGATCACATTATACGCCGAGTCGGTTTCATATGCCTGTCTCTCTATTTGTCTTCCAAAGAACCCATATTTACGGAAGTCGGTCTCACGTGCCCTTTCACTATCCTTCAGCATAGGAGCTCGCATCAACCCCGACACATTTTCACGTGCCTTTCACACTATCCTCCTTCCAAAGAGCTCAAATTATTTTCACACTGACCCTTCTCGCAGAGCCTAATGATTGCAGAATGGGGAGGTGTATCCAATGCTTACATTAAGATGCATAAAACTACGAAAACAAGTCCAATTTTTCGAAAAAAATATTTATTTCGTACTCATTTCATACATTTAAAATCAGATCCATGATGTTTGTCCAAGGTTAAAATATTACACGCAATTGCTATAACACGACTTGTCACTCATCATTGTCTTCTGCATCAGTATATGTGGGCAGAGTTCGCTGCCAAATCGCTATCCACGACCTGCTGATGTGGCTTCATTATTGCTGGCAACCGTGAAGATCTATTGGGACAACTCAGTAATCGTTTAATATAAAATATGAGATAAGTTTACAACGATACATTGAATCCATTAATCTTCCTGAAAGTATTCAATATTTTAAAAAATGTTTCATATATAAGACCCATCGAGTTAGACCGCAACAAAAACAATAAAATAAAAAATCTCAAATTCATTAATGTCTTGTGTTTTCTTTCTTTAATCGACTTACAGGTGTTGATCTAATCGGATACCTGTTTTAGATTTTTTTTCTATTCATACACACTTGCTACATTGTTTTCGTTTTTTCTCCCTCGCGTAAGATAAACAAAGAAACATAAAAACTAGGCAGAAACTTGTCGCTCACCAATACAAAAAATCACAAAATACAATCCTTCCTCTTTTCCGCTTGTTTTTTTTCAAGCAAATCACAAAAAAGAAAAAGATATTCGTTCGCGTTTTCCCTTCCTTGTATCTTTCTGTTTCTAATACACAATAAAGAATTATGTGATAAATATATAACACAAATAACGTTTAGCATTAAAACAATTACGTTGATGTCCACCTTATTTTACACAGAATAACAAGAAAAAAAGCCTATTTTTTCTTTCGTTCTTTTTTTGCAAGTGAGAGTGTCTGTTTCTGCGTTTGTTACAAAGTTTTATAAAAACAACATATTCGTTTGCCCAATTCCAAAAAGTAATGATTTATGTTTCTCTCTTCATTTCCTGTCCACGCTCTAAACACGAGAAAAAGAGTAAAAAAGTCATTCGAATGTGTTTCAAGTAAATGTCCATGCGTGTGTATGCCTGTTATTTTTTTAAATGTTCGTGCCGTATTTTGTTTCTTGTTTCTTTTACTTTGTGAGTGTATAATTTTAAAAAAACATTATTTATTTACTCACTTTGCTCTTTTTTGCTTTCTATGTTTTCTCTTTTTTCTATCCTACTTCCTGTATTTTTGTCTTGTTCTTTTCCTTTGGTCTCTTTCTTGCTGAAATACTCGATTACTATTTCACCAAATGGTAGCTGTTGCGCTTTCATTTTACTGAGTATGTATAAATCCTTTGTATACCCGTGTCGTGGGCGAACACAAGTTTTTGATTTTCTGTCGTTACGAAACTACTCGGACGCCAATGATCAGTTTTTAATAAGGTTTATTTAAACCCAAATAGAGAATTCACAAAACAAATATGTTTCGTTATCGTGAAATAGATAGATAGATACATAGATAGATAGATAGATAGATAGATAGATAGATAGATAGATAGATAGATCGATGGGATGATAGATAGATATACGGAGAGTTTTTTTTAACATAGTTCACCCCAAACAAAGCAGGCAATCACTGTAGACGTAAGGGGCTACTGAGAAAAAGAAAAGGGGAGAAAGTAGGGAGGTCAACCTAAATTAGGAGCTGCGCAGCGAGATGTCTGTTTACATTAGTTTTAAAGTTCTGCATGTCTGTACTGTCGGGGAAACAAGGGGCAGGGAAGGAGTTCCAGAGGCTAGCAGTACGAGGAAAGAAGCTTTTTCAGTAGAAGTCTCTCCGACATCTGGGGACCTCCACAGTGAATGAATGAGATTTAGTTGATTATCGAGTTAGTCTAGTGAATTTACGTCGAGGGGGCACCAGAGTAGCCGATTCATCGGAGCATAATCCATTGAAGTATTTGTAAAACAAGCACAAGGATGCTACATTGCGGCGATTGGACAGAAGCTGGAGATTGGTTGACAGTGAGGGACCTATTAGGCTGGCGATTCTTTTTTGGACCTTGTCAAGGAGGGAGAGACTAGTGGATGGTGCACCAACCCAGATGTGACAACAATACTCCATGCATGGGCGGATGGTGGCTTTGTAGAGATACATGATCATATCAGGTGTGAGGAGTTATCTAGCACGGTAGAGGGAGCTACCCTTCTTTGCAGCCGCTTTGGCAATGTCTTCAATGTATTTGTTCCAATTCATGTTACCTGTGAAGGTTAGGCCGAGGAGTTTGAATGATGAACTCTCAGGTAGGGTGTTATTTGCCATGGATATCGGTGATTGGAAAGGTTCCTTGTAGTTATTGAAGGACAGGAGCTTGGTCTTTGCGGCATTAAAAGTTACCAACCATTACAGTCTGGATGGCATTTTCTAAAGATTCAGCTATTGCCTCGGATATGATCGCGTCGGTTTTGCCAACATGGCCAGAGTAAAGGGTGGTGTCATCAGCAAATAAACCAATCTCAGACTCTAAGTCATCAGGGAGATCGTCTATACAGATCAGGAACAACAAGGGTCCAATGATAGATCCCTGGGGTACACCAGCATTTATGTCATGTTGCTTAGATGAACAGCCATCGAAGATAACCTGGATTTTTCTTTTGTCTAGGAAGGATCTAATTATATTAAGTAATTGCCCAGTAATACCGTATGAGCTTATTTTCAGGAGAAACACTGTATGCTATACCTTGTCGAAGGCCTTGGATATATCAAGCGCTACTGCCCTAGCTTCTCCTGCCTTGTCGAGTGTATGATACATGCGTCTAGAGATGACCGTTAGGATGTCTGCAGTAGATCGTGCTTGTCTAAATCCATACTGGCGGTCTGAAAGAAGTTTAGCATTAACTAAGTGCCGTACTATCGCTAGATTGATTAAGGATTCAAGGATTTTAGCAAAGATCGACAGCAGACTGATTGGGCGATAGTTCTGAGGATCGGTTCTATTTCCAAGAACTCTTGTAGACTGGTACCACAGAGGCCATTTTCCAGCTATCGGGGAAGCAAGATTCAGCTAGACATTTATTGTAGAGTTTGGAAAGGACAGGGGCCAGTTCAGCAGAGCATTTCTTTATTACTATTACAGGTATAAGATCAGGCCCACAAGCCTGTGAGGTGTCAAGGATTTTTATGTCTCTGACCTGGGATGGGGTGATGACCAGGTTATCAAGTGTGGCTTTGGTCAGCAAAGGGAATTTGGGGAAGGGGTTGTTATCTGAGTCCAAAGTAGAGTTAGAAGCGAAGCGCTGGCCAAGTAGTTCAGCCTTATCAGTGGCCGTGTAAACGACATCATTGTCGTTTGATAGTGGGGGAATCGTTGATTGACCATTATTCACTACACTATTGTTGATTTTCCAAAAATCACGAGTACCTAGTTTATGTGACTGGATTCCTTTTTTGTTAACTCTGGCAATATTACGATCACTGTCACAATTTTGGGGGACAGAACACATCCGCGTCTTTTATCCTTGACATCTCATCAGCTACAAGTGAAAAAGAACTTTGCTCCGAAATCTGGTTTCCTTACTTCCGCTTGACGTTTAAAATTTCCACTAAAACACGACATTCGCAATGTATTAAACAAAAGTTCCTCACCACGCATCTATAAAAAAGAAAGAGCGATCCTGAGAGGTTGTCACGGTGCAACTGCAACAACGAATTAAGCAACAATGAATGATCGTGACGGCGCATCTGCAACAAGGCAATGAGTAACCTTAAAGGATTCTCAGGGTTCATGTACACTAACAAATGGCCTACCTTAATGTGTTTGCAAACCCGGTGAAAATCTTGATTTAAAAAAATAAAAAAATCGTTGTTTTGTTCAAGATATCCTCCTCTTTTTCGCTCTTTATAATTCGTGTTCTCTCTATTTATGGGTTAAATACTAGTAATACTTCGATGATATTTAATATTTGTAATACTGGACTGTCGAATCCTGCGTTTTGTAGTTAGTTTTGTCACCTTTGCTTGTTAATAAACAGAGAGAGACGAACGAGAGTGTGATAAAAGATGTATAAAATAACAGTGGCTGGGACAAAAGACAGTATGATAGTTGTAAAGTACTACACATACACTGTAGGAGCTAGTTCAACTTGTAAGTAAATTGAAAACTTTTAACAAAAATAATCCAATACCCAAACCAAAGACTATTATAGTATATATATATATATATATATATATATATATATATATATATATATGTGTGTGTGTGTGTGTGTGTGTGTGTTGTTATCGTATAATATTTTTTTAAAACAGCCCCATGGACACTGAGGTCAGTATAATAATATATAATTTACATATAATATAGCACTTTTGGAATTTGAAGACATACACTATTCATGCAAAGTGTATATGCAATATTCAATGTATATACATTTCAATATGGAAATGTTTAGAAATATAGGTTTCATACAATATATTCAATACATACAGATCGTTTTATCTTAAAAGGCGTTATAATGTATATATATATATATATATATATATATATATATATATATGTGTGTGTATTTTGTTCTTATTTCAAACTTAAACAGAATCATTTTCTGATAACATGACCCATAAATGGTGGGTATATATATATATATATATATATATATATATATATATATATATGTGTGTGTATTTTGTTCTTATTTCAAACTTAAACAGAATCATTTTCTGATAACATGACCCATAAATGGTGGGTATGCAGTAAAATAAATAAATTGATTCAGTAATAAATATTGCTAATGTCCTCAATTGAAAACACTCGTTTCAGAACAGAGAACATCAGCAGAAAATTGTTACAGAATATGAAAATATTGAATTCTGTGTCTGTACCTTAGCAGGAAAAGTAAATTATTCCATTTAAAATAAAGCATTAGAATTTTATTTTGCCATGGCAC
The DNA here is from genome assembly GCA_963556195.1 of Sepiola atlantica. NCBI lineage: Eukaryota > Metazoa > Mollusca > Cephalopoda > Sepiida > Sepiolidae > Sepiola > Sepiola atlantica. The sequence continues at coordinate 79,103,310 of OY744520.1, forward strand.
ACATATTTCTAATTCTATTTTAATCAACGAATGAAAGTGGTAAAACAGAAAAAGAATGTACTATAATTAAGGAACTTTAGTGGTGAGTGTACGACTTTTACTAGTTTAAGTCAAGTGTCATTTCACTGTTCAGATATTGGGTTTACAAAATGAAACACGATGGGAAACGTTTCAGCTGAATGTCCAGTTAAGGAAAAACAGAGCTAAAAGAAAGTATTGTCTTCATCCTGAAACGAGACAACAGAAAGAACACTTTGTAAGTCGACTCTCTTCATATAAGTAGGCATATATATATATTCCTCGTTCTATTTCTCTCTCTCGCTCTCTCATTCTCTCTCTCTCTTTCTCCGTCCGAACGCCGAACTGACCTACACTCAAAACCCACTTTTCATACCATCTCAGTCTTGAGTGGAAAAATGGGAATCTCTTGCTTTAATCGCTTTAGCGTCTCGCAAGAAACAGGTACAGAGAGTTCGCCTCTTTTGCTTCGGCGAGATGTCTATCACGACGGGTTTTTAAACAGAAAATGGGATATTTTTGTGGATTTTCAGTTTTTGACATTTTACAAACACTAGTACATGCACCCAAAACATGTTTTATATGTCTCCTAACGTCTGTGTAATAGACTCTGTGTGTATGTCTGTCTATCAAGCTTAAGTTTGAACTAGCATGTTTAAATACGCTCGAGTATCTCGCTGAAAGAATATGTACGTGTGTCGTTTTGTCGGCATATTATTCGGTCAGGCTTATGTTTGAAATAGCGTTGTATTCGCGAAACGCACTCATCTTAATCATATCCGTTGGTGTTTTCTAATCCTTGCTAATCTGCAAACATAACAAAACGTGGCCGATTACTTTTGAATAACACATCGTATACTTATTCTAGATGTTCTTTCTTATTAAATAATATTAACAATGATAACTTCGAACGTACTTTTTAAGGAAACTAAATCTAGAAAATGGAATCCTCAAAGTAAATAATAAAGAAAATATAATATGAGAACTAAAAGTAAAATTAATCATCCATGTTTTTTCTCTAAAGTTCAAAATGGCGGCAATGACAAGGAAATAGATTTTGCGGTTTCTACATAAAAGATTTTATTGAATGCTATCTAAAAATATATGCACGATAAACAAACATTTATCTAGCGAATAATGATAAAATTTCAAGCATGAACAATGCATTTACAAGAACTCTTTTACAGACCAAATACTCGGATGAGATGAAAACGATAAAGATTTATTTTACGCAGTTTGCGATGAAAATAGTATTTCAAATGTAAGCGTTATATATCGACGAACAAACCCATTTTATTCGAACTTACGAATAACAGACACACTATTCGAACGTCACAATAACGCTTTAGTCATTACCAAACCTAATAAGAGTGATTGCGTAGGCAATTGGAATAACCACAATTACCTTACAAAGACGTTGACCATTCTAGTAGACACGTCCAAATCTGTGTACAACTAGGTTAAGTGGAAACAGCTACTTCACCATATCCATCCAAACTTACAGATAGTTAATTAAATGTTGTATTAAAATGTTGCCCAGCCAATAATAATATCATATATATATATATATATATATATATATATATATATATATATATATATATATATATATATATATATATATATAAATATTATACACACTAGTAGACAGGCAATAAATATAACATAAGTTTTATTCAAAGTCCGTTAGGGGTACTGTTTCAATATGTTGATAATAGTAAATCTTACAAAAAAATTATGTGCACACGTTACTCACCGTTTTCCATAATTTTCCATAATTCATAAAGATAAGGTCAATAACACACGTATAATGATCTTTTTTTAATATACGTTACTTAATATAACACAATATTTCATGTAGTCCAATTGTTTTTCTTAGTTAATATTTGTACCTTAATTATTTTACAAGTATTTTGAGCGCTGGCACGAGTTTGTGAGGACGTACTCCTAAATGATAATGTTAAAAAAATAATGTGCTAATAATACTCACCGGGTTGCCAAGCATATAGATTTGGAAATTAATAATCATAAGTTTATAAAAAAATAACAAACCTTATATATATACGCTCCTGCTAGTTGATTACATTCATTAAAATAATGTGCCAATATTATCTAACAACATTCTTTACATATATATTCCAAATTTTACAATGATCCTTACATTAGTTTAGGGAATCAAAAGTTAAAGTTGGGGCGAGTAAGCGCGTGCACTACCTAAATGGTAAAGTTTACAAAAATTGTACCTATGTTAGTAACATCGTTGCTGAGTGTATATATTTAAAAAATTAATAATGATTAACAAAAAGCTTTATATATATATATATATATATATATATATATATATATATATATATATATATATATATATATAAATATATATATACATATATATATGTATATATATATATACATATATATATATATATATGATCTGAAGTTAAGAACAGATTCTAACTCTACCTGATGAAATCTCAGTTCATAATAACTGTTGATCGATAACATCGACATGCCAGTGTCGCAGATTTTGTACATGTCTATGTAAATAGAAATAATCAGATATAAAGCTCTATTTGATATTGAGCACTTTTGAAAAACCCTGTTGAAATTGTTTGGATTACTACCCTGTGGATGGTTTTCCTGGATTATTATCGGCATTATATATATATATATATATATATATATATATATATATATATAAAATATATATATACATATAATTATATATATACATATATATATATACATATATATATATGTATACATATATATATATATATATATATATATATATATATATATATATATATATATATATATATATATGCATCCTTAAATATTAACATTCACAGAAAACAATGTGTCCATTTGACTCACCGTAATTTTATAATTATATATTATAAACTTCATAATGTTAGTTTAAGAGATTACACTTTACACACACACACACACACACACACACACACACATATATATATATATATATATATATATATATATATAATGCGTGTGTATTTAGGTAGAATTTTCTCATTTATTATAACATTGTCCGATGGTAATCGACGAAGAATCGAAAATGTTCCTGATACTTATGAGACATTATATTTTTTTATTTTTATACAGGAATACCAGTAAAAAAGGTTAAAAAATAAAATAGGAATAATAAATCCGACGAAATCTGTTATTTTTAACAATGTGGCCATATATATATATATATATATATATATATATATATATATATATATATATATATATAAAGAGAACTAAAAGCTAACTTTTAGGAAAGGTAACACCTATTGTGAAAAGTACACAACTCAATATACCAGATAGAGCAGATAGATAGATAGAATGATGAAAATGAATAAGAAAAGCGACGGAGGCAGATCTTTTTTCAATTCAGTTGCCTAATACAAGGTATATTCTGCAAAAAAGCAATTAATTTAATGAATTGTTTTCCTTAAGCCATGCTTTTCAAAGACTAAAATCTTATCATCAGAGGAAATTGCTTGGATAGATAAGTTGGCGAAGAGCCAAGATTTAAAATCTGAAAAAGGAAACAAAGAACGTGGGGAAAAAACAAGGCAAAAAGCTGCCTGAATGCAAGCAAGTGTCCGATTATAAAAAAATCCGGTGTCAAAAAGTCCACTAGAGAAAGTGGTTTGTAAGTAGGCCGTCAGAAGGCACGAGAAATAAATTGAGAGGTTTCAAAGATAAACTCCAGAAACCCCCAACTTCGGGTGCGGCCAAAATAGATAAAATCTAGAGGGTAAAAAGTTCAATAGAGGGTTCGTTTGTGGATGCAACAAGGCTCAGTAATTCGTTATATTGAAAAAAGATCTGCCTCCGTCGCTTTTCTAATTCCTACTCATCCTTATATATATATATATATATATATATATATATATATATATATATATATATATATATATATATATATATATATGTGTGTGGTGTGTGTGTGTGTGTGTGTGTGTGTGTGTGTGTGTGTGTGCGTATAAATAATAACCCTCCATAGACATCGGATAAAAGGGATTGAAACAAGTAAAACTGAATAAAAATATGCCACTTAGAATTATCAATTGACACTTCGCAGTGACTAAAAGAGGGAGAAGCTTGTTTTATATGCTTACAGTCGGAAGTTGCTTCATAAATAACTGAATATTTTATTATTTCATTTTCTATACGACTCTTCAAAAGTTATTAACACAAACGCTTGGCAGTATTGTGGTCGTCCTGTTGCTCGATTTTGGAATTATCTTTTTGACTAAATGTCTGATTTCAAATATTCTACTCCTCTCTGTGTCACATGGTACCGGTCAGCCAATCAAGACTACGTTTTCTTCATGTATTTATTGAACAAACACCCTCTATTCTTATACTACGTATTTACCTGTTAGTTTTCAAGATATACGCGGAAAGGAGACCGACGAAAGCGTATTGAAACCCGCTGTCCTGATCCAGAATTATTTTTTTAATTAATTTATTAACGCAACCTAGAAATCGCTAAACCAAAAATCCCTATAGGATATCCTGTAGTATTTACCAATTTTGACATGAATTTTGTAACTTAATTATGTTCACTAGCAAATATATGCTCCCTCCGGCGCATATTTTTACTAGGCTGCCGCGTCAGAAATGAACGCTCACGCGTAAATCGATGGAGCCCCAGTCATATTTCTTGTGTGGTTAGACATTGATTTTCTTTGTTTATGACCAAGAATATTTTAAGTTGAAAATAAAGAAAAAAATTCGACCCTACCACGATTAAATAACCACATAAATAGAAATATTTTTAGTTTAAAAATGTTAATTTTTATTTTTGGGACGCCCCCTCAATTTTTTATTTATTTTACCCTCCCCTATACATAGAAATATTTTTAGTTAAGAAAAGAAAACAATAAATGTTGACAGCCCCCCCATCCCAATTTTTTTATCCTCCCCCATACATATAAATATTTTTTATTAAAAAGGAAAAAAAGAAAAAGCTAACCATTACTCTAAACCCTAATACTAACCCCCACTTTGACCTTGACCCTAACCATAACGACGGAGTAAAAGTTTGCGCGGGTCCTAAAGTGAAAAAGCACCAAAAATCAAATACAGTGAATACGATTAGTTATGTGAATGCTTTGGGAAAGAAAGTGTACCTAAATTAAATTCATTAGAACGCGTGTGTGTGTGTTTGTTGAATAACCTTTTTTAATTAAACAATTTAATTCTAAAATCAGTTGAATAGTTTTCCAGTACAATGTGTTAGTTTTTTTGTTGACAAAAAGAAACAATATCACATAACGGAGGGAAGGAACCAATTCTATGGGTTAACGCTGGTTATTTAATCAGTTTCGTCATAGTTATATCAACTACGTAACTTATTTCATGTATGTATATATATAAATAATAAAAGAAATAATTATAATTTATAATTAAGATTATTAGCGAGCAAAATAGCGTGAATGGAAATCTAAAGAAAACGATCATGAGTGTATATTTGCGAATACTAATTTATTAGAAGTTCCAAAGCAATTGATTATGTAAATTGACAAATGCGCATAGTGTTTACAGCGTTTTTTTTAGTAGTATATAATGAAGCTGGCGGACTTAGTAAATAGTCATACTACTTTGATGGAGTTTTGGCTTCAGACATACCGACAGACAGAAAGACAGACAAATACATAAACTCCATTATTAGTAGATATTTGAAAATACTTTCTCCACAATGAAGATTGAGCACCAGTAGTAATCTAATCTAGATAAAATAAAAGTTGACATTTGTTACTAGCCCAATAGCTTTCCTATCTACAAGCATTTTGGAAATTATTTTTGCTTGAAATTTTAAGTTACAACGATGCGGAGAAAAATGCATAGCCTGATTATAACTGTCGAATTCCGGATATTTAAATGTTATGCAACCTGTTTCTATGAATGTGTTCCTGGATCAATAAACTATGTGGTTTGTAACATCTATATTGTTGGTGATTGCGCAACAAAAGTAATGCTATCCAAAGGGAATAAAAGTGGACATGTCATTTGCTAACTTTTATTAAAGAGACTATTTATCTCTATTGAAACACAAAATATTACTACTATTTTGGTTGGGGATGGTTCGTTTTGCCAATATCTAGAATTAATGACTACATTATCTGAAAGCAGCTTCCTGTTTAGCTATAAACATTCGACCATATCGAAGTCTAAAAAATCAATCTGAAACTATCAACACAAACATTTACTGATCGATCGATAAATATTTGTAGTGCATGTATAATATATAAATGTTAATAAAGAGCTATTTCCAAGGTAATCGAATAGACACATGACTGAGACGATTATTGCGTTGGATAAAGTTTGCAAATAATCTTGAGATACTGAGTTCAATTCTAAGCAAACGTAGCAACGCGATTAAACAAATAAACTAAAAGAATGGCATTACATGTAAAATTAAATGCGAACAATTCCAATTAAGGTTTCGGCTAAGAAATCCACGTGTTGTTCGCAAAGTCGACAAATGACAGCTGAATAAAATCGGAGTTAAAAACGTGCGAAACGTACCGATAGAAAAAAACAATGATCAGTAAACCAGTGACAGAAGTGTGCATCATAATAGAAACACGTTATCCCTAAGATACATACACATATTATCCGAAGAAGTAGTAAAGGTGTTTTGATTCGTAAATGATAAATACAATACTTTGCGCCTTTGCCTTCTAATAATATCATAGTTTACCACAGTCATTGCAGTTATTTAAAAACTTTCGACAAACTTTAGTCAACTTCCGCAAATAATAGAAAAGAGACTAGTTTTTCTCCATGTACTCCTATTTCATGGTAATGCTTACTGATTAAAATATTTTAACAAAACAAAGTTGGTTATACAAATTAACGTACCTTTTATTGCTTTTCATTACGATTCTAATCAGTAATGTGAACAAAAAAAATAGAAATACTTAATGTTCGTAACTGATTTATTAAATCAGCTTATCAATATCTTAAGTGAGCACACTGTGTCCTTTTTAATTAGATAATAAAATGATATAAATCAGGTCAATAGGTTACATAATATGATAAATTGTTTCATGACGATTCAAATTTTACAAGCAAATCATCTGAAATGCAAGGCAACTAGGATGTCAGTAATGATGTCATTTACATTACGGAACGACACGTAATATCTATTATAATATATCCCTATGTGTGTGTGTGTATGTATATTGGCACATAGTCAAAACTAACTTGTGTTGAACAGCGCATAGCAAAATAGTCTCCTATGAACAGGATTAGATAACAGTCACGCTGGTGCGGGTTATGCGGAACGCCCTTCAGAAGACAGTCCATTATTCGAGAGCTCTTAATCTAGGCGAAGACGATGCTGCCCACGCGACGAATCTAATTAAATTTAAAGTGAGATGCACTTTATTGCACCTGCGGGCCAAGCATTCCCCTCGTTGAGTTAATGCTAGAGGGAGACTGCAGCAAACAAAGTCATTACCTCCTCCGATCTGACATCTGAAAAGTTCCTAAAGTTATATATGGATGCTCGTAGTAACACAACACTTCAGATTTCTGTTAATTAAGAAGACGCCGGTTAGTATGCCCAGAGACACAAACACACACACACTAACACACACATGCCCACACATGCACACACACAAACACACATGCACACATACAGACACACACATATATATATATATATATATATATATATATATATATATGTGTGTGTGTGTGTGTATATATATATATATATATATGTATATATATACATATATATGTATATGTGTGTCTATGTGGGTTGTTGCGTGTGTGTCTGTGTGTATTATGGATTCATAAATATCCTCTATACTTCATTTAATGAGTGATATAGATCCTTACTATTATTCATCGTTCGTACTGGACTTTTCCGCCATGACCTAAAAAGTAAGTCTACACGAAAGATTATTTCAAATCGCAGGTTCGAATTCTGTCGATGGCTCTATGTTTTACTTCGATATATTTCGCATTCAAATTTTAGTTTGCAGATTGTGTGCACGGTGTAGTAGAGGACATAATATGAGAAAGAGCATCTTACCATGCGCTGTTTACTTTGTTTACAAACATTACACACTCTCCCTCTACTCGACAAGTTATGACTGTGCACGAGCACGATGTGTGACAGTGACTCATCTGGGCACAAGTGTTATATACTTATTGCTATACCATCTTGTCTAACATAACAGTTCACTCATGTCAGTGGTGCATGGGTAAAATGACTATTACTGTCAAAGTAAGCCAAAAACTCGTTATCCTTAGAGAGAGGAAATGTGTATATGCAAGACAGAAATTGCAAATAACTCAGTAATAAAATGGTCTGAATTAAAATTAAGTGCAGGCTTGAGGATATCGACTAGATGTTGTTCCGAATTCCACATCGATAAAATTGGTCGTAAATGAATGTCGAGTGTATGCATTTTAGGCAAGCCGTAGATTCTAGGCCTTTGAGAAGCGATACATCGGATTCTTTCATAAATGTATTTTGATAAAGCTATGCACTTATAAATTTGCAGAATTATTTTCTGGATTTTTCTTTAACTACGGAAAGTGTCGTCTTGGCTTAAATCAATCAATTTGAAAATGTTGTTATAACCAGGCAAGATGTCAACATTTTGGAAATATAATCAATACGACGTCTGGAGGAATGATATAGATATCAGGGTTTGGTCTAAGTATTTTTACCATTACAAAATAGTTTTTCTACAAAATTCAATCATTAGATTTAGTGCGAATGTTGGAGAACATACGACCCAAATCGCTTACAATAATTTAAATTGTTTCTATATACTTCCAACTGCGCTAGATCCAACAATATTTGCTAGGTTTGTGGTCGGACGAATACGTAGAATACTCTAAATGAATGATATTATTCGCAATGTCTTGCGGGAATTATGGATTTCTGCGCTGCCGTGTGCTTTACTCTATACACATGTTGAGGCTTCAGTTAATGAAGATGATTTCTCAAACATGTTTACGACTGTGCCGAATAGAGTTTTTCAAGTGTCGCTTGTTTTTATAGTTAGCGGATCGTTCAAGTTGCATCTACAAAGTGGCGAGTTTATCATTGGAGAGTTATGTTTCCGACCTCCCTTTTTACTGTCTACTTAAAACGAAATAGAATTTTTCATGAACAGTTTCGTTCTACGAATTTTCCATCTGCAGAACACATTATCACGCAACTTCTACCCTACAGACTATAACATGATTGGCTCTAATATCAACAAATACTTGTACAGCCGTACTCTTAGGTATTCAAATTTTGTCCATTTCATCCATTGTTTTAATCTTTTCATAGTATTGTTCCTCATTCAACTTATAATCTCAATAATTATTATTATTATCCTTGAGTGGCTTTTTGCTATGCCAAAATCCACTCAAGGATGATAATTAATGAGATTGTAAATAGCGACTCATTAATATAATAAATGTTAATGTACCCAGCCGCGATGTGACACCCTTAAATAATCTAAACCTCTATTTTTCGTTGTTTGGAAAAGGAAATAATCGCAGATAACCCCACCACCTTCTTCACTGTCATGTTGCACATGCATCTCGTGGATATCTTTATCGTACAAAAGACACCGTCTTTCGTCCTTAAGAGCCTAAATCTTGTTTGATAATCGGCTTTTGCCTTTGTACACAATTCGTCGAATTCATCTACACGTCGATGAAATTATCTTGCGCTGACGAATTTAACTTCTCGTTTCGTATCCCTCAAGGTATTTAACTACTCCCACTTAACAGCATTTGTACTAATGTTTATCCTACCACTGACATCTCATTGAGAAAAAGAGAGAAAGAGAAGGAAAAACACATTCAATTTGTAGGTCAACAATTCCAACATGTACACACTCTCTCAACGTGTAAGCCTTTGCCCTGTGTTTACCTAATACAACGATGACTATAGAAGTGGAGATGTTAACTTCGTTCATGTTTAAACACAAATAACAAAAGTCGGTCTAGGTTTCACCAATTGCAGATTCGTTAACATATATCAGCTAAAAATTAGTGTAATTAATGAGTTCATAAATATTCCTATTAAATGCTTAAATGTTTTAATTTTGTATCATTAGTTTTCTATTTGTCATGTTTTGAAGCTCTACTCAAATGAGTGGCTGACATCGCAAAGGGTATTTGTTTTCCTTATTTTTATTAACTTAAACATATAGTATCTTGCACCCACGCATTAGTTTTCAGTTGTTCATTTCGTGTGAATACGTATAATTTAAATATTTCCCATTTGCTTAAAAATTACACAAAAACATTGGTGGCAATTAAAAAACATGCCTCATATTTCACATTCGTTTCAGTATTTGGGAAAATAGGAAACAATCTATCCTTATATGACGAAGTAAAAATTATAGATATAGAAAAACGGTGGAGAGTAAGACGACTCAAAGAAGCAGCGGATATGTTGGGCGACAATTACTTAGTAACAGATGTAGTATAGAATTAATACAATATAGAAGCCGTTAATTATAAATGATAGATAAAGTTATTATTTATATTTATAATATATATATATATATATATATATATATATATATATATATATATATATATATATACAGTGATATTTGGTAATACATATTAGTGATATATAGTGATAAGTAATAAGATTGCACAGTAAAACAAGAATATATTTAAGGCATTCAAAATGCATACTAGCATTGTCCGCAAAGAATCGTGGCGCAGTGGATATAGTACAAAGTAAAATTTAGTTCCAAGTGATAGTTATCTGAAGGTACCATAGATTAAATAAATGGTTCCGTTTAAAATTCCGTCCAGATTCCCGAGTTCGACAGAAATATTTCCATGTTCGTAAAGATACACCTGAAGAAGGCCGGGGTTCACAACGGCCGGAACGCTGTGATAATAAGACTCAAGATGAGAACCATAGTTCGAATAATCCAAATAATCCATCGAGATACAGACCTCATCTAACAGTCTAGCTTTTCAATCAGTTTGAAGTATAGCCATTAGACACAATTAACAATTATTTAAAGAATTTTAGTCACTTTTAAGTAGTTAAACCTGTACATAAGATGACACATCCACCATCCCTTTCAAATAACACATCATTCGGATTTGCATCAAATTTTGACAATATGAAATTACAATTGAACAAAATCCAACAAATTTTATTTTGAGATACACTTGAGACACGCTTAAGTCAAAAATCGTAACATTCCCGTTCTTAATAAAATTCAAGTATTTCTGATTTGCATGAATTTTTGAGCATAGGCATTTAGACATGCATTTGGAAAATCACGAATAATTTCATTTTCTCTGTACAATAGTAATACACACTAATATTGGTCGTATGCATCATATTTAACACCGCATAAGAACATTCACATATTGACAGTTGTAATGAAATCAAATTTGAGTTTCTTTTGTGTATTTTAAAGAGTTCCCAGGGTGATTACAAATAATGAATATTCCCAAAATCGTAATGTCATCTGAGAATGTTAAATGGCTTGTCCGGGCATAAAACGTACACAACTATCATTTCAAAATTCAGATATGTCTGATTTCTTAGAAATCTCAACCATCTATCCGTTTTTAATTAAACAAAATATATAACATCATCTACGGTGGGATTTGAACTCACGACTTATGGATTATGCATCTAGTCCGCTAGCCCTCTGACATACACATTCCTTGAATTATGTTTGCTCTGAGTATTCCAAGAAATATTACATTTTTTACAATCGTTGAAATGTATATTCAGACATGAAGGCATGGCAAAAGTTACAAATTCATTGTCTTAACAATAATATAAAAAATGTGGAAAAGTCAATAAAATTCTAACCAATTTTAAGTAGAAGTGAGAACTATTCTTGTTTTATATTTGGTTAATGTTAACCTAACATTGTTGTTTAAAGTCGTTTTTTTTTGTATCAAATAAAAAGATAAATTAGCTTTCGCTTCAAAACATTAGTTGGAAGATTTTAATTAGGTGACAGAATTGCTCGGGGATATCTATTGATTATTTTCGAATGAGAAAGATTACAAATGTGTATGAGAATTTACTGGAAATTATATTAGGTCGATCCAAAAATATAAATATAGAAGTTTTAATAAAACCAAGGATATAGTAATACGTAAATTCTCCCAATCAACGGCAGTTATCGTCCCTTATATATATATATATATATATATATATATATATATATATATATATATATATATATATATATATATATATATATATATATATATATATATTGGGGGCAGTGGTATATATATATATATATATATATATATATTGGGGCAGTGGTATATATATCTGTATATATATATAATCGGGGCAGTGGTATATATATATATATATATATATATATATATATATATATATATATATATATATATATATATATATATAAATGAATTACAGCTAAAGTTTTTCAATCTATCCTAACTATATTAACATCAAAACAGGTTGCGCTTACTTAATTCTATTATACAACATACGGTTTTTAAATACTGTATATATAGGAAAGTGCGAATATACTCAAACACATTTAGGTCATCTTAATTTGTATATTTATAATATAAACAGTATCTAACAAATTAATATTCTTTAATATACAGTTGAATTGTTCATTCTAATATTTTCTTATATATACGCTATATTTTCGTCGATAGTAAAACATCTGATGTCGCTGTGTTTCTGAGAACAGATAATTATAACAGATACTACACTTTGATATTAGCCAAAAGTCCGAGTTATCAGAAAAAAGTGTTTTAGAAAACAACATTATTTTAGGCATGTTTAAATTAATGAAAACAAATGATTCAATTTATTAATTATCCCAGATATGACCTTTTTTATAAGAGGCGTTTCTTATGATGTCATCTTTCCATGATTACATTTTCCGTTTAGTAGGGGTGTAGTTCCGTTGTAATAATATCAACCATCCCAGGCATGAACTCCTTCTTTGAGAGGGGCGTTCGTCATGAAACTATACTCTCGGAAATCACCACCTCCTTTTAATGTAAGTTCTCCCAGGCTAGCAAAAATATGCGACAGGAGAGAGCATTTATTTGCTAGTATACATATATGAGGACAATATTATATAAAATGAATCGAACTAATGCGATATTTTAAGAAGATTATATTAGACACAATTTATTAATAAATAATATGTTATAAATTCCCAAGACATATTAAATACTGCAGATAAAATTAAGATCATTGGTGAATACGTTGTCAATCAGAGCTTTTATATTTTAATTCAATAGATTACACAATTTTTAGACATAATGAATATTTTGTAATCAGGAGTTTATCTCATGGCTTCCCAGCAAAATTGATCAACCCCACTTCCCTTAAAAGACAAGAACGAAAACGTTCCGTATATTAGATCCAAGTTTTGTTCCAGATAAATATTTTGCTAACGTATTTTGTTATTAAAAATGCCCTTCTTACCTATGTTGTTCGTCTGTGTCTAAGAGGATGTATCCGTTATTTACAAAAAAATTGCATTACACTACTTTTTAGGTGATTTATAGTATTATGTATTTATCTTTTTGTTATATTTAGTTCTATATTAAAAATATTTAAAAGTTAATAAATGTATATATATATATATATATATGTATAT
>OY744520.1:79121961-79266961 GCA_963556195.1 Sepiola atlantica
AATCAGGAATTTAAAGAGGAAAACCTAACTAAGAAAAAAACATGAAATACTATTGAAATTAAAAGAAATAAAAACATTATAACTCAAAAAAATGTAAGATGACGATAAGTAACAAAAACTATGACATACATTATTTCCGTTTACAAGTGTCAGAGTAAAATCACCTTTTGTTCATTTTACCCTTTTAAAAGTTATGAACTTCAGAATAGCTTTCAAACAAAAAGAGTGAAATGCATTGGCTGGTGAAAATAAATATGGTACAAAGGTTGTAATAAAACTAACAAATGGTATTAATAGCTATTGTAACGACTTGTTAGACATAAACGCGTGTGTTAAATATTAAATCCACAAAAATATTCTGATTACTAACGGCCCTGTGTAAGTATTTTTCAATAATAATTTACTTCTAGTACTAAGCTCCAAACGCGTATTAAATACTGTTTAAGAACACCCAGCATACACACACACACACACACATATATATATATATATATATATATATATATATATATATATATATACAAGAGGTGTATGTAGTCTGTTTGAGGCATTGTTTAAGTGTATATCAAAATGTGATACTTAGAAGGCAATATAATGTAGAGGTGTGACAGATAGACTCAAGTTTGAGAAAAATAAGACATATAACGTGGGAACTGGATGAAAAAATAATGAAGTCTATAAAATAACAATAGTAATAACTTAACCTAACAACGACACATTACCTATAATAATATATGATATTAATAATAATAATAATAATAATAATAATAATAATAATAATAATAATAATAATAATAATAAATACTAAAACAAGATTGGTCAAGAAATTACTAGACATTAAAAGCATAAATAAATAAATAAAAATAAGAACATTATTAATACAATATAAGGAATTAATAATAGAAAAGATGTAGACTGCCTAAGCGGGAACATTAAATTTAGAACAATAAAAGTTAATCGATATTACATGCCGAATAAAAATCCGTTTCATTGTTCTAATTAGCATTAGACAGATGATATCGATGAATGAACAAATAATACTAGCTTAAATTAAATTAATTTATAAAATATACATAATTAAAAATACAATAATAAATTAAATATGAATCAAAACTAAAATGAACAACAGATAATGCAATGTTAAATGACAATATTAACTGGCACATTAATTTACTTTAAACGAACAACAGACTTGGTGTTAATTAAGATTTAAATTTTTAAAAAATATATTCTAAAAACGAAAAAGATTTGGGAGAAAAACTAATTTAAAGAGTAAAAGGGGGGAAATCAATGAAGTAAAAATAATAAAATAAAATAAAAAAACATAAATCTTTAAAAATCTGATTAGATTTAAAATTTCACCAGTATTTGCTGCGGGGTTGCGTCCCTACTCTTTCATTCATATGCACATTTAAACTTGAGTTGAACACAGAGCTTAAGAAGGGACGACTTCCAGAAATATTATCATATCGTAGGGAGTTTCAACCAGACCATTTTAATGCAGGTATTACATAAGATTGTAACATTGTGTAGATGGACATATATATGTGTGTATGTAAATATATATATATATATATATATATATATATATATATTTATATATATATATATATATTAGAGGTGAGACCAGTAAACTCGTTCCACAATTATATGTCTTGTTTGCTCCAACTTGAGTCGATCCGTCACACCTCTACATTGCATTGTCGTCTAAGTATCACATGTATATATATATATATATATATATATATATATATATATATATATATATATATATATATATATATATATATATAAAGAGGTGTACTAAAAGCGAACTTTTAGGAAAGGTAAAACCCTATTGTGAAGAGTATACAGCTCAATATCCAGGATAGAGCAGGTAGAAATGAAGGAGAGTGGAAAGGAATTAGAGAAAGCAAAAGCCAAATCAAAATTCAATTCAAAAGTTCAAAGCAAGGTATAATCCGCAAAAAGGCAATTTATTCAAGTTAAATTTTCCTTAAGCCAGGCTTTTCAAAGATCAAAATCTTATCATCAGAGGAAGTCGCTGGGATAGATAAGTTACTTCTCGTGCCTCTAACGACCTACTTATCTACATCGTATCCTCTCCGCTGGACTCTTCGACACCGGACTTTTTGGCAATCGGACATTTGCTTGCACCCTGGCACAGTTTTGCCCTACGTTTCCTTCCCTACAATTTTTATTTTATTTCATTTTTTCAAATTTTAAATCTTGGCCATTGCCAACTTATCTATCCCAGCGACTTCCTCTGATGATAAGATTTTGATCTTTGAAAAGCCTGGCTTAAGGAAAATTTAACTTGAATAAATTGCCTTTTTGCGGATTATACCTTGCTTTGAACTTTTGAATTGAATTTTGATTTGGCGTTTGCTTTCTCTAATTCCTTTCCACTCTCCTTCATTTATATATATATATATATATATATATATATATATATATATATATATATTCCTGTAGGAAAGTATTAGGCTAAATGATTATTTACTGATGATTAAATCCTGATGGTTTCCTGTAGGAATGAAACATGAACGCCTCTGTGTCGCTTACTTGCGATACATATATGTTTATACTAATATATATATATATATATATATATATACATATTGATCGTACAATACATTTTTAGATGCATAAAAAGTGGTACTCAATAATACACTACCATCATTGCTTATTTAGGGTCCCGCGCCATATCGGCGCAGCCAACAACCTCGAGTGATTCCGGGCACACCAAGTCGGTTCTCTGAACAAGTTTAGCTACACACTTCGACATTGCAAAATCATTTATTTTTTTCTCAAAATCACTGACCTTTCTAGTTTAAACACGTAAGCAGACATCAGCCAATAAGAACTGATTCCATATAATGCTATACCTCTCTATTCTTTGTTTCGACTTTCTATTTTCTATTGGTTTGCATTCGGGGAAGTCGTTTTGTTTCTTTTTCCCTTTTGTTGTAACAACCTAACACATCTTAATCAACTATGGTTAGGAAACAATCTTAAAATGAATAGTTAGCCTAACATATCACATTATTTAATGCAATCTATCCATGCAAAATGTTTCGCTTGCTAGTGATGAACTAGAATTGATTTTTGTAACAATAAAAATGACTCTGTGCTGTACGCACACTTATTTAAATGCGAGTTCGGCGAAGTGTTTTTTTGTTTGTTTTTTTTTTCGAATTAAAATAAATAAATGATTACATTAACAAAATACTAATCTTATATTAAACGCGCACATAAAAGATTGTCAGTTTTACTCACTGAACAGTCCGACATGCTGCACAAAAAATAAACATGTCATTATGAGTGATTAAAAAAGAAAAAAACAATGTCATGGATGCCTCATATTGCATGAATAAGCCCCGAGTCGAAGCGCATTACAATCGCCATATTGGATTGAACCGCGCAACAGATTGTTAATTCTCACTGAACTTACTTGGCGATTAAGAAATATAAGTAAATACATTAATACAACACAAACCCGCTTATTTGATTAAATGCAACTTTTAACTGAACAGTCCGACGTGTCGTTCAAAATAAGTAAATAATTAAGTAAACATGTAAGCGTGATAGATACAAAAGAAAATAACACTTCAAAATTACATTTATGTTTTTACTTTGCCACATTTTCTACTTAATTCTTTTCCGGAGCTCTGACATTTTTAGCCATATCGATTTGGACGCAGCTAGCACTTTATTTGCTATATCCTTTAAAACACGGGCCCTCGCTGACTCACTATACTTACTTTTGTCAGTGCTCTGCACATCGACTGACCCGCATTATTCCTGCAACCAACGTGTATAGGGTCGTCGTATATCTTCCACTCTCTCGACATTGTTTAACTAGTTTTTAGTATTTTGTCTTTTTCCTCTCGTTAGATAATGTGATGAATTCCTCCTATGAAACAAACAGTTCCCAAATTATGTGCTGTGTTGTCCTTTCTGAATACTCTATCAGGTCGGGCCTTAGCGTTGTGATTGCAATGTGTCTTGAGAATTTTAATTTGTTTTCTTGGTCGACTATCAGATGTCAGTCATCAGCGGAAAATAACAGACTTTCTCTCTCCCTCATCTGTTTTGGTGTCTTGAGTTCAGCTTTGTAGAGTTGATAACGCACACATTCTTCCCCGGCTGATGTTTTTGACCCGTTACTGTTTTCGTCACCTCGTTGGCGATAGCTTCCATTACCTGACCGTGTCTAAAACGGTACTAACCTTCAGTCAAAGTTTTGAAACGACCGCTTAAAATGTGCTGTAAAAATCCTTTACTTGTCCATATGTTGCAAAAAGGGGGCGTGCTTTTTCTCGTATATGCGTAGGTTGGTTGGGCTTGACACTACATCATAAACTGACTGAATGAGAAAGCGAACATCGTTTGAATCTGACCGCCACAACTCTGACCAAGTAATTATTTTTCCCTCGACGTTCTTCGACTAAGACTAACCATTGTACAGTAACGCGCTTCTTTGGCTTCATTTTGGACGCAATCACGTATTTCTTTCGCTTTTGCATTGTTGATTTGAGGAAGGGGGACGTAATCTAACTCTGTTTCGCCTTTATCTACTGACCGTAATGTAGCTTTATGCTTAAGCTTCTATTCCGCTAACCCCCGTTAGTGCTCCATCTCCTGCCCAGTTTCGTCTGAATTCCAGCTACTGCCACTTTTTGATTTCTGGATCCAGCATACTGCAGCGTTTCTCTAGTTCATGTTACTTGAAATTCTTCTGCGAGGCAGCTGAAGGAAAGCTGAAACACGTTACTGTTACCAAATAGGGACGCACTGCTTAAGCATTTTGGTACTCCGAGCCAGCCTCTCAGCCGAGTATTGATTATTCTATCCAGCCTTTCGACAGTAGTACTAAGAATATTATAGAGGAGCAAAGACCACACTATCCGGGGTAACAGTGTCTGATGAAAGAACCATGCCTTAAAACCCTCTGGCAATTCAGATGTGTCTATGTTGGTCTACCAATGGTCAAGGTTCTTAAGTGTCTGATAGATTGTAGATGTATCCTTAAGGCTGCTGTGGAAAGTTTTGCCCAACGTCTTGCCAGGCTTTCCGTTTAGGGTCGGTATTGTCGCCCGTGCGATCGTTTATCAGACTTTCTCCACCACTTTGACCTCTATTCGTATTAGTGTCCTCGACTTTGCCGGTATTAAATTCATTCTTACCTATGTCATATTCTATTCAAGCCTTTTCAAAAGCATTTACTTCCTATAACTGATGTCGTTGTCACGATTTAGTCTTCCATGTAAGCTCTTATGGAGGGAATACGTGCAGTTGATTTAGACAGTTTGCATCGACATTCCAACTAAGCTACTTTAACTAGCATGTTCATGGTCAAAGAAAATATGACAGCAGACAATGTACAACCCGTAATTATACCTCTCTCATCTTCTACCATTCTTATGTTGTTATTTCAAAGACTACTTTTTTCAGGGAATCTTTATAGTTGGTTATAAGTTCGAATACTGTTAAAGGTATGTCATGCTCTTTTATAGCTTCTTCTAACAGTGTGTGTGGTATGGACCTGTAAGCATTTGCCAAATGCAATAATAAAACTGTCAGGTATCCCTTGTTTTACTTTTCCTCTCCTAAGCGTCCTATTAGGATACTCGTATTATCCAAACAGCCTGACATACCGGCAAACCTGCTTTTCTGAAATGATGTTTCTATATAGTCATTCTTGAGAATAAAATTCCAAACCCGCCTTTATAATAACACAAACAAAATATTGCTCTCTATAGTAAACAAGGAAAAAATAGTGAATTGTTCCAGGATCTTTGATGATTCTACTTTCTGCAAATCTCAACGATTCTGCCTCTCCTCTAGATGACTCTTTATATTTTCCATGGCCTTTGTAGAATTTAATTGCACCGTTGGTATACGATGTAAAATAACCCGTTCTGATCGGGAGCTGAAACGAATCAGGTGTGCAGTTCTGTGTATGATGTGTATAGTCATGGCCTCGGAGGTATCAAACGATTATGTGTACCCAATGCATGGTTTTCAAGGTCACTCAAGGAGATACAGATATAGGTGTAGATTTATCCTGCGCTTATCTCGTTGCAATTTCCTTGCGAAGCCAAAATAGTTCGTAAGAAAATTTGCTCGCTTCTTCATATATATATATATATATATATATATATATATATATATATATATATATATTGATGCATGTTTGATCAAACAACAGGGACAATTCCTGTTTGTTTCTTTTTTATCACACTTTTAATGTTGACGGACTAATGATCTAATGTTCTGTTCGAGTGTGATGATATATTAAAGGCATTTCAGTATAGCTTTCCCCCTGACATATCGAGCTTGATTGATGGTAGGTTTGGACACTGCCATCCTCGCTCTCTCTAATTGCTAGCTGCGCCTTCCCATAATTGAAGGCTTACTCATTCGAACAAACAAACCTACCATCAATCAAGCTCGATATGAGAGGGGAGAAGGTATACTGAAATGTCTTTAATATATTAAAACAAGTTTTACTCGAGTTTCTCAATAGATTACACAGTTTTAGTTTGCATAACTCCTCACGTGTCTGAAAAAGACTCATGTGAGTCAGAAAACGTTATCAGTTTTGGCAAGTTCTTGTTCACACTCGAACAGAACATTAGATCATCCATGTAAAGATATATCAAAAAAGAAACAAACAAGAAAGTGTCCCTGTTGTTTAATCAAACATGTATAAATGCAGAAATGTTGCTCATATATATATATATATATATATATATATATATATATATATATATATATATATATATATATATATATATATATATATATATATATAGTCTCGGAAGTTCTTTTAACCTTCAAAACTGGGAAGAAAAAAAAAAAAAAAAAAAAAAAAAATTTTGTTGAAAGATTTTAGTCTAGTAAGTCAATCAATTTACTGCAATCACTATTTTAGTTTACTTCCAAGAATATACTCTAATATAAATATATTTTTATATATGTTTTTATATATAAGGGATCGTCAGTTGTTTACCATGAAAACTGTTTCGGGATTTTAAAAACAAAACAGTATTTCTTTATCATGGCATCCCAGCAGTGTTGATCAGACACCACCTCCCTATTTAATAATTATTTTTTAATTTAAAAAGTTTACAAATATTTAATTTAGTTTTGCCTCCAGATTTGTTTTTCTAAAGTATTAAAATATAGTTTCCTTACCTGTGTTGTTCCTTTCAAAGTGGGTATTTACTATTTTACAGAACATCTATTTTATAGAGTTAGATGATTCCATTATAATAACCCCCCTTTTTTTCCCTTGGTTATTTTCTTTGTCTACAAATGTTTTAAAATTAAAAATATATATTTATAAAAATATTTCATATATACATATATATATATATACATTTATTTATTTATTTATTTTATCATGGACTATATATATATATATATATATATATATACATATATATATATATATATATATATATATATATATGGGAAATGAAAAAGGAAATACCAAAAAGGATGTTTTTTTATATATTCAGCAACGTTTCGTCTTTATTTGTAAGACTTCTTCAGTAGTGGCTACTACGTTTTCTCATCTACCTATCATGTCAACCCAATATTTTCCCGTACTTGCATGACATTTTTCTTACAATTATCATCCTGAGGAAGTCTTACAAATAAAGGTGAAACGTTGATGTATATATAAAAAAACATCCTTTTTGGTTTTTCCTTTTTCATTTTCCATTACGTCGGATTACCTTCATCCTTCCTTTCTCATATATATATATATATATATATATATATATATATATATATATATATGTGTGTGTGTGTGTGTGTGTGTGTGTGTGTCTGTTTCTGTGTCTGTGTGTGAGTTTGAGAATTGTATTTTTAAATTGATGAACAAAAAACGAAGTGTAGTACCTGTTCTGATGCTCACTTAGTCTTTTCTGTACTTAGTCAGTGTAAGAACATTTATTCTAGATTGAGACAATTTTTATTATTGTTCCTATCCAGACTGACCTTTTATGGGGAGCTTGATTTTTCCACACATTTAAAACCGCCATTTTGTCTTACTCTTCCCTCGTAAGGTGGCAAGTAAAAGGGAACGAAAGAGTGTGTTAAAGTTCGTATGTAGTTTCTGATATGCGTTAGTTATCAGTCTTTTTTTTTTCGGTCGGTTTGTCCAACTTCTAGTCAGAGCTAAATTAATTTTATTTTTTACCTCAAAGAATCTCTACAAGAAATTGATTATTCGTTTACAAAACTCTATAAGAGACTGTCCGCTCGTCTCCTAATGGTGTTGCTGTCCGTCGGTATGTTACGTGTATGTTTGAAATAACAAGCCTATGTTTACATACATATTCGCATTTGTATAATAAATTATATCTGTCTATTTCATAGTCGTTAAGTCAAAACCTCTGCCCCTTGGTCGCTAACGTAAGTGAATTTAATACCTACAAAATACCATCTTTGAATGTCGTCGGTCTTTCTATATGTGGCCACCTTGGCATGAGGATACTAATCATATAAAGTAAATCATAATTATGTAAACAAAAAATGATGCGCCATTTCTTCACGCCATCAGCACGCCCCCCCCCCCGGCTTGCGGGCGTAGCCACCACTTCTATTTATATAAGACAGCATTGAATAACCAATAGGAATTCGTTGACAATGAAGGACTTATGACAAAAATAAACAAAAACAGGACTCAATACTGACAGAACGGCATTCAGAAAAAAAGCCTTTCAAGGCGAGAAAAGGTAACGAATAGTGTAAACCTCCATGCCTTTGTAAATGGTATTCCAGCTATGCAGAGACCTACAAGGAGCCTCTATCAGGTCTTGATAAAAAGGTTATGGCCCCTTATCTCACCCATGGGTCGCGACAGGAAAAATAGAAATATTAGAGGCCTGAACACCCAGCCATGGTCTGTTGCATAGAGGAATGGCTATCACTATTCTGAGTTTGCCAACTAGAGAAACGCATTGAGTGATATTCTTACTGAGAAGACCAAGAAATTCGCCTTACATGAAGACAAAATAACTATGATGCATTGTTTCCCAAAAGAATATATATAACGCTAGATTAAAAAACCATCATAAGAGATGTAGCCCTAAAGGACGCAGAAATTAACACGCTCACTATCTAAAACGAAGAAACAAAACGGACACTAGCGATTAGATGGGAGATACTGTTATCGGCCACGGAATATGCGAAAGCAAAGCATGTCAAACTAAACCAAGTAACCATCATTGAGCGACACACTGGCTCACTGTATAGGTTAGACCGCAACATATTATGCACGTTAATATCAGTCGTGCCCCAAGAAAAGCGCAGATATGTAATAGGTTTGTTTAATCATGTGAAATAAAACAGAAGAAACTAATTATTTTTAGTTATACAATAATTTCTTAATAGATATATCTAGGCACCGGCAAGAGAAAGACTTATAGATATTTTAGATTACTTTTAAAAAAGCTACTTTATTCTACCCATACTCGAAACTAAGCAACCACCATTACAAAGGGAAAAAAATACGCAACTCTCTGAAATAAATGATTTCCCAAATGCACTCAAAAGAAACAGGGATAGTGAGCGAGAATGCACCCTCTCGACGGGCGGCACACGATGAAAAGTATCCCTAAAAAAACAAAAAACAAACAGTCAAAACTCCGTTCACCAGTTATCATTCCAAGCCACGGAGATTTGATTGTTTGGTTTTTGTTTATTGTGGGATACATTTCATCGTTGTGCCGCCCGTCGAGAGGGTGTATTCTCGCTCACTATCCTGTTTCTTTTGAGTGCATTTGGGACTATTTTTTTTGCTGGTTTGAGACTAATTTTGTTCTGTTTTGATTAGACGTAACAATGCTGCGGAAATCTTGCGAGATATTTTTCCAAGACATTTTCTGTTTTTTCCCTTTTATCCTTTTATTCCTTTCTTCTCTTCTTAAGTGACCTCAATTAAAGCAACACCACGTTGTGTATTGGCAGTTTTTGTAAATCCTATTCCAGGTACTTAATTTCCCTGCTTGGTAGTGAAACACGTGTAGGAAAAAACCCTCTTTAATTTGAAAATGATAAATAAATAATCTTTGAATGAAAAGGTCGTTTGTGGTGATGATTAGGCTCCTGAACGGAATTCTTTGGTTAGCCATAAAAGAATCACAGACACACACACACACACACACACACACACACACACACATATATATATATATATATATATATATATATATATATATATATATATATATATATATATATATAGTGGTGTGGTAAAGAAAAACTACTATCCCCCGGCTCCACATGTTGCGGATATGGGAACGGGCTTTACATATAAAGGTTAGCTACGAATTTTAAATAAGCAGTTCTCGACAAAATCGCGGGTTGCTCTTTAACAACGTCTGGTACCTGGTAGCCACCCTGCCAGGGATATGGTGACTATTTCGTGTTAGATATGGAGGAGTGGTATCACCGTTGGAGAAAGACAGCTGATAATTTGGTATATTGCCAGCATCTACTCCACACTGTATATCTAGCTCATGTATAGCTCCCAGAAGTCGCAGTGCATTCGACGGCCACATCCCGGTACTAGGTTTTGGCTGACCTGACAAACTACATGAGTGGACAACGTAGTTGGTTCAAAAATCCCTATGCCTTTAAAAGTAGGTGTATGGCGATCCATAGACAAAAGGTAAAGTAATGGGAGCATGTGACTTTTAGGGTTGAGGAACAGCTGATGCAGTTCTGTTAGATATGGTCCCAACCCAAAATGCCGGGCAGATGATCTACTTTGATGGACAATGGCCGGGCTTACCCGCCTTATAAAGGCAATGCCTAGAGAGATCAACCCTATACATAGAGGTGTGTGTGTATGTGCGATCGTATATATATATATATATATATATATATATATATATATATATATATATAGAGAGAGAGAGAGAGACAGAGAGAGAGAGAGAGAAGGCGAGAGATAGATAAATAGATAGATAGATAGATAGATAGATAGATAGACAGCAATACTATTATGTTTTGTGTTTATATAGTATACTGTTATTGTTTATTTCAGTAAATTCTTTACTCATTTTAATTGTATAATTTTATTCATCTAAACACTTGTTTATCAGCATTTAAAATATCTGTACTTTGAAAGATAAACATAAGTTTTATCAATTAATGTCAGCTCCGTATTTTGATGGTTCAGCTTTCTACGATTCAGACTTGAAACTTGGCAACGCATTATCGCTATTAACATTTCTTTTGAAGAATTGACACAGCTCCAATAGGCGGTTTCCCTCAAGAACTGATCTACGATTACTGTTACATGAGAATTAATTAGTGCCGTTCTCTCCAGAGCGTGAACGAATCTCACTATCTTACAAGTTCAAAAATAAAGTGATATACATGTATTGCCTTTTCGAAATGTCTAAGACGAGGTGAACACCGGAGGGTGCCGAAGACAGACGTGTACTTGAAATCGTGAAAAGAAGAGAAAGGGATTGAATCTAATTGTTTTCCTATTTTTTTCACCATGTCAGAGATCGAAGAGCATCACTTGATATTCAAATCAATAGATTTTTTTTGGCAAATGAATTCTGCGATTTTACATTCATATCTTGTCTAAAGGCCAAACTCACATTGCTTTATTCTAAATGTGTATACGTGCAGTACAAGGTTGAAGACTCTGAGAGTCACCTCGATATAAGAATTACATAGTAGAATGAGTTTTGCTGTCAAATATTGATAGCTGTCGTTTACGATCTGCTGTAAAGCTATAGATCAGCTACATAGATTTCATAGCGCCCGAGATAAAACATCAATCGGCGTTGTCTGGGATTTTTTCCTTTGTGTGTACGAGGACCTTTTAGCCTTAAGACATGGTAGTAATTACAATGTATATGTCTCTTTGAATAGTATTGTATATCAGCACTAAATAAGCTTACGGCTTAATATCCGTAAAATAACTGACCATTTGTCCTATGTGAGCGTAGAGATAGATAATATGGTGAAGGTTTTAGATAGGAATTTAAGTAAAATTATACCCGGCTGAAAACTAATGTACTGCAAATGTAGCTTATTTTCTTACCTTTTAAATTAATGATCAAATCAAATGAACTTGGCATCATAAATTATGTTGCCTTCTTCAAAGATTAATATTTTTTGAAGAACATGATGAGCATAGAAAGTAAAGTCCACTTACCCTATACACCATTAAATCACGATATCAGGCCTCGGTCTTACTAATATGACCTATTATGTTATAAATGTGATTCTTATCGTCAAATGTTAGCTGAAGATGGGAATACTGCGTTGCTTCATAAATTTCCTATCAGCGGCGATACGTTAACAGCGAAGGGAACATCTGCGAATTGGCGGTTACATGTTTATGTGAGGTGTCCTAAATTATTATTAAAAAAACTAACCCGTAATTGTATAGATAGTCGACGGGCGATCGAGGTCAAGAAAACCATCCCGTCAATGCATGTGCATGCCCTGCCTTTCTCACGTATCCCACTTGATCCCCGCTACCGACAATAAAGATATATAGTTAATTATTTATAGATCAGTACTTGTTGTCATTCTTTTCAGCACGGAAAAAATGCAACACTAATAATCACTGGAAAAACGAAAACCTTATACCGTGTATGTTTAAAATGTATCAAGGAGCATCATGGATGCGCACCAGTCGGTCTTGATACCAACTGTTAGCGAACACATTTTCATATAGATTTAAACTCCGATGTTGTATGCCTACAAGCAACAGATAATAAAGTAACATTAAACAACATGAAACATATAGCTATATACAAAATTCTCAACGCATAGCTTCCAGAAGTGTAGCGATTCCGGTCATAAATAATATTCTTCAGAGTAAAATTCAGCTTTAGATACACCAACAAGCAATTTATGTTAAGGAAATCGACACAGGGTAACTATATATCCCAACAAATGATCTCATTGATAACACTGAGCAAAACAAACTAATTTTACAGCTACCTACACTATTCATACGACTGGGCCATTTAAACTGCCATAATCTCAACAAACAGGGCGAAAGAGAATAATGATTGACAGGAAAATACACAACAACAACCTATGTTTATGTAATACGGGATATAATACGTTAACTTAGTTAATGGGATATTTCCGCTATCTAGCTGGCAATATATGAACCCTCGATCTTACGGACTATGTAGGATATATCAGGATACTTCCGATGGGGACTATTTATTAATTGTGCTCAAATCTACCGCCCAGAATTAGAAAGGTCTCATACGTTAGAAGCTAAAAAAGAAAATATAAAGAAAAGTGCGAAAGTGAATGCAAAAATAGCACTTTACTTAAACACTTAATACCATTACGACATAATGTATACCGGAACGACAAACGCAGCAAAGACAACACAAGGCATGGTTTGATAGAGATCGCCAGGAAGCAATTGGACTTCGGCGAACGGACCTATTCAAACTTAGTAAGACGCTCCAGTCACACAATCTAATTGAGTTACAACGCCTCAGAGCATGTCTACCCAGGATAACATAAGAAGTAAAGAATAGCCGTAGAAATAATATATGAATTTCCTTATATCTTCTTCTAAAACAGGAAGCAATTGGAGAAATGGTTACAAACATGTCACAACATCACATACAGCATATTCATACAGGCAACAATAAGATAACTAGAAATTAAGAAATATAAAACATGCGAGACTTAAGCTATTCAGAAAACTGAGTGGTGGGTGAAAACCAAAGATTAAAAAATTATCAAGCAGAATAAGAAAAAAAACGTACATTCAAGTTTCACCCTCTAAAATGTCAACAAACATGTTACTATGTGAGAGCACTCAAGAGGTTCGTCGAAATGTCATACAATAGAGCATATCATCCATCTAAGATATGATATGAATTCAATAATAACCCTTCACGAGAACTCATCAACCTAGAAACAAATAACTAGTATCCATATTCCAAAAAATAGATAAATGATACAAAACATTAAACCAATATTACTGACGAGCCGCCTTTGCGAAACAATGGAGCTGATTATTAATACGTCCATGGGAAAATCTGACATCATAACAAAATACCAATGTGGTTCCTGAAAGAATAATGGGCAAGTTATATAATATAAAAACATTTATAAGAGAACATCTAATCGCATGTGTCAGCGGGTTTCAAGAATACTGGTCGTTTCAAGTGTGTTTGAGTACTTTATAAAAAACACATTTTATACGCCATATGAAAATAAACCCTCTGATGATCTTTAACCAAAATCATAAGATAAGCTAACATATATAAAAACGAATTACCGTCATATTTAACGTTGAAAAGACGTAACATATTACATACGAGAAAGCGACTATGAATGATCTTCCGAAACTTGATATGATTTCCTTAACACTGTTCACCAGAATGCAACGTAAGAGCGTATAGAATCTACCGTAGCCAATATAAGAAAATCAATAAGAAGTAATCATACAAGCGAGAAATCTTGTTAAGCATGATAATTAATGATAAATTCAGTTGCCTCAATAGCGTGGATTACGGCTCTCTATATGCTTACGAATTTATGATATGTTTTCCCTCAAAATATAGGTGACATACAACGATGGTGATAATATGTCTCAAGAGATATAAGATAATCTTAATTTACTGGTTCAATGTAAACTGCTCAGGTTGTGTCTGGTTTCATCTGGTTTCGTTTTACATCGTGATCGATATTGATTACAATTAGCTAAATAACTCGAAAACGAATTTATCTGCACCATTTTATGTTAACACAGTTCACCCCAAACAAGGCAGTCCGCCACTGTAAACGTAAGGGGCTACTAAGAAAAAAGGATGAAGTGTTGGGGGGGGGGGTCACCCTAAATTAGGAGCTGAGCATACATACATACATACATACATTTTTGCCAAGTAAATATATAAGAATTAAGGAGAGATACGCTCAGTGTTGGTTATTTAATCAGAGCAACATTACACGCCACTAAACGAATTTTTAGCCTCTACCTTTTGCCACATCGTCCCGCACTTTCGGTTTTTGACTTCCGCACACATTTTTACCAGACATCACACCTAATATTTTTGACCGTCGATAGAAACTTCCTATCTCAGTAGTATCCAATGTCATTAAGTATTTAACATATATACACACTGTAGTCAGATGGTGGTAACAATCCATAAATAGGCTCATGGGTATAAAATCTTAATAACGAAGTGGATCCACACCCGCTGTTAAACTGCAAGATTTGAAAATAGTACTTGTCTAGAGAATACACGTTTCTCGAAGTAGAAGTCTATTTTGTACGCTACATTAAAATCAATAGGACAACTGTAAAAAAAAAAAACCTGTAGGTTGCTGCACATGAAAAATAAGACGCTAATAAATGTACATTACTGAATTTTTACAGAGCATTAATACGTTTAAAGTTTGACCCTGCCTGTATTATGAACACCTCAGCCAGGCATTCATATTTGAAATCAGTTCATATAGTTTGTACACGAGAACAGATTGGTGTTTTTGTTTACTCAATTCATACATAAAAACGAATGAATCACGACTTAAACTAAGGGGAGACAAGCGTGCCATTAATATTATCTGAAAATAAGCGATTACTATCTGAATCGTGCATATGACGATACGATAAATCGTAAATACAAACCACTAATGTTAACATTATATTTTCCATTCATCTTTCTAACTTGAGACATATTTATTACTGCTATAGTCTACGTTTAACTAATAATAGTGTGTAATATACCTGTCTCGTTATAGAAAGACACTGACTCATTTTTATCTCTTTCTTAATAAATCACCCTTTTCAAAGACTGGTGTCTTCTAAAATCGCGTTCGTTTCAATAAAGAACTATTGTCTTTTGACGTCTGATAATTGAAAAGAAAACATCTCAACCCAAGGCCGGAGATGAACAACCAGACAGCGTGCCAAAATCAAATTGATTCTGCTTAAGAGCGATTTCGATTTTTAACTCAACTTGTAACGGCATTTTGCCACGTCTTCTTTTTAAAGAAGAAAAAAGAGAGAAAGCAATAATAGTATTGATCTTTCTTAAGACTGTGTGAAAGCTGACAATTCCAGATTGTTGGTAACAATAAGATTGGTTCCTCTCCCACAGGCGAGATAATTGGTAGGTTTACAAGACGCAGAAGTTGGGAGCAAACATGTACACACTAAAGCAGTTAAATGTGTCTACAATGTTGAATCTTACTGTTGTTATCTAATCGACGGGATATCAAATAAGTGAATGTTTAAGATGAAATTAAAAATAAAGAAATTAATAATTCACAGTTGTGTTGTATACATTAAAATGCATGACAAATCAATAAAAATAGAAACAAATAAACAAATACTTAAATAAAAGTGTGTTTCTTTTTCACGCCTTATGAACGCCCTTGTGCTATTCAATGTTGAAAAATAGTATATCATACAGTATCGATAATGGACGACATTTATTAAAGAGTTGCTCAGAAACCTTTTATATTTTAATGTATTCGTTCTATTTTCTTATATGAATATATATTGTTACCATACACACTCAATTGATTATAGATGCTATTGATTCGCAGATATCACATATCTATTGAGCTTTGAATTTTCAACGTCCATTAATAAAGTAAGTGAAAGATTGAAAGTTGCTAAATTATTATTACAAAATATTGCCTTTACCATCGATACTTTCACGACTTGTTTCATGTAAACGAGTTGATTCATGATATATTTCCTTCTTAACACGAGTAAATATCGTAAATAATACCGTTCTTTCAAAAACTCTTAAGTAATGTATATTTTATTTTTAAAAGTTTACTGAAATAAATAAAGTGAAATGGATAATGTTTCACAAATATTAATGGATCAGACAATGCATGCACATCAGTTTAATGATAATCAGATCAGATTGTCGATCGATTTCAAAACCAGGAAAACTCGTGCTATGTTATAAAACCGTATTTAAGGTAAGTCAGTTGAGTCAAACAACTTTTTAATTGTATGGATAAAATTCTTGGATTAAAATAGATAAAAGTTCAAAACATCTGTTGTGCGTTAATATCAAGCTTCACCCCTTTAAGTAGTTTCTTCAAAATTTAGTAAAAACTTCAAATGTGCTTTATTCAGTTAGAGATGAAGTTTTAATTTTGAGAATGCATAAACACTTATGACGTGTCAAAATTATCTCGAGCCCCCTGTCAATATATCTAACTGTATAAGTAAGGTTAGTGACTTTAAATGCCATGCGCAAAACTCGTTGAAATGTTATCATGATACTTTATTTACCCCCTATTTAAATTGGATACTTATTATATACTAGACCACCCGTGACCCGTTGGGTCAGTTTGTTATATTAGCTATGGAATTCATGTATGTGCGTGACACTTGTGGCATAAAGAAAATAGGTTTTTTTTTACATAACAGAAGCATTTCTATGTAAGTATATTATAATGGAAGAAGAATATAGATAGATTTCTATGCGTCGTTCTGTTTATTATAATTGTTTTTTTTTAAATTACAGTTACTGAATTATAAGTGGTTGGCCATACTTATAGGTAAATATGCACTGAACAGGTACCATAATACTTATTATAGTTAAATTCAAATTTTTATATATCATCTTTTAAATGAAATTGTTAGTTGAAAGTACAGAAAAATAAAGGCGATTTGAGAAAGGAAGGGGGTACAGCAAGCTGTCTCGCGTACGTAACGAAAACAGAGGGAGTAGGAGTGGTGAAATCTGTGAGAGGGAAAGTGGGAGGTGGTTTCGTTCACCGCCGCTATTATAGCTGATATTAATAATGATTGTTGTTGTTTTGTTTGTTTGTTTTTGTTTTTTAAAAGGGAGGAGGTTTTTTGAAACTGCGACAGACTTTACGAAGTCCTGCCGTTGAATGTTTTTAGCCGTGGAGAAAACAAAAAAACTATTTGATGAAATTAAATGTAATTGTTTTATATTAAAAGCGATATAAACATTTCCAGAATGAAAAATTTCATGCGTTCGTTAATCATAAGAGATTAACGGAATTGGACTAACAGATTGAAGACGATGCTATTTACGCATGCGCAACCGGATGTTGAAAACCGGAAAGCTGAAAGCTGATTGCAAACATACAAGACAATAGAGTTTTAGTATTATATATATATATATATATATATATATATATATATATATATATATATACTATCAAATATATGCTCCCTCCGGTCGCATACATTTGATAGGATGAGAGGATGCAATAGTGTTATTAACACATATTTTTTTATAGTTTCTTGGTCCTTATTTTAAGACCCTACTCCCTGTGTTAATTATGTATTTATGAAAAAAATTCAACAATATGAAGGTATTTAAAGTAGGATGCACTTAAAGAGATAATGTGGTACTGTGGTAACTGAGATGATTCAAGTTAAGAGTAAAATAGACATTTTTATAACTGTTGAGCATAGATGACCAACGAATCCCGCTTTTTCTCACACTGGTGATCGTCTTGTGCCTAATTTGTTCGTAATTTTAATTTGTATATTGTGTGCAAATAATTCATTCAATGTGTAGTATCTGTTCCAGCATCTCATTTACTCTTTTACTATTGATTAAACTATTGCTTCAAACAATAATAAAAACAAAAGCAATAATACGGCGTCGTTAACAGGAGAGAAAGAAAAAGAGAGCGGGAGAGAAAGAAATAGCCAAAGGGAGAGAGAGAGAGAGAGATTGATGAGATTAGTTTATTTTCTGAAGTAAAACTTATCTCGCGTTTTTTTAAAACTTTATTCGAGTATTTCTTATTTTAATAAGATATAACAGGCGTATTTGTTTATTTTTGTTGTTTTGTTGTTGTGGCTTTGGGGAGTTTGGGAGATGTAAGTTTCACTCCGATTATTTTTTTTCGGTTCGTACAATAAAATTTACCTCGCATGTGACAACAGTAAGAAATCAAGTGTTACGAATTTTAAACATTTTGATAATTTCGAAACATTTATTTACTTTAAAAATGGGACATGAAAAACGAAAAGAGAGAGAGAAACAAATTTGTCTTTTCATTTGCAATTTATAAAGATCGAGTACGTCGCTTTTCTTGAGTGCGACCGATGTTTGAAACACTTGAACGATGTTTGAAAATGTTTGAACACAAACGCTAAATAGTTGTCCAGAAAATAAAACAATATTGCCAAACAGAACATTTTATATTAAAATTTAATAAATCATTGACTTAAAAAACAATAACAAATAATATTTAATGATAAAATTAACTCTCACAAATCTAATATGCAAATTAGTTTACCTTGCGAATCACATCTATATAAAGGGTATATAAACAGATGGTGTGCATTAAAGAAGTGAATTAATTCTAATTAGAGTGTTTTGACTTAACCTTGTGTGCGAGAAATGAGCCCAATTTCACATATATATATATATATATATATATATATATATATATATATATATATATATATATATATATATATATATATAACTTAGTTCAGCCCAAACAAGGCAAGCTATAACTGGAGACGTAAGGTGCGACTGATGATAAGGGTGAACGTTTTTGGGGTCACCCTAAATTGGGAGCTGTGTGACGAGATATTTGTTTACATTAGTTTTTAATTTCTGCATGTCGGTACAGTTGAGGAAACAGAGATTAGCGAGGGAGTTCAAAAGGCCGGAAGATCATGGAAAGAAGCTTTTAGAGTAGAAGGATCTTCGGCATTTGAAGACCCCATATTAAATAGATGGAATTAAGCTGATTGTCGGGTTGGTCGAGTGTATTTACGTCGAGGAGGCACCAGAGCAGCAAGTTCATCGGAACACATTCCATTGAAGTACTTGTAAAACAGGCAGAAAGATGCAACATTGCGGCGATGGGACAGGGGATGGAACTTGGTAGTGAGGTACCTATTTGATTAGAGACTCTATTTCAGACCTTGTCTAAGAGAGAAAGACGAGTGGAGTGTGCACCATCCCAGATGTGATAACATAACTCCATGCATGGAAAGATTGTGAATTTGTAGAGATATATGATACTGTCAGGTGTGAAAAGTTTTCATGTACGATAAAAGAAGCCCACTTTCTTGGCAGAAGCTGTGGCAATATTTTCTATGTATTCGTTCCAGTTTATGTTACCTGTGCATGTTAGGTCAAAGAGTGTGACCGTTGGACTCTCAGGTAGGGTGTGCTTTGCCATGCCAATCGGTGATTTAAGTGTGTTTTTGTAGTTGCTGAAGGAAAAGAGCTTTGTCTTAACAGCATGAACGCTACCTTCTATTTATGACACTGTTCCACTACAAACTTGAGGTCACTTATATATATATATATATATATATATATATATATATATATATATATATATATATATATATATGTATATTATTTTGAATTAAATTAAATATAATTGAATTATCGTTTAATAATAATATACCGTGATAATATGAAGCTCAATATGTTGAATAGAACGATCAATTCTAGAGATGAGAATAGAAAATTGTAAATATACAATATTTATTAATATCCATGGATAAATGATATGAAGCTCATTGTTTTGAACTTCTGATGTTTTAATAAATATTGTATATTTACAATTTTTTTTATTCTCATCTTTCATCTCTAGAATATATATATATATATATATATATATATATATATATCCGTCACACCTCTGCATTGTATTGCCTTCTAAGTATCACATTTCTATATATATATTTCTGTTTCTTTCTCTCTCACTCTCTTCCTTCCAAAATCCTACAAGATTTTTTTTAAATATCACAACAACTAAAGTCTGCTTAAATATATAAAAAACGTACGAAGCGAATGGTTTGCTCTACAAATTGTATTTTACGCTGTCGCACATGTTCGTTCCTCTTTTGATGGATGTGTTCAATGAAGTCACTAAGGTAGTGATCACATTACCGAAGAAAAAGGACGGGCCTGGAAGTGGTTTAGATGATTCTAAGCCCATAACTATGCTAAACACAGAGTTCTTAATTTTCGCAACCGTTCTTGTAAACCGTTTGCAGATTGCTATTTCCAACTTGGTTGAACCCGTTCAGAACTATGCTGTTAAAGAGAGGTCGATTCCAGACAATATGCATCTGATTCGCACGATCAAAACAAGTTTAGTGGACGACGGCGAAACCGTGCTGATCAATTTAGATAAGTCCAAAGCTTTAGACAGGGTCGACCATAGTTTCCTATGATCTGTTCTTGATGCCGCCCGATTTAATTCGGACTTCCGAAAATTGATCTTTATTCTGTATCGCCAGCCGACGGCAATCGTTCAGGTAAACGGAATGCGGTCGGAGTAGTTCGCCGTTTATCGCTCGGTACATCAGAGTTGTCTTATCTTATGTTCTTGCGTTGGAGCCTTTTCTGCGAAAGCTAACGGTAGCGTGCGAGTCCGGGTGTCCGCGTATGCCGATGATGTCACAGTGAGCGGGTCGAGCTTTGAAGATATTATCGCGGTGACTAAGAAACTCAAACGACACGAAGAATTCACAGGCGTCGTAGTCAACAGCAGCAAATTCAATAGCCTGAAGTTGGCTGCCTGGAGCGTCACGGATCCTTAGCGTATGGTTCGGGCTACTGATACAGTTAGAAAAAATAACTGGTTAGAAGTACAGTTGAGGATCGAAGCGTCAGTGAGAATTGGCTTTCGAATGGGCTCTCTTTAAAGGTACAGCTGAGGCGTGAACCGTTTACGTATTTCCTCTAATAATTCTCCGATTGGATGTACTACGTCTTCCTGCGAATCGGTTGGCGCTCGCTTACGTGTCAGCTTTTCATACTTTGGTGACAGGGAAATAAGCTGCTAGTTCGTAGGGAGGCCTGTACTGAACGTCCGAATGAAAGGAGTTTTGAGATGACCAACTTGGCAAGTCAGCAACATGTCGATGAACACTCATTACTGAGACGAACCTTAGTAGAGGAGTATGCGTGGAACCCTTAAGTTTACCACTCTTATCTCTGATTACTTGACAAACGTAGACCAGGGGGGGGGGGTTACAGTTCTTTAAAAAATGCTGAGCTGCGCTCTGATCACTTCCGGAGTCCGGTGACCTAGCACGGTTTAGAAAGTCTCTATATCGGGAGCTAGTGGCGTGGACTACTTCGAATCTATTTAAATAACTCTGAATTGTCTCTGACCTGGTGATTAGTCCGAGGTACGCTGCTCATTAATAGCAAACTATTCAAAGCTAACATCAGCATAAACCCTTGTTGCTTGCGTTTCGCGGATGTTGAGGAAGAAACGATCGAGCACGCCTTCTTCAATTGCAGCAAACTGCATGATTTTGGGAAACATGTAAACAGGGTAACGGCTCGCCTCATTCGCGAACAGTTGGTACCCCAAGATGTAACATGTGCTGCCTACTTTACACAGGGAGAAACAGTTAGTGTTTCTAACGAACTAAGCCGTAGCTTAGACATATGGAAAGAAGGTGAGTCGAATTCTGATTACGATATAATTTCTAACTTTAAACATCAGTTTAAAGTCAAGATACGATGCGAACGGAGACTACACACTTCATCGTTTAAAAGAATGTGGCTACACACCGCTAGTTTATATGTGTTCGAACGAACTAAGTTTGAGTACATGTTCCCTGCTTAGGAACGGTGCGTACTGACCTGAGGTCTTATCAGACCCTATCCCAGTTAGCAATATCTCTGAACTAGTTGCACAAATTAGTCATGTCTCCATCTGTTTTGCTCTTCAATTAAGACTCTGTCCTGCTTGTTTTCACCTGTTGAAACAACCCGGAAAACAGTGAGCGGCCAATATCAAAATAGATTTGGGAGGGTCCTACTAACCACTGCTCTTAACATCTTATTTTAAGCAATATATGTTGTCTTTTAGCACCTCAATCCCCAACCAATGTATTTGTACATGTATTTTAGTGAATAAAAAGTAAAACCATTAGGGATAATCTTAAGTAGTTTCACTCATAGAATTAATGTGGTATTTGGGTGACTGAAACTAGTTTGGAAAATAGAAAGAAGAACGACAGCTGACTCACATGACACCCATCCAATTTTGGGCGTGTGCCACATCTTATTTTATAAAGAAACTTTGATATACTCTAAACCTTTTTATAACATTATTTTAAAAAAAATAATATATATATATATATATATATATATATATATATATATATATATATATATATATATATACTCGACTGAAAAATGCGGACGCTGAATACAGTCCACTCGATGTAATGTGGTTAAGAGCAATCGCTCATCGATTCTTTATTGTTGTGTATTATTCTCTTATTTTACTCTACATTTAATTGCTCAAATCTCAATTCCAGCTGCAATATTTTAAGACTTACTTCCATTTGTTCTGTTTTCCAGGTTTATATTAAAGAATATTTATACACAGGCGTTTGCATTTTTCAGTCTAATCTACTTTTTCAAGGTATTGCTGTTTGAGAATGTACAATGTATTTTTATTATGATTCTAAAAATCAAAAAATAACAAGACCCGAAGGAATCACTGACCAGGTTCACTATCGAACACGAAGTAATAGATTTATTATTTCAACTATTAACAAAATACTAAATGGCTTACTTGTTTACGAAGAAACAGAAATGCATTATGGTTGATTTAATACCGTAATAAGATTTAAATGTATTACTTTTTTTATTAACATAATAATTGGAAAATATGATAGTTTACGGACCGGGTTGAAATAAAAAATTATTTAGATAACCATTCTTGACATGGGGATTTGCAAACGATAATGTACTTTCACCTAACAATTTAATAAACAAAAGATATCGTAAAAATTGAATTCAACTTGAAAATCTTATCAAAAAATAACCCGGTCCGTGAACTGCACAAGTACAGAAACGAGGTGTTCTATTTGGTTGAGGGAGTGGGGGTAGCCCCGTATTTACAACTATATCCCTCGCGAGAACGATTCTAAAATTTGTTTTCAATCGGTATTTATTTCATAATTATCGATTTTTAATGTGTGGAAAATCCAAATCCCTAACAAAAAAAGAAACTCTGGAGTGTAATAAAAATTGAAATTGCCTTAGTCTAGAAGGATTTCTGTTCACTGACCGAGGCCAGAAAAGATGAAGTGTAGTATCAAAACATATACTATACTTTGCAATATTTATTTGCACAAAAAATACCAAATTATGCAAAAATTGATACTACAAAAGGAGAAGAAAGTATGTAACTGTTCTAGTTAAACTTGTTTTGGCTTGCCAACTGGACTTAAGGTTATTGGTAGAGTTTACTGATTATTTGGGGGGAGCTGTTTCCACATTGAATTAAGGTTATTGGTAGGATTAATGGATTTTTACCCCCGGAAAAACAACACAATTTATATCCCTTTGCAAAAGAAATATGGTTATATGCTCTGAAAACGCTATCCCGATCGGCCAGAAATAGATGATACTTTTACGATAAATTTATTTACAAAACTCTAAATCCTGAAATAATTGTTTTTCTTGCCCAACACGTAATCGCCTAAAAAAGGATTATCTCATTTTTTTATGAGGAAAGGGCTGAGGGTATCTATCAACAAATTTATCAACAATTATTTAAATATAACATGTTTTATTATTCTTTAAGTCTTCCAGCACGATATCAACATTAATATGCATACTGTAGTAGGTATTATTTTTTAGCTCAAAAATTCTATAACTATTTTTTATAAAATTCCACAAAAAGCATATATAAAAGCCCACATTTACAATTTCATAGGAAAAATATTTGCTTTCACCGCTAAGAAAACAATATAAATCTAATAGAAAATAAGATACAAATATTTGCCTGTTAAAAACTTCAACATTCCCAAGTGTTAATATCTTTAATATAGCCAATTTTTCTTCATTTTCTTCATTTATAAAGAGAATTTTCAATCTAACATTTCGGGGGGGGGGGAGTTTTCTTTCATCGAACATTGTAACTTTAGTTTTCAGTTTGGCCTTTTTCGACCTTTTTTCCTGAAGTCAATATCACTTTTTTTTATTTTTCAACTAAAAGTCACACAGCTCTGTTTCTATGGCATAAATCGTTTGACTACTTACATATTTAGAATCAGCACATCCAGTTCTATCTTTTTATCTGTCATTCCTTTAATTATATCTGTAATTTAAAAAGTTATGCCGAGTTAAAGGACATGAGGAACGTTTCTCAATTGGATTTTTGTCAATTAAATCTGCACAACCCTTCAATATCTTAAACCCATTTCGAGATCTCTATATTTTAGATTACTTCTGCTGTGTTCTACATTTTGCGTATAAAAAATCAATATTTGTTTAAAATAAAAAAAGTTATGGTTATTCAAAGTCAATGGGAGGTGTTGTCCTACACGCTGATGACAACACATATTTTGAATAACTTTTTTTTCTACTGGACCAACTTTTCATTTCTTTATGTTCAAAAAAGGCTTTAAACTAGTACATTCTAGTGCAAAAAACGTACATGAATCACATAGTTTAGCGCTTTCCTTTTTCATTTTACATATACATATATCTGAATCTCTTTAGCAAGAAAGGTTCGAAATGCAAAATCACAAAATTATAAATTGATAAAATAATAAAATAACAAATAATGGTTGAAAAAAGTTTTTTATAAATGTTGGTAGCCACATTTCTTTAAATATACATTGTTCTCTCTTTGGAACTGCACTGATGCTGCATTACCCTCTCTCTGTCTCTGTCTGTCTCTCTCTCTGTCTGTCTGTCTCTCTCTCTCTCTCTCTATATATATATATATATATATATATATATATATATAAAAATAAACTGTATTACAGTCTTACGTCAATCAACAAACGTTTCGATTCTACCATCAAAGACCATCAAAGACTAATAAAAATTGTAGAACAAAAAGTGAGAATCCCACACTGGAAATGTCATCAGCAGAAAGACGGATGTTAAACACGAGAGAAAGAAAAGAAAAGATCAATATTCAAACCGATCAAAGTTCGTGCTGGCCACATATATGTCTCACTCCGCTGACCTTCCGAATATGCGCTCATGAACTCCTGACTCCTAAATAGTTATATATATATATATATATATATATATATATATATATATATATATATATATATATATATATATATATATATATATATATATATTTATATATGTGTGTATATATATATATATATATATATATATATATATATATATATATATATATATATATATGTATATATATATATGTGTGTATGTGTGTTTTGGTTCATAGCTACGTGTTCATCAAATTAAATACGTGGCTAATTTTGAATATGGAAGATTTCAATATTTCAGGTTTCTAAGTAAACCTCCCAGCAACTGAATTGTTAATCATAATTAAATTCACTTGTTCATATTGAAAATATGAACAGGTATCGATGAAATTCCATTGCAGAATTTAAATAATTAAAAACGTGTTCGCTCATTGACTCTGAACATTGAATATAGAAACAAACATAGGGGAGCGCATGTTGCATATTTTGCAAGTATATCACACAACCTCCCAAAAAGAGACAGTAATAGCTGGGTGTTATATATGACGAACAAACATAAATTACATTGCAATCTAAAAGTTTGCTCGACAGGATGGAATCATGACGAAAGGAACATATACTGCACTGCCTTCCCAGGAAGAGGTAATACATGGGAGGAGTATTTAATGACAACATATGACATTCTTACATCCTATGAATTTAGCATTGGAAACCAGTACATTTTTTTGAAATTGAATATTACACTGAATTGAGGATTAATATATTTTATAATAATGCAATCTATAGAAGTAATAGTATGCTTTCGTCTTCAAACACAGAGATACAAAATCTATATATATAATAGAGGAAGAGAAGCTTTTTATAACGTTAGGTTTCCTGAAACATTAAAACCATACCGCTAATAGAAGACCAGAATAGAACTATGTCGGTAATAATGCCGGTGTATCCTTTTACATATATTAGTTCCAATCAGTACATAGTTTGTCTTCAATAGAATTATTTTTTTGCGTTTTTCTTGTCTTGATTAAAATATTCCTTTAAATAATGCAAGAATGTGTAATTGTGTCCGTTTATGGTTTAATTGAAAGCTCACAGTAAATTATTTTGCTTTTTTTCACTGGTGCTACCAGATCAGGCCGTCTGAAGATATTGGTTTCCTGACCCGAAGTGCACTAAACATTGAAGGTTCATTGGGTGTTTTTCTTTGCAAAACTCAATCATGTTCTGCAAAATATAAAACAATAACAACAATTTTCCCTTCCCCCATCCTCCTCCTCTCCCTCTTTCACTAAACCAAACACTATTAATAAATACTTGAACATATAAAGAACTTGAAGAATCAAAACGTTCACCAAAATTACCGGACTCGGCATTAAATAATCCGAGGAGGGTTGATATGGCGTAAAATAAAACAACCAAACCAAAACCATCAATAAATACTTAAACATATCAAGAATTTGAAGCAGAAAATGTTTACCAAAATGACCGGATTCAGTAGTAAATAACCGGAAAAGAGTTGATATGCCGTAAAACAAAACAACCACTATTTTACTTATTTTTATGAAAACTCTCTTTGTTGAGAACATCAATGGATACGGTCAGCTGAGACTTTTCCAGATAGGAAGCAGTTGCAACATTTAAACAATACTTACATCATATAATCACAATGATATCATCTGTATTCTTTTTGATCCATTCAATAATTATGTCACCAAGCACTTCCAGCAGATACGTGTTCTGTCTTGGTATTTTAACATATAATCCTGAATAAAAGCTAAGGTAATTGGTGAAAATAGATCGTAATTTCATGGTACTTATTAAAATTAAAACGAATTATTTGTTAAAATAATTTATTGAAATTAAAAATGTAAACAGTGCTAACATAATTATATAATTTAATTAATAGTGTTCATCCTTTAGTCGTGTGTTCCTATCTTCCTTGTAAAATGGTTCTATGTATTTAAAAAGTGAAGTATTTTGGAACATCTAAAAACGTCCATCTAAATGCACAATGCAACATACGATTTGCATGCTTCCGGACTCATTTCTCATTATACTGGCTGCCATTTTTACAATGCTTCGGCCGTTGTAGATATCGACCATCTTACGATGCGAAGTTATAAACCTTCGGGTGATTTCGACATGAAGCCTTCATTTAATCAAACAGGGATCTACTATAAATTCACAGAAAGTAATAAAAAAAAACTATTGGAGAGAGAGAGAGAGAGAGCACTTGAAGAAGACCCGAAATACCACCGCCATAACGTTGTGGGAATTACGAAACCAACATAAAAAGAACCAAAACATTTTAATAATGTAAAAAGTAATATCCAGTCAAAGAAAGATCGCCACACGCAAAATATGAGATGTATGAGATATTTAAAAAAAAATATAATTTGTGTTATAGCTAGAAACCTAACAGTTGAATTGTAATAGTGCATGCTCACGATTCTCTACTCTTTAACGGAGAGTAATGTGTATTTATTTGCATATTATAAATATGTATATATATATATATACTTGCATCCTGTAACACAAATGTTCCCGAGTGAAACATGTGTCTCTCTCTTGCACGGGACGAAATTATTCGAAATCGTGAGAAGAAGCGAGAAAGAAAATAACCTGTAATCCAACATTCTAAAATTATCACAACTCCTGTAATAAATTCGAAAAGAAATTATCCATTCTACAATTAAAGAGTGAACGCTGGGTGTCTTTTTCTTCATGTCATTTAAAATGATAATAATTATGTATATATGAATAATTAATTTACTGACGTCATTATCAGATTTAAGAGCGACTGCGGGAATTTGTGAAGCATAAATTTCCCCTCAGTTTTGACGTGTGATGTACACACGTCTCCCCCCCTCTCTCTCTCTCTCTCTGGCTCTCTATCTCTCCCTCTATCTCTCTCTCTCTATCCCTCTATCTATCTATTTATCTATCTATCTATCTATCTATCTATCTCTCTCTCCCTCTCTCTCTCTCTCTCTCTCTCTCTATATATATATATATATATATATATATATATATATATATATATATATGTATATATATATATATTAATCCATGAAAATGACAAATAAAGAATAACCAAGTAAACATAGGAATGATACATAATGACAATAGATTAAATCCTATGTTTAATTGTTTTTTTCTTTTTTGTAATTTTTATTCATCCTAGCCTCATGGTATTTTAGTTTAGGATATATTGTGTATTTTATCGTCATATGTATACGAGGCCTGTCTACAAAGTATCTGACTTAAGGCCATAACACATTTTTCAAATACGTGACGGGGTTGGGACTCTAATCCCCTTCAAAGTAGGTCCCTTGTGCTTGCACACACTTAGCCAACCGATCCGTCCACTGCTGGAAACACCTCTTGAAGTCTTCTTTTGCAATGGTGTTCATCTTCGCCGTCGCGTTAGATTTAGCAGATGTTTTGAGAAGATGCGATGTGTAACAAATGTTCTAGAAGAAATTTTAAAATAGTCCGTTATTTTTTAAAACATCGTGATTATCATAAAAAAATGTCTCATCTCATTAGGCCTTTGAAATAACTCCTTTGTAATTGAAAGAGTTATTTCACAAAACTTTGGGCTTCGGTATACCAACCAGTGTATCTATTAGTTAAATATAACATTGGGCATATAGTTCTCATCATTTCAGTCGGAAATTATTCTGCAAACAACTCTCTACATAAAATATTTAATAAAAATACTGTTAAACTTTGCTAGCGTTGTAAAATAACTATAATTATCATCAACCATGAAATACAGATATTAAACCGTAATAATAATAGTATTAATAATATACTACATAACAATAATGACTGTAATGAATGTAACTGTATAGATAAAAATGAATGTTCGCTACAAGTAAAATGTTTAACTACCAGTATATTTTATTTACGAAATATTTTCTGTAAAAGAAATCCCAGTCTAGTAATAGTTTACATCGGTACGGATGTTAATGGTTGACACAAAAGCCATTTACTATCTTTT
This sequence comes from Sepiola atlantica, assembly GCA_963556195.1. NCBI lineage: Eukaryota > Metazoa > Mollusca > Cephalopoda > Sepiida > Sepiolidae > Sepiola > Sepiola atlantica. The sequence continues at coordinate 79,151,940 of OY744520.1, forward strand.
AATAACCTAGATCAGAAATATGACACTTCATTATCCGAACACATATTGTCTCTAAGTGATAAGAATAAAGAACTTCTACTGAAGTAGAGCGTCTTCAAAAGCGTTTTCCCTTACACTACACATCCCTACCTGTTTTCTTTGTCTTAATGAAAACTTGGCAATTATTACGTTCTTTTATAAAGATAACCAACAAAATCAAAGAGAAGAAATAGGTATTCGCTGTAGACAATTCAAATAGTTCCCCCTGGATCAATATAGTAACAACCTAATGAATTCCCCATAACATTACGTAAGGAAAGTTTACTAAACTCACTTTCTGTTATAACATAACAATTAAAATATTCCCGGCTAAGTATACAACTAATATTACTTAACATTATTTAATTAGGTATTAATCTAACTAATTAATAGGTAATTACACTTTATAAACAAAGGCTTTACCCACTACTGCGATAGCTGCGATCTTTAAAAGAAGTTAATTTTTACTGGCGAATTTTCTGTTTCATTTTGTCTTATTTAGTTGGGACAAATGTATAGTTAGTCGATTTAACAGCCCCATAGATGTACTAACATAAACACGCATGTTAATTCGCGTAGAATGTTCTAATGTTTATATAATTGTCTTTATATGCATATATATATATATATATATATATATATATATTTACATATATATATATTTATATATATACATGTATATATATATATGAAGAACTAATGAAACATACAATTTTGCATTCATTTTAAAATATGTACATCATTGAAATCAATAAGAACAAAGTATCTACACACTTTCAAACACAAATAAAACAAGAAAATGATAAAATATATCAACTATATAATTCGAAGGAATAGTAACTGTTTCAAGATCACTTCTCGATAGGGAACAATTGGTAGCACATATCATGGTGGTTGATGTAGAGACTTTCAAATGAAATCCTTACTTTCCAGAAAGGACAACGGAGTCTATACTAGAATCACTGATTACCACTTGTCATTTTTACAGATCACAGGCGTTGAGAAGAACATGCGTATGTATTTCAAATGTCTTTCAAAACATAATAGTTGAGGCGTTTCTGACACTGACCATGAATGTCCGAATATGACAAACATGTCATATGCGAAAGGTCTCTCATGCATGACCCTATTTATCATTAACCTTTCTTGCACATGCGACGAGTGTCATCACTTAGTGTACCGATTTGCAAATAACATGGTTCTCTCCCGCTCACTAAACTCTTCTTTAAACAAGTTTATTAAAAAATAAATTAGAGTAAACCAAAATGCTATCATTAAGATCTGACAAAGCACTTGAAAGATGAGACTATTATTTTTTACAATAGCGCATCTGCCACGAAAGGCTCGTAATAGGAAAGTAATGTGAAAGTCATTCAAGAGTTCTAGACGTATTACATGCAGGTCAGATAGAAGGGAACACATATATGATTGTCGACCGCTCAATCGCACTTAACTACATTTTCACATTCCTAGCTGAACTGGTTTCTGTATTGTGATCACGCAGGATGTTTCATCAGCTTTCCTTATAGCAAAGGTGTAATGAATATTTTTGTTTTAGTTAATTAAGATTTCCCTATGATGTGTTCAGTGTTTCAAAAATACTTTTTAAACTCTTTTGCTGACATGTTGTTTTAAAAATAGTATTTCGATTTTTCTCCCAATCATATTTTAAAGATTATGGCGACTGCAACTCTCACAGATTACAGACACAACGTATTTCTTTGTATCCATATGTCTAGGTCATTGTAATAGTTCTGTCTTTGTATTACTATTTATTTTATTAAAAACTGTGTTCTGCGGCTACGGTAGTCAAATGACATCCCGTAGCTGCAATCAGTCCTCCATGCTAGTCCCAGGTCATCTGGCCTTGTCATGTGCAAGTTGTCGTAGGCAATAAAGTTATTTCGATGTACGTAGTGGTTCTAGTCCCGCCTGCTTGAGGTCAGCACGTAGTGTGCCCAGCAGATTTGTGCAGTGCCGTATTACTATCGTTGATATAAATTTGGTTGTGTGGGAAGAGGTAATTAGTATCCTAATCAATGTTGACTACATGAATTGATTTATATAACAAGCCAATGGTATATACAATGTGTTTCTTAAGTTTAGAGCCAAAGATCGGGCTAACCCTTACTATCAGCTTATTGACTGAAATGACATTTCACCATATCCGAAGGGAAGCGTATGTGGCAATCTCAAAACTTAAACAGGAAACCGACAGAAGACAACTTCTATATATACGTGGATAAACTAGAAGCAAATTGTAATCAAGAAGCAGTTTAATAGAAAAGGAGAGTCTTGACATTGAAAGATTGAATGATTGGAATGACTACTATAGAACTGTTCTTCCAATGAATGACTTGATAGCAACAAAGTTTGGGAGGGCAGCCAGCAACTTCCAGAGCTGAGGAATATAAACAATTAAACACATCCTCAGTGACTGATGTGATGGACAAACGTGTACTGACCAAGATTTGATGGACTGTAACCTGGATTAATAACAATCGATCTCGTATTGCCATAATAAAATATGATGATCAAAGCCTACAAAAAGTAAAACTGTTTTTATTACTTTACTTGATTCATTGATATTTTTCTTGTTGTTGTTTAAAAATTCATACATTTTGTCACGTTTAAAAATAATATCAAACGTAAAACACGAGAAATGAAATTCTATACAAATGGAATTCATTTTTTAGTGAATTGTGTAGGTGCCGATAAGATTGTTGGCATTTATTTTTATTTGTACATTTAAACATTGTTAAAGCCAGTAGAAATATCCATGCTCTTATATTATTATTCTTGTCCGTTTTCCATTATTCCCGTGTTACAGCGGGCTTCGCAATAATGGAGTTGTGTCTCTGATTGATATGATTACAAGCTAGGTTTGCGTGAAACCTTTTTACAATAATTATTGTGAAAGGCGTCTGCCCATCTCATCATCGGCCTTCTTCTAGATCGCTTCCTAACGATTTTTAATTGAAAAGGGAGTTTCGGATGCTGTCGCCGTCAGTCGTCGATCGGCGCAGTGCCGTAGCGCCTTCGGGAGTTGTCATTGCAGATGTTGGCTAGGAGTGGAATTCTCGAGATCTGATGAAACATTTTAGTTTTCATAACGGTGAATCTTCGTTCCGCGTTCATCGTTGCCGGTAAGCACTCCGAGTTGTATAATGCGACAGGTATCACAATGGTTCGATAGATCTTCCAATTGCGGTCACATATGATGTTGCGTAAGTTAGCCATTTATGCCATGTCGCATTGATGTGCACAGCGATCACTACCGCGAGTATTGTCGTCCTCAATGAGCGTCGAGCAGAGATACTTGAGGCGTGCGTTCGTGGAAGATCGTGTCTGTCTACTTGGATGGTGTGGTGTTATCTTTATCGGTGGTTAAATGCTCCAAATACGGCACCATCCAAGTCGGGAGACAGGATCTTCCACGAACTATTCTAGCGACAAAATCATAAAACCGAGGAATAATAGGCCAAATTTGGTTGAAGATAATTTTAAACTGTGCGGAAATTATGTTCACAAAGTATTTATTTAAATATAATTCCACGTTTATTTTCTACTTCACGCGACACCGCCAATAGCTATCTATCGTAAAAACAGTAAAGTAGACCAGGCTGTTTTTTGTAAATTATATTGAATTTTAGAATACTCAAAATAAAATTCTGGTACAAGTAGATCAACAAAAACCTATGGTCTGATGTTCGTAGCTAACAATTCTGATGTTTTGAATTATAAAATAATATTAGTTTTTTTAAATGATTTCAATTTTCTATTAATATATTTCTTGGCTTTTTTACGTTTTGTTTACATGCACGGCTATTTTCAATTTGTATGATACAAACTTATTTTTTTATTTCTAAAAGTAAACTAAATCTAAAGAGTTTGCATGCGTGAATCTATTATTTACTAGTTTTATTTTTTATTTTATATATAATTAAAATAGCTTTCATATGAAAAACTTGAAAAATTAAGTCTGACTTGATGTCTTACATCTATGGGAAATATACTATTGTTCATAAAAACAGTCAAATATTATTTAAAGCGTGCTTATTATGTATATGTTGGTATTTAACATGATGATCAGGATAAAGCTTGATCACCACATGTAGTATACAAAGCATGCCCCGAATATCCCCATCAATTGACAGAAGACAAGTTGTCTGCAGTTTGAGAGTCTATAGTTGTGTGAGAGTCGACAAATCATGCCGTTGACTGATACTTATGCGCTATTGATCTAATTCGAATCATCAGCATAAACACAGAAACCTAAAGTATACTTATATTTAATCAGCATATCGTTATGTAGCTCACTGTTATGAAATGCTAGTTCCTGTCTTTAGAAAATTAGCTGACAATAGTGATAACAGTTATTCCAGCGGTCAAGAGAATAAAATAAAACAGAAGTGATTAGCGATGATGGTTCACATCATTTTCCACAAAAATGAGCTGAATGGTCTCGTTCGTTATCCCAGCTTGTCAAAGTCCTCTGCCGAACTGTTAAGATCCAGATTGAAGAATAACCCTACTTTATGACAAAGGTCACATCATTTTTTACCACAGCAAAGATTATGAGTACCTTTATTTTTATTTTAAGAGGGAACTCTACAGATATTGTAAAGAATGTTAACATACTTAAAGTCTCACAGTAAGAATCCAGCAAACGATTGCTTTCATGTTTTTTTGCTGCAGGATTGCCTATGAATTTTTGCTCACACCGAGGGAAAATTATAAAGTGTGAAATATGTGCTAGAGAAAAGTTGATATTATCAACATAATTTGTTTATTAATGTTCACCCGAAAATGGTGAATGTTAAGCTACGTTTTTTAGAAATCTATATCTGATGAGAAATATTAGCAAAAACAAAGCAATTATATCGCAAATAAATAACTGATTTATTCAAAAGATTGTATTTTTTAATTCATTCAATAAAACGATCTGACCTCCCCGATAAAAACAGAGATCATCTTCAGATTAAGCAGTGCACAGTTTTCCAAAATCAATCGAAAAATATATACAAATTAGACAAAATACTTTTTTATCTAAGTATAATGATTATAACATAATATCTAGATGCTTCTCCATGTGATGGCTTTGGATCAGGCATGGTGGCTCAGGAACAGTCTTTTTTTATTAGAGTCAAAACGGTAATATCGGTTTTTGTAGTAGAAGCAGGAGGTCGCATAGATATAGGATCATTATAATTGACAGGATGACACATAGATCTAAATATAATCTCAGTCAACGAATCGAATATTAAAAAAAGAATAAACAAATAAAAGATAATTATAATTGACATATTTTTTATCAGTTTTTTTTTACAGTAAAATCTGTCAATAAACCATTTGCGTTCATCTTAATTTGAGATATATTTCTGTTCCAATCATTTACACATGTGTTTACTGGAAGAAAAGGCATAGATATATCATTAAAGAAAGCTAAAGAAGAGAAAAGAGAGAAATTGTGTAAAATTGCTACACTTCAGCTAATCAATTTAAATCTTATATACACGTCCTTATAGGAACCAATTTGTCAAACCTTACTAAACGTAAACAAGAACAGTGTTAAAAGTAAACAAATAAATGTGTAATTAAAAGGATATTTTCCCAGTGTTCGTTTGGTTATCAAATATATTCACAAAAAATGTGGAAAGGGTATTGACCCTCCATTACTTTCATCAAAGTTTTAAATAGTACAACCGTAACTAATACTACGGTTGTACTATTTAATCCATTCATTAGTGGTAGTATGTTTTACTCAAACTCTTCACGTCTAATAACGTAAAAAGCTTTAGTTAGGAATACTACCACTAATCATACTAGTACTACTACTAATACTACTAATGATAATAATGATGATAATAATAATAATAATAATAATAATAATAATAATAATGATAATAATGATAATAATAATAATAATAATAATAATGATAATAATGATAATAATAATAATAATAATAATAATAATAATGATAATAATAATGATAATAATAATAATAATAATAATAATAATAATAATAAATAAAATAAAAACATTTTTTAAATGGTACCAACCTAGGCTGACATCACACCAAATATTTGCCTAGGGTCAAGGAGGATGAGAACACCGAGGAGGGACAGCACAAACCAGATCTCCACTGGAAGTGCAGAGACTGCTGGGACCTTGGGGAGGCTTATTGCCACCCAAATCCCAGAGAAGACCAATGGTCCTTACCAGCGAAAAATCAATGGTAAACGGCTGTTTTGATACTGCAAATTTATTTGCGGTGGCTATCGAAAAGAGGTGGAAAATACTGGAAATCTGGGGAGACTTGTTGTCACTCAGACTCCAGGGAATACCACCGGTTGTCGGTGAGCAATCACTGATGGCCTGTGTGAGATTTCCTAGTGAGTAAATAATAATAATAATAATAAGAAGAAGAAGAAGAAGAAAAAGAAGAAGAAGAAGAAGAAGAAGAAGAAGAATTCGTAATAGCTACTACGATGACGAGAAAATTAGCTTTGTTATGAAAGGGAGTCGTTCAAATATGCAAATTCTCTGTCGCGTTCGAAATTGAAAAATGTGTTCGTCTTGACACGTTGTGAGTTATGAATTGAATTGTAACATACACATTTTTGCTTTGTTGTTTAAAGAAATATATTTAAATTAATAAAAAATTAACAGTTTAATAAATAAGATTAACGGATCGAAAATGGAAGGGCAAACGTTAAAGCAGACTCATCATGATGTCCTCTGTTTAACCTACCTAATTTGGCCGGTCTTTAAGGTCAAGGTACATGAGTAAATGGGTGTGGAAGTAAGATAACGCGATATACATCAGCCATTAAAGTAAGCAGTGTGAAATCTTTTTACTTCATTTGACGTTCAACCTGCGTTAGATAGTTGTCGGAATGCTAGGCGTATTAACGAATCAAAGAAAATCAGAAAGCTTTGTCATGATAAGTAATGATTCGAATACAGATTGGAATGTAAAGCTGCGTGTGTTTTTACAGGTTGTGAGTTATATGTTGAATTGTAAAATAAACATTCCGGCGTTGTTATTAAAAAAAGGTATGTAATACCAAATCAGTTTAAATAAATATGATCATCCGTTTAACAAGCTGTGAGTAATTATTTCTGTCCTTTACCATCTTAATGAGGTCCGGTGAGATACGCAGGGTGCATGTGTTGGAGTAGATAATGTATTAATTTGAGAGTAAACTTGCGTTAGAATACACTTCTGGAAATGCTAGGCAACTCACGAACTGAAGGAAGTAAGTTCTGATTTTCGGCTTAATTTAACGTGTTGTGACATTCACAATGGATGTAATTGCTTTCTTTCGCACAAGATTAGGCGACTTTAATGAACTTTAGTAAGACATATGTCTAGCTAAATTGTCCTCCCATTAATTCACCATAAATGATTATAGGTTGTAAATAGATTATCCAAGCCTTTTATTATTTATTTTTATAAGTATTCATGTTGTAATCATTTAAAACTTCCCTACATAATCCCGATCAACTTGCTCACTAAAAGATGGCATTGGTTTATCACGGATATCAACAATTGACAAGTGATTCACAGACATATAGACGGACAGACATATTTTCCCTACATATACACTGGATACATACCTGTCCAAGCACGGGTAAAATGAATTACAAAAATCGAACATTTTTGCTCCATTCTTATGTCACCTTACAAAGAGTTAAATATATATATATATATATATATATACTGTTTTAGAAGTCCATGTCAACATGGTACCCAAGGTTTCAAGCTGGGTAGGCGGGCCAAATCGAAAAATACTGTGATTTCTTCATTTTCAACAAGAACACGCTCTCTGTATCTCTTAGCTTGTTTAATCTATGGGGGAAGTAAGCTGTTTCTGAAATATTTTTTACTATTTCTCATTTCTAGTAGTTAATTGAAAAATCTTAATGAACGGACCTTGGAAAAAATAAGAATTAAGAAAAAAAGGGATAACAAATAAAAATAAACTAAAAAAAAAAAAGAGAAAAGAAAAATTAAAGAGTTCTCCACAACAAGCTCTTGAATGCATTCTCGGAGATTTTTCTGGCGTTTAAAATATATATTTCAATACTTTTATTATTATTAATTGATTGATTTTCATATATTCCTCAGTAAATTCTCAGTGTGTGTACTTCTATGAAAATCAAAGAAACTCGAATAGATAAATGTTTAGGCTGTCTTATTCAAAAATAACCGGAAGTCGATGGCTTATAATTCGTTTTTTCTTCTGCGTTAAAAGATTGATTACCTCAAACTTAATTACGATATCTCTTTTTAAAAAACGTGTTTTCCCTTATGAAATTAGTTAGACGCTAAACTTCTATAATATCATAAAAAAATATCAAGTTATTTTATTAAATAATCAAGCATTTATTTTATTTCATTCAACCCAAAAAGAAAATAAGAATAACATATTTACATACACACACATATATATATATATGGGACGATCATTTTTAAGCATTAGTAAATAAGAATTATTAAAATTCCAAATAGAAGCCTTTATCAATGCGAGATTATTTTTTTAACATTAATCTTGTTAATGTTGGGATAAAATTTTATCATCAGAGTTTATCAGTATTGTGTCATTTTTCAAAAAATAAACTGTTTTGTTTATTTTCGATATAACGTCTGTGAAATGGGTGTTATCCGCGCTAGTGTCATGGCGAGTATTCAAATTCTGGTTCGCGAGCGAAAAAGATATGTATATATATATATATAGAGAGAGAGAGATAGAAGAAAAAAGATTGATAAATATGCGACGATTGTCCAAATTTATTTCAAATTTCAATTGTTCAATGCAAGGTTGTCAGTAATAAACTAGTGTTTATTTTCCTTTCCTTAAGCCAAGGCTTTTCAAAGATCGAAATCTTATCATCAGAGGAGAAATACAGATGGATAAGTTGGCTTTCGAAAAAACCAAAGTTCAAATATTTGAAAAATATGAGAATTATTTTTAATAATTATTAAAATAATTTTTGTCAAAAAACGTACTGAATGAAAAGAAAATTTCGTGAAAAAGAAATACAATTGTCCGGGTGGTAAGTTTCCGTTGAAAAGGTTCGGTGAAATTGTAGAAAGTGAATAAAACACTTTGCATGGGAGCAGGTTGGAAAAGGTGCTCAAAAGTAGATAAGTCCAGATGTACTTAAAAGAGGCTTTGAAGAGGAAAACAGGCCATTTTTTGATTTTCTTCCGGGCCTAGAAAAAACGGTAGGATCTCATACAAGGATTAACTCAGAATGAGAAAAAGCCAAAGTTGATGAAAGTTTCAGATTTGGGGTCAGGATGGGGGGGGTTAGGAGGTGCGGGGTAGTTTAAAAAGTCGCTTTGTGAATTTGGGGGAAAATAAAAGTAGGACGGGTTGGCATGGGGATGTAGATAAAGTGACAGGTGGGTTAAGGGTGCGGGCTAGCGGTAGGGTGTAGGTTTTGGGGGTGGGGTTAATCTTAAATTGTGAATAGGTATAGAAAAAGTTGATTCTAAAAATAGAAGTAAAATGTGAGCTTCCAAATATATCAGGCGGCTAAGGGCAGATTAAATTGTAGTTATCAGATATGGTTTCAGTGTGTTTAAGGAATAAAGTAGTGAGAGCATTGAATAATATAAGATTAAATTTAAATTTAAAAAGCTAGGGAATAGTTAATAAAGAATTTATTTATTTATTTTTAATTTAAAACCAAATTAAGGGTTAGATGAATAATTTGGAGGGACATTAAATGGCCAAAGAGATAAGGGGGGGGAAATAATGGGGGGGGGAAATAATGGGGAGGGGGGAAATAAATTAATGGGAAAAGGGTTAGTGAAATTTAAAGGTCAAGTCTGTTCTACTCAGGTATATTGAAATTTAGGAGAGGGGAACAATGTAAGGGATAAGGAAAGATTGTTAGAAACAATTTGTTTCGATTTCTAGTAATAGGGGTGGAGTTGGGTTGGTTCAATCAAAAATTTGAGTGCAGTGTCAATTTTATAATCTGTGGTTTAAATGGTGAGTGAGTCGTAACAGGGTAACAATTAACAGTTACAGTTTAAATTTAATTAGATATATAAGGGAAACTTGCAAGGGGTTTCCAAGTAGTATGAACATATGATTTGGGGGGGGGTGAAATTGGTCAAAGATAAGATAAGTTGAACAAAGAGAGAATGGGCCGATAGAAAGTGGCTCGCGAGTATTTAGAGGGATTAGGATTATTCAAGAATAGGCCAAAATAAGTAGTTATGTAACTAGCTCGAATCAATCAAAATAGTTAAAAAGATTACACAAAGGGGGTTATGGAGGCTATTAAGGAGGTAGAGCAGAAGTGCTAGTAACAGTTTATATAATATAAGTGTTATGGGCCAGGGTTAGATTGAAAAATTAAGCAGACCTGCGTTTTGAAGCTAGTGAGTTAGAGAGCTGATGAGAATTATAGGGGGGTATTAATGGACCCAATTGGAGGGGAATTCAAATGTCGTAGTTAAAATGATAACAAAAAGAAGTTACAGGGGAATATGTTGCAAATAGGAAGAGTCTAAATATAAGGACGATATAGTGGAAGTGTAGGGGATAAAACACTTCCACTATATCGTCCTTATATTTAGACTCTTAGAAGAAAATCAAAAAATGGCCTGTTTTCCTCTTCAAAGCCTCTTTTAAGTACATCTGGACTTATCTACTTTTGAGCACCTTTTCCAACCTGCTCCCATGCAAAGTGTTTTATTCACTTTCTACAATTTCACCGAACCTTTTCAACGGAAACTTACCACCCGGACAATTGTATTTCTTTTTCACGAAATTTTCTTTTCATTCAGTACGTTTTTTGACAAAAATTATTTTAATAATTATTAAAAATAATTCTCATATTTTTCAAATATTTGAACTTTGGTTTTTTCGAAAGCCAACTTATCCATCTGTATTTCTCCTCTGATGATAAGATTTCGTTCTTTGAAAAGCCTTGGCTTAAGGAAAGGAAAATAAACACTAGTTTATTACTTACAACCTTGCATTGAACAATTGAAATTTGAAATAAATTTGGACAATCGTCGCATATTTATCAATCTTTTTTCTTCTATCTCTACTATTGCTCTATCTCGTATATTGAGCTTATCTTTTTCACAATAGGTTCCATCTACTAAAAGTTTTCACTTTGGTTTATTTTGATCCTATATATATATATATATATATATGAGACAATGAAAAGGCTTCATTAGAACTTCAAGGATACAGGATATATAAAGTATTGTAATAATAAATAACAGGTATATATCTGTAGTAAATGGATTCCTATTTCTAAAGGATAAAGTTGCAAAAAGAAAAAAAGTAGAATACATCATCAAAGGTATGGCCTTCGGGAACTCATTATATAGCGTCGTTCACTAAAAAAATAAATTGTTGTGTACGTTTTTAGTAAAATTCTCTTTAAATAAAAGAACATAAAGTAATGAATTGAAAATAAAAAAGTAATTAATTGTGACGTTAACAGAAGGAAATGAAGCGATGACAAAAGATAGGATAAAATGGAGATATAATATTTTCTGGGGCAAAGTAAAGAGCATTACATTGATTCTATATAGAGATCGGTTTAACAATTCAAATGTTGTCAACTTTGGTGATCGTAAAATACGGAAGGAAAATATATTATGAGTAGAATTCATGAGTAGGGGCATAATTAAAAAGAGCATTGCCTATTAAATCGACCACCATTATTTGAAAAAACACATACTAATACTGTGTTACTACCTACATCCCAGGAAACGAACACAATTGTCAATCCAATAAATCCTTCCATTATATCCCAGATTTCGAATATCGTACCTGCGACTAAATTTAAATAAAAGACTATGCAAAAACATAGAAATCTATAAAGATAAAAGCAGATATACATGTGTCTGTTTGATGGTGCGTGTGTAGGACTATGATTGGAATTGCGATGTTGGTGACAACCACAACGTCGTAAGCATCTGTGTTAGTGGTGTCAACCCTGTCGAAACGGTTTATCAACTTGAATGCAAGCATCTAACGTAACAATGTTGTTATCCATGTCGACTCAAAGGTAACAAATCAAGTTCTCAAGATTTAAAAACGCAGAACACATAAATCCATAATTAGAAAAAATAATGTTATTAATAATAATCACTAACTAATTTGCAATATGAATCTGAGTAAATAATTATATTATACATCAGGTTTATACATTCCAAAAAACTTCCTAGAATACAATACTTTAAACATAGATTTGTGGACAAGGATGTTAGTTAAAAAATATTCGAGAAAAAAATCGTACCTAGAGGTTGTAAGTCAATCGCTACTGATGATAATTAAAGAAGAAAATCAACTTATATGACATATATTAAAGTATGTGAATAGTATACCTATCACGATGAGAACAATAAACACATAGTCAAATTTAATGTAGTACTATATAACAAACATCATTCTACATTACATATCATATAACAAGGAATTGATTTCCCATTAAATCTGGAACTATAACTTTGGAAGAGTGGCTACTCCGATAAGACTTGAGGCTATTTTATGGAAAAACAGAAACGAATAGTTAAACATCGCAAGCTTAAGAGAAGAATGTCATGACAATGACAGTCTTCTTGTAGAAGGAAAATGTATTACGCCTGAAACAGAATCGAGATTAACGAATTTTATATGAACCCGGATACACTATGAAATTGTGAGAAACATTTCAATGAGACAAGGATTGAGCATTCATAAGAAGGCAAGTTTTAAAAATGTAATCTTTATATTGAAGAATGTAAATCGAATGGTCAGATAATACACTCGGATTACATCTATAATATCCAGGACCACGAAGCTAAGCGCAAGCTCTTCACTAGAATTCTGAGCGGACCAATAATTATCTTGCAGAAAGACAAACGGGGAGCTACTTGGTGGTATATTATCCTCCCGACGGCGTATAGGAGAAAGTAGGCCAAAGACTGGTACCAGGCGAATAAGAATGGATACCTAAATAAATTCCGAAAGAATTAAAATGTGCATCACTATTGAATGTAGATAAAGAAAATATTCTTCGGATTTCTTGATCGCCGTATGCTCGATCTTTTCTTGGGCAATAAGTCCTTAAATACATATGTCCAGAAGTATTCATTCTGTTCCTCACGCTAATGTTCGGATACTTACATTTTACAAGGAAAGTTATGGATTTAATAACGAAATATTTCGATTCAGCCTTCACACAAAAAAGTGGTGGGTTACTTTTAACACCTTTAAAACCAAGCTTCTTTCTTTTCACTGCAAACGCTAATAGCTCTATTTTGCTTTAGTTAAAATAAATAGACCCTCATTGATGAAACCGTAAAATTTCTCTCTATACCTGAAGTAAAAGACTTACATCAAATATATTTCTAAGATTACTGGGAAAGTGGTTGGGTCATACTACCGCTCTAGACAATGACTAACTTCAGATGCAAACTTCTGGTCTGATATCCATTTTATAGATATTCATATATTTGTGTGTGTGTATTTGTATCATATAATATATATGTGTCTGTGTGCTTTGTCTTAGCTTTTATTTTCTTCTTTGTCTCTTGTTTTTTTGTCTCTTGTTTTATTCCTTATTCAATTTAAATGCAATATCCGGTGTGAAAACGTCATTTAATATTGTTTTTTACATATCTGACTAGCGAAACATAATATAAAATAAATGAAGCCTTTCACATATAAAATCTCATCAGCTCTAAACCATGCAAGGTGTGCTGTTGCTTGCTAGTTAAGGTAAGCTTCTTGTAATATATATTTTTATAATTATTATATGTAAATAATTTCTAAAACGTTCACTATTTTTTTTCTTGAATAAGAAAATAATAAAACACAAGAATAATTGAATTTCGGATGTAATTCATTTAAATGACTGATCTTTTTTTCTGAAAAACCGACATGCATTCGAATGGATTTCATTTGTTAATTGTGTTTGTAAATAAGTTATTGTAAAGAGAACAAATGTAATATTTACATGAGTTTTTTCTTTGATGCGAAAAAAATGAACAGCAGAAAAATATGTATCAGCTTCGATTCGCAACAGCAACTGTTTGCTGAACAAACGATGCATTAAACTTTGGCCCCTTACCAAAAACATACACAATAACAAAATAATTATTATTTAAACTGAATAGAATGCAAGTATTTCTGAGAAAAAAAAACAGAGAAGAGATTTATCTACCCCACAAGGTAAGATGTGACACAAGGTCGGGAAAGTGGGATTAGAAAAGCCAGCGCCCGAGAGGTGAGCACTCTGGCCATTTAAAAATTGCCTGGGCAGTCCCGTAGCCATTCCCCGGCAGAGGCGCCTCAGGCAGTAATCAATAAACTTACTCCTCCCCAAAGAGGGAAGGCAAAGCCTGGCAGGGTGGACCTCCTAGAAATGCACAGGACTGTCCCATTGACCGGCGTAAATCAAATCCCAAAGGCCAAGACAATACCAGTTTATGGGGTGCAGTATCCATCGGAACAGATACTACACTTTGATCTTGGCCAAAAAGCCGAGAGTTATTTTATCTACCTCCCACAAGGTTAGATGTGACACAAGGTTGGGAGAGTGGGATTAGAAAAACCAGCACTCGAGAAGTTGAGCACTCCCATAGACTGGCGTAAATCAAGCCCCGAAGGCCAAGACAATACCAGTCTATGGAGTGCAGTATCCATCGAAACAGATACTACACTTTGATCTTATCCAAAATTTATTTAGATGGATGCATCCTGGGAAACATTAACTCCTAGAGTTAAAATTACATTGCCAGAATGCATACCACCTTAGGCATAAAAGCCCACTGTGTAAGGGGGAGGTGGGGGTCGGGGTTCATTGTGACATTTAAAACAACAGTTTGACATTTTTTTATTTTAAATCAAAGACAAAACAAAGACATTTTTTATTTGACGAAAAGCAAAAACAATGCACAATGACAAAAAACCTAAACTACCCTAAGCTAGTCATTTGCACTAAAAAAAATCGCAGTCACTCTATGGCTTAACCCTACTTAAAATATCCCCAAAATGAAACATGAAAACATGAAATAACGTGGGAGTGGGATACACATTACAAACACCCAAAAAGAAAGAAAAATAAAGAACCAAATAAAATGATAAGGGGTGGTTAGTAGGACCCTCCCTACCCTCTTGCTAAGTTTGGACCGCCCACTGTTTTCCGGCTCCAGACCGAAAACAAGCAGGACAACCCCTAATTGGGAGTGGGAATAAAGTGAGGCGTTCTGAAAATAAATTAATCAGGATCTGGGTACGGGAATGGATGGCGTCTTTTAAGATAATATTGCCAAGGGTTTCATCAGCCGGGGACAAAATAAATATGTGGAGTGGGCATCTTTGGAAGCTCTCTAGTGCCGGCAAAAACAAAATCGGGACAGGAGATCGTTTATTCCTACTTATGATTCGACTAGGCTAATAAAAAACATTTTGTTTTATACTGGGCTGGGTTCCGTAGGACTCAGTACCGTCTGTGCCATGCTAAGGCGGGAAAACGTATTCAAACCTGGACCCTCGTCAGATGCACAAACTAGTGTTGCGCACCCATCTTCTATTGAACTCCATGCGATGTAGTCGTTTCCAATCGCATCTGATTTTCACTTTAAGCTGATGCTTAAAGTAAACAATCAGATCACGATCCGAAAAAGACCCAACTAGACGTGCAACCCACGTCACTAACCTCACTGTGGCTAGGATCGCCAGAAAACCCATTCTTTTCTCCCTAAACCATGGCGGTGCTACGTTGTTGATGACGTATGCTACACCAAGTACCATCGGCTGCTCGGCGTCGATGCGAGCCGTTACCTCTCTGACATACTCCCAGAGACGACGAACTTTGCTGCAAGTGAAGAAGGCGTGCTCGGCCGTTTCTTCCTCATTGTCCTCACAGCGCGGGCATAAGGGAATGTCCCTTATGCCATCCCTGCGTAATCTACCACAGAGGGGCAGTGCATTTCGAACCAGTCGCCAGGTCAGAGAATACTCAGAATTGTTGAGATAACTCTGGCCTGGCGTCCAACTCCACTGGGAGCGACCCTCCTCACTCGACAATCCAAGCCGCCTCCCAAGCGGATCTGAAGGGGACTCCTCCACCAAATCCCGATATAGTCTCTTCCTAGACCGGGCAAGGTCACTGGACCCCGGCAACGCCTTAAGCGCGACTCGGCATTCGGCGACGAACATGGACTCCCCTCTCGGTCTACGTCGACCTTCGACCGAGTGATCGGGTTAGGTTGGGAAAGGCGCTCTCAACCGCAGGGACCCACGGAGCGTCCTCCGTCAAAGTACAACTCTAGAAAGCCAGTCTCTCGGCATGTCTATGACTTGCCAAGTCAGGCATCCCCAAGCTTCCATCGCACAGACGTTGCGTACAGACCTGTCTGCGGACGTATGCTTTTCGCCCCTTCCACAGAAGTTAAAAGAGCAAGCGCGTGAAAGCAAGAAGGCGGTCCGCAGGCAGAGGGAGTACAGACAGCCGGTAAAGGATGAGAGGAAAGTCGTAAGTTGCGCACGCCTCCGCTCTCCCCTTCAAGGAAAGTTTCCTTCGAATCCAAGCCCTCACAGACGATTCGACCTTTGTCTGTACTTCCGACCAATTCTTTTCCAACTGGAGACCCGGTCCGAACCAAACGCTAAGGATCCGAACCGGGCCATCGGTCCAGCTGAAATCACATGGGAGTGCGGTTTCTCCGCTCCAGGCAGCCAACCGCAGGCCGTTGGACTTGCTGCGGTTGACAATGGCCCCTGTTACTTCTTCGTACCGAGCGAGCGCCTTAGTCACCGCTTCTATGTCTTCACGGCTGGACACAAAAACGGTGACATCATCGGCATACGCGGAAACCCTGACTCGCGCATAGTGAGGAGGGGTAGCGATTCCGCGCAGGACTAATGTAGCCGCCCCGTCCCTTAATTTGCGAAGGAAGTGCTCCAACGCCAGGATATAAAGCAGGGGCGACAGCGGACAACCCTGACGCACCGAACGAGAAACCACGAACGACTCCGAAAGCCTACCGTTTACCTGCAGCGCTACCGTCGGCAGACGATACAGAATAGAGACCCACTTGCGAAAGTCCGGATTAAAACCGACAGCCTCTAGAACAGATTCCAAGAAACCATGGTCGACCCTATCGAAAACCTTGGACTGATCTAAATTGATCAGCGCAGCTTCAGTGTCGTCTTCTATACCCTCTAGGATCGTGCGAACCAGATGCAAATTGTTTTGAATTGACCTCCCCTTCACAGCATAGTTCTGCTCAGGCTCGATCAAGTCAGCGATAACAATCTGCAAACGATTCGCAAGAACACGGGCCAAAATCTTTAACTCTGTGTTTAGCAGAGTTATGGGCCAATAACTATCGAAATCCCCCACTCCACGTTGGACCCCCTTCTTCAACAATGTGACCACTCCAAGGATCGAGCTCTGAGCAAACCCGTTGTTAAACACATCCTTCAGAAGAGGAGCAAACATGGGCGACAGCCTCAAGTAAACTTCGTATGGCAGACCATCGAGTCCTGGAGATTTGTTCAAGCCGACCTGCTTCAACGCAGTAATGATCTCACCCTCTGTAACGTCCCCATCACAGCTAGCTGCTCGAGCCGCCTCTAGGCGGGGCGAGTCAGCCAAACAGCTGTCAAACTCCTGGCCGCGGAGTCTGGGTAGTTGGGTGAAGCGATCCTCCAAATGCTCGCGGAACCCCTCGCAAATCTCACGAATCGATACCAGGGTATGTCCTTCCAGGTTATTCACCTTTCGAATGTACCCATCCGAGCCACGACGTAAAGCAGCCTTACGCTCAACAGCGTCAATCTTCACAGCTTCGTTAGAGACTTTCTTTAACCTAGCGCGAACTACTTGACCTTCATATCGCTCGCTAGCCAAGCGATTGAGGTCCCCCTTAATTAAAGCTATCTCTAGCGGATCCTCCCAGCCACCACCCGGGTCATCTTATCCTCTACACGCTTTTGCGTCCTAGCCCTATCTCGAGCGAGGCGCTGGCTGTAACGGACACAAAAGCGTCTAACATGAGCCTTAGTGCTAACCCACCAACTACTCCCGATAATCGCCCCCACTAAACCCCGCTGAAGTAGTAACGTTAGCTTGTCCCGGAAGTCGGGTATCTCCAGTAAGGAGGTATTCAACTTCCAGTACCCAGCTAACCTAGGCCTATGACTTAAACTCAAACGGGCCATAACCAATGTATGGTCCGAATGACCTAACCAAGTGAACGTGGGACAAGATATAAAATCTATGTCGCCTCTTCTAACTAACATTCTGTCCAAGAAAGTACTCGGACAGAAGGCCGCGCTAGTATGCCACGTCCACATCTCCCGCCCTGGGTGATCAACGGTAAACCTGTCGACAAGATCGTATGAGGCCATCAGGTCAGACAGACTGCTTTCACACCACCCCGACACTCTATTCCCCCCGACCTTATCTAACTTGGGGTCAAGGACAGCGTTCCAATCCCCCATTAAAACTACTCGCTCCGGACCCCCGAGAAACGTTTCCAACTATCGATAAAAGGAGACCCTCTCAGCAATGTTGGGCGCATAAACCGTAATGATCCGAAACTTACTGTTTTCAACGGCAACATCGACTACGACCAGCCGACCTACCGCATCCGTATGAACAACGCTCACTGTCGCAGACAGAGTGCGTCTCACTAGCAAAGAGACACCACAACTACGGACATTGCCATATGCTGAGATGACGTCGTAGTCGTCAGTCAGCACATCACAATCCCCATACGAAACGAAGTGGGTGTCCTCGATCGCAGCTATATCTACCTTAAAGGTCACGAGATCTCTCAGCACGCGAACAGCCTTGCTTCGAGATCTCATGTCCCTCACATTCAATGTGGCCAGGTTTAAAGCCATTATCCTTTATTAGATGTCGCAAATGGGCCTAAAGTCCTCGGGAGTGAGGACGCCAAAAGCCTGACCAAGACTGCCGGTCAGCAGTTCGGACGAAATCCGTCCGTCTCGAGCCAGACCTCCCACGTCCAGGGGAAAGGTTAGCTTCAAGGCCCGAAAAAATGAAGGATAAACATAAATGGGGACCCTTCCCGGACATTTTGAAGCCAGTTTTTTTAACGCCGGGTGCTCCTTATCTATAAGATTTAATCCCGGAAATGGCACCTGTCCCTCCTCTACCATCCTCAAAAGGGCCCTTGCTCTACTGCCCTTGTCATGCCTTAGGAAAGCTGTAATTGTGGGTGCATCCTGAAAGTTCAGGGGATTTTGAACTTGTTTTCCCATCAACATGGGTAAACGCCTCCAGTTGCTTCAAATATCTCCTCTGTCTCCCGTTCAAGTCCGACTGAACCTGGGAGGCATCGGCGATACAATTTTTTCCCTGGGCAAGAAAGGGAGTTTCTTTGTTCTTCCCCGTCTGATGACCGGCTTAGTAGAAGTTGTGGGTTTCACCTCCTCGTTGACTTCTAAGTGCTTCTCTGGAGCTGCTTCTGCCACAGGTTTCTCCGCAATTTTCTCCAGTTCTGGAGATGCTCCCTCACAAAGGTTGTTAGTAAGGGGAGGGGTACTCTCCTCAACCAATACTGTGGGTGTTGGAGGTTGGGGAGTTGCAGGTTGGGCATTCCTAGTGTCAGGATCTACTGAGCCTTCTTCCATCTTGTCGTTCTTTTCCTCGTTTAGGGCCTCTTTTTGCTTTTTCGCTTGTGGGTCCTTTTTAGGCTCCTCGACACTTTCCACTGCCATTCACTCCTCCTCTATTTGGTCTTCCTCCGATTGTGAAGAGTGCTCCGAAAGTTTTCTCTTGACTGCCGGTGTTGGCATCATTTCGGGTTGGGCTAGGTTATGACTAACTTTGGCCCTATCACTCTTTTTAGAAACCACTTTGTTCCAACTCGAGGGAGCCTCCTTAGTTGTTTCCTCAGATGTTGGCGTGGGGTTTTCATCCGTTGTTCCTTCCGTTGAAGTCGGCACTTTAGTTGTGGCTACAACTTCTACTTCAGTTGCCACTTTGATTTTTGCTGGCACTGTTTTGGATGTTGACGGCCCAGACGCCGAGGATTTCGCTGCGATCCTTTTGGGGAAATCTTTCGCCATATGCCCCGGCGTCAGGCATTGCCAGCAATGTGGGTTCCTCCCCTCGACGATTAGCGACATTGTCCACGCTTCACATCGGAGTTGCGCTGGTATCGCAATGGAAACTGGCGTAATTCAGCCTCATTTTAAAGATATATTCCCCCGTGAGAATATTTCGGGGGCCACGGACCGGAAGAACCGCCTCTACATCTCCATATTGAGACATAATGGTACCCAGATGATCTGCGCCAATGCAAAATGGGACGCCAAGTATCTTAACAGTCGTCCGCCTTCTCTCCAGGTACTCAGTTTTGATCCTCAGCTCTTTCCACAAGATATCATTTCTTGATACTTTCTCTGCCTGTTCCGGGGTAGGGAGCAGAATATCCCACGCTGCATATGATTTTTTCAGGTTATATGTGGCTGGTATATTTAAGTCCCCCAGCATCTGATACATTCGATCTTTAGGGACCCCAGTGAGCTCCTTTAACTTAATGTTTGTGGTCACCAGAGTCACTATTCTAGCTCTGACACTCTCCAGGGTACCAGGGATGAGTTTGATTTTATTTCCATCCGTAAGGTCTTTATATTTGTCCCTTAAGAGTTCTTTATAATGCTCTGGAGTCTTCTGGTTCTGGGGCCCCCATTTTGTTATTTTTCTTTGGACCTGAGGAGCATTTATGGTTGAGGTCTTCTGCCCTGCTGGGATTTGGGAACTAGAGTTACTCAGAGCAGGCCACGCATCCGGTGGTACTTTTAATGTCCCTTTCTTGCTTTTCCTGTTACTAGACTTTCTTCTTCTGAAGCCGAATCTCCTGAGGAGCACACAAGAAAAAACTCTGGCCTATATAATTTTGGGGCTATCTCTAAGTCTAGGGACTGGCTTTTTTTAAGGGTCTGCGCCTTATTGCCCCTACGATTGTGTCTCTCGAAATCAAAAGGAATATTTCTCGGGAGACTAGTGCCGACGGGATGGTTAAAATCCCCGAAACTAAGCTCACATAGGCTACTGGCTGCTGCGGCAACCCTTGCAACTGCACGAACTTGGGCGCACTCGGGTGTGCTAACCCCCGACATGGGCATATCCCATATAGATACTGGAAAGCACTCGGGTGTGCTCTCCCCCAACTCAACCAGAGTGCCGCTCGGTGCGGCCCTCTCCGACATACTCTGGGCGCACTCGGGTGTGCTCCCCGCCAAGACTGGATTGCCGCCAGGTGCGGCAGTCCTCGCCAAAACTGGATTATCGCTCGGTGCGACAGTCCCCTCCACAACTGGATTGTCGCTCGGTGCGACAGTCCCATCCACAACTTGGGCGCACTCGGGTGTGCTCCCCGCCAAGACTGGATTACCGCTCGGTGCGACAGTCTCCTCCGCAACTGGATTGTCGCTCGGTGCGACAGTCCCCTTCACAACTTGGGCGCACTCGGGGTGCACCACCCCTCCGTCTCAACTGGGGTGCACTCGGGTGTGTAACCCCCCCCCCCTTCACTGCCACAATCAGGTCATACTCGGGAGTACGACTGACGAGGTACAAAAGGGTGCCCTCGCCGGTGACACCCTGGTTGTTGTCAGCCCCGGTGACAACTCAGGTTTGTGAAGCCCGGGTTGCTTCCATCATAATCCGATCCTACTGAGGCACAGCACCCGCCGATTTGGAGCCGAGGAGACCGTCACCGACCGTGAGATCGGTTCGTGGGTCTCCCCGAAAACCTGCCAGCTGGTTAAGTGCGCACCTCAGTAGAACGCTGAAAAAAAGAGAAACAGTAAACAATTAATATTGCCCAAGAGGGGCGAACAAAGAAGAAGGAAAAATTCCCAAGAGGGGGAGAAGAAAGTGACAAAAAGCCCCAAAAGGGGTCAATAATAAAAAAGCTTTAAACCTGGCCTAAGGTCCGGTAGCTGATCACTGGACTTATGGTAAAATGAAAGTGTCGCAACTGAGAACAGATACTACACTTTGATCTTAGCCAAAAGGCCAAGAAAACAAAAACAGAGAAGGTAACGTTTGTTATAGTAATGCATCGATACCGTTGATTTTTTTACAGCGTGTTTTATGGTGATTTGGAACAAGCTGTCGATTATGCAATAGCAGAATAACGGTATGACTTTTCTTTTAAATCAGTCGACTTTTATTTAACATAGGTTCTTTTTAAGGAAAATTAATGTTCCTTTATTAATGTAATGTAAGTTGGTTAGTTTATTATATAATTTTTATATAATTGTCGAAGATAATTTGCGTTGCGCGCGTGAATTGTCGCAATTATTCATTTTCTCAACAAAATAAAAGCAACAGACGATTACTATTGCCAAAATAAAACTTTGTCTAAGTATGAAAAATTGCTATTCAGAATACACTGTCGATATCGCAGGACGAAGGCTATCAATTACAATATAAAAATAATTGACAGGATAATTTTATTTATTAGATATATAAACTTAAATGTAACTTTTCAAAACCAATCGCTCCGAACATAATTCGCAACTGAACCGAATCAAGACAGTAAACCTTTATACATATAATGACCTCAATGTATTTAAAGAACACCATCACAAATAATACATACTTATTTACATATATTCATATTTATTAATCCACAGACAGACTGTTTCGCTGTATAACAGCTCTTTAATCGAGCCAAACATACACCTGTTTCAAGCCGGGATAAAACTTACGACCGTTTAGTTAATACACGGCGAGTAAAGCCATGCGGCAGTCATGTGAGCCAGTGTCAATGTGTGTGTTTGTCTATGTTTTTAGTATCTGTATTCATCCGTTTGTATACTTTGCTTGCCTTATCCGTGTTATCGCAAAGACTGAATTTAATTAATCATTTTTTTCTGTGTTTATCAAAAATATTCAAAACGACGAATAGAAAATTATTAAATCTCAGTTCCAAAAAACAAAACAGAAAAATTGAATCAATGTTATCTAAAATTAAAATAGAATTTAAAAAATGAAGCGCAAGGTCCGTTCACTTAGTTGGCTGGTGAAAAGCAAGATGGCGTCGTATGAGGACAGTTCCGATCGCACGGAGGATTTTAATCGAGCAATAGGATTAAGTAAATGGTATGAGGTAGTCAGATTACGATTACTGATGAAGACAGACAGCCAGCCACGTTAGAGATAAGAGACTAATTAAATTTTACACGGAGAAGGTGGAAGCTTTGAAGAGATAAAGATAGTTTTATATGTTTAAGATAAAAAGAAGGCGAATAAAGAAAAATACGTAAAGTATGAACTCTCCCACTGCCACCAATACTACTTGAATAATGTAAACAAAGTTTTTTTTTTATTATGCGTAAAAGTAATGAAAAATATTTCATGATATTTTTAAAAAAATGAAATATTTATCAGTACAATATGATATTTTATTTTTGACTATTTGTATTTTTTTCAATTTAAGGGACATTAGTCTGTCCTTCATTGCGCTACTATGTATTACTGGGGGTTATTACTTCTCGTGTCATGTAAATAACCATTTATCCTAAGTTTTTTGTAATTTTTTATCAATGACACATGTGGCAAATTTTAAGATATTAAAATAGAGGTGACAAACCGGTATGTTTCATAATAAATCTAGCGAATTTTATAACATGTTTCACAAATCGCTGATCACGTCTTTCGGAAATAAAGATGAAATATATAATCGCCCTATAAGAGTTGAATTACATTTATTTTGTCCTTCTGTGGTTTTCAATAAATAAATATTACGGTCTTAATTTTTAATTTTTAACTTTAATTCTTAATTAATCGAGGACTGCGATTTTTCCTGCCATATTACAAAGAAGTTTATATATATATATATATATATATATATATATATATATATATATATATATATATATATATATATATATATATATATATATACAAGGTTTTCTACAACTTTTATTTACTATTTAGGAAAATAAAAATAAAAATATAATTTGTTTTGGATCGTTATTCTGATTTTGACTAACATCTATGAAATGATTTTCATTCTAGAAAATATCCAACATTTAAGGCTTAAGTTTAAGGAGTCTTGAAATTCAGACAATCTTGTCTATTGATGTCTAATGAATTTGAATCAAGTTTTATGCAAATACAAATTTAATGGGTAATTGTGTCTTTAATAGTCCGCTTTAAAATACTTTTAAGATACTCCAAGAAACTCAAATTTAGGGAATATTTATAAAGTGATGTCTAATACCTATTGTTTTTTTGTTTTTTTAATTCGGAGGTATCTGAATTTTCACGAAGGGCTGCCACCACCTCTTTGTCCCCTTTATAGAAAATTAAATCAAACTAAATATATACCATATTACAAACCATTGCGCCTAGAAGCGGCATCTAAAAGTGTATAATAATCTGCTAATTAGTTTAGGAGTGAATCATATAAATAGAGAGATATACACATATGCACACACCTAAATTAATATACATACCCCATCTAAATATTAACATTGATAATAAATGCAATTTCCTCATTTTAATCACCGTGCTTCCGAGAATATATATTCCAAAATTAATGATGATCGTGTACTTACCTTAGTAGTTTATTACGTATCACGATATATATATATATATATATACATATATATATATATATATATATATATATATATATACCTAACTTCATATGCATGCATCTCCTGCTAAAGTTCACCCCAAAAAGTAATGTACCCATGTTACCCACCTTGTTTCGTGGAATTTATGTTCCAAAATTCATAATGATCTGTTAATTGGTTTCGGAGATTATCCTGCACATATAAATACATAAGTATATACACAAACTTAACATCATATAGATATATATGAGGATTAAATACAGATATCTGATAAGATCAAATGTTGTGAAGGCAAGGTAAAATGTAGTGAAAACTCATATAAATAAAGAGATTATATATATATATATGTGTGTGTGTATAAGCTTGAAAATAAAGTTATCAAATGATTCTGTTCACCCAAAAGATGCATTATGCTTCCAGATAGGGTTCCATAACTATAACCATGATATTAATAACATTGTGTGACAACTTCTCGTGTGTATATATCTATGTTTTCCGTGTCTACTCGTCGTATATTTTATTATTTTTATTTGCTATTAATTCCGTGTTTATAATCACTTTTAATCATAAAATATGCAAATGTGTTAATTACCAAAAATAAATAAAAATAATGAATCCAATTTAAAAAATAATTCAATTACGAAACTAAATCTAACATTTCTTTTTGTATCTTCATAAACAAATCAGTCATTTTAAGCTTTTGTTAATAGTTGAAATGAAAATTGATATTATCTAAGACCCTTGTAAATTTGAAAAGAATGTTGAAGTATTTTAGCTGTCGAATAGAAGGTTCGTAAAGATCCGTTTTGTAACGCATATACGTGATAAGTTTTACTACGAATACAATTACGAATTAGTTAAAACTTCTACCCGGTCATAGCTAATAGAACTAGCGCAACCTACCTCTGTGGAATAAATAGAAGATTCTGTTCGAAGTTTCGTACAAATTCAAGAGTTCGATATAAATATTCCCGAGTGGAGCAAGTTGCATATGAAGAACGTTGAAGGTTACATCGGCCAAAACGTATTAAAGAATAACATCCAAGATAAGAAAACTAGTGCGAATAATCCAAATAGTACGAGGTAATTTAAGGCTTTAAACTCCTCATGTATTAAAATATGATTTGAAGTTATTTATATTCATTTTATAAATAGTGATTAAACCAACATTAGTTCAACAAAATTATTAATTGATAGTTTTATAAATATTTGGTCCAATTACAAGTTTAATGATTAAACCAACATTAGGTCAACAAAATTATTAATTGATAGTTTTATAAATAGTTTGTTCAATTACAAGTTTAATGATTAAACCAACATTAGGTCAACAAAATTATTAATTGATAGTTTTATAAATAGTTCGTTCAATTAAAAGTTTAATGATTAAACCAACATTAGGTCAACAAAATTATTAATTGATAGTTTTATAAATATTTGGTTCAATTACAAGTTTAATGATTAAACCAACATTAGGTCAACAAAATTATTAATTGATAGTTTTATAAATATTTGGTTCAATTAAAAGTTTAATGATTAAACCAACATTAGGTCAACAAAATTATTAATTGATAGTTTTATAAATATTTGGTTCAATTAAAAGTTTAATGATTAAACCAACATTAGGTCAACAAAATTATTAATTGATAGTTTTATAAATATTTGGTTCAATTACAAGTTTAATGATTAAACCAACATTAGGTCAACAAAATTATTAATTGATAGTTTTATAAATAGTTGGTTCAATTAAAAGTTTAATGATTAAACCAACATTAGGTCAACAAAATTATTAATTGATAGTTTTATAAATATTTGGTTCAATTACAAGTTTAATGATTAAACCAACATTAGTTCAACAAAATTATTAATTGATAGTTTTATAAATAGTTGGTTCAATTACAAGTTTAATGATTAAACCAACATTAGGTCAACAAAATTATTAATTGATAGTTTTATAAATAGTTGGTTCAATTAAAAGTTTAATGATTAAACCAACATTAGGTCAACAAAATTATTAATTGATACTTTTATAAATAGTTGGTTCAATTAAAAGTTTAATGATTAAACCAACATTAGGTCAACAAAATTATTAATTGATAGTTTTATAAATAGTTGGTTCAATTAAAAGTTTAATGATTAAACCAACATTAGGTCAACAAAATTATTAATTGATAGTTTTATAAATAGTTGGTTCAATTAAAAGTTTAATGATTAAACCAACATTAGGTCAACAAAATTATTAATTGATAGTTTTATAAATATTTGGTTTAATTACAAGTTTAATGATTAAACCAACATTAGGTCAACAAAATTATTAATTGATAGTTTTATAAATAGTTGATTCAATTAAAAGTTTAATAATTAAACCAACATTAGGTCAACAAAATGATTAATTGATGGTATTATAAATATTTGGTTCAATTACAAGTTTAATGATTAAACCAACATTAGGTCACAAAAATTATTAATTGATAGTTTTATAAATAGTTGGTTCAATTAAAAGTTTAATGATTAAACCAACATTAGGTCAACAAAATTATTAATTGATAGTTTTATAAATAGTTGGTTCAATTACAAGTTTAATGATTAAACCAACATTAGGTCAACAAAATTATTAATTGATACTTTTATAAATAGTTGGTTCAATTACAAGTTTAATGATTAAACCAACATTAGGTCAACAAAATTATTAATTGATAGTTTTATAAATAGTTGGTTCAATTAAAAGTTTAATGATTAAACCAACATTAGGTCAACAAAATTATTAATTGATAGTTTTATAAATAGTTGGTTCAATTAAAAGTTTAATGATTAAACCAACATTAGGTCAACAAAATTATTAATTGATAGTTTTATAAATAGTTGGTTCAATTAAAAGTTTAATGATTAAACCAACATTAGGTCAACAAAATTATTAATTGATAGTTTTATAAATAGTTGGTTCAATTAAAAGTTTAATGATTAAACCAACATTAGGTCAACAAAATTATTAATTGATAGTTTTATAAATAGTTGGTTCAATTACAAGTTTAATGATTAAACCAACATTAGGTCAACAAAATTATTAATTGATAGTTTTATAAATAGTTGATTCAATTAAAAGTTTAATAATTAAACCAACATTAGGTCAACAAAATTATTAATTGATGGTATTATAAATATTTGGTTCAATTACAAGTTTAATGATTAAACCAACATTAGGTCACAAAAATTATTAATTGATAGTTTTATAAATAGTTGGTTCAATTAAAAGTTTAATGATTAAACCAACATTAGGTCAACAAAATTATTAATTGATAGTTTTATAAATAGTTGGTTCAATTAAAAGTTTAATGATTAAACCAACATTAGGTCAACAAAATTATTAATTGATAGTTTTATAAATAGTTGGTTCAATTACAAGTTTAATGATTAAACCAACATTAGGTCAACAAAATTATTAATTGATAGTTTTATAAATAGTTGGTTCAATTAAAAGTTTAATGATTAAACCAACATTAGGTCAACAAAATTATTAATTGATAGTTTTATAAATAGTTGGTTCAATTAAAAGTTTAATGATTAAACCAACATTAGGTCAACAAAATTATTAATTGATAGTTTTATAAATAGTTGATTCAATTAAAAGTTTAATAATTAAACCAACATTAGGTCAACAAAATTATTAATTGATGGTATTATAAATATTTGGTTCAATTACAAGTTTAATGATTAAACCAACATTAGGTCACAAAAATTATTAATTGATAGTTTTATAAATAGTTGGTTCAATTAAAAGTTTAATGATTAAACCAACATTAGGTCAACAAAATTATTAATTGATAGTTTTATAAATAGTTGGTTCAATTAAAAGTTTAATGATTAAACCAACATTAGGTCAACAAAATTATTAATTGATAGTTTTATAAATAGTTGGTTCAATTACAAGTTTAATGATTAAACCAACATTAGGTCAACAAAATTATTAATTGATAGTTTTATAAATAGTTGGTTCAATTAAAAGTTTAATGATTAAACCAACATTAGGTCAACAAAATTATTAATTGATAGTTTTATAAATAGTTGGTTCAATTAAAAGTTTAATGATTAAACCAACATTAGGTCAACAAAATTATTAATTGATAGTTTTATAAATAGTTGGTTCAATTACAAGTTTAATGATTAAACCAACATTAGGTCAACAAAATTATTAATTGATAGTTTTATAAATAGTTGGTTCAATTAAAAGTTTAATGATTAAACCAACATTAGGTCAACAAAATTATTAATTGATAGTTTTATAAATAGTTGGTTCAATTAAAAGTTTAATGATTAAACCAACATTAGGTCAACAAAATTATTAATTGATAGTTTTATAAATAGTTGGTTCAATTACAAGTTTAATGATTAAACCAACATTAGGTCAACAAAATTATTAATTGATAGTTTTATAAATAGTTGGTTCAATTAAAAGTTTAATGATTAAACCAACATTAGGTCAACAAAATTATTAATTGATAGTTTTATAAATAGTTGGTTCAATTAAAAGTTTAATGATTAAACCAACATTAGGTCAACAAAATTATTAATTGATAGTTTTATAAATAGTTGGTTCAATTACAAGTTTAATGATTAAACCAACATTAGGTCAACAAAATTATTAATTGATAGTTTTATAAATAGTTGGTTCAATTAAAAGTTTAATGATTAAACCAACATTAGGTCAACAAAATTATTAATTGATAGTTTTATAAATAGTTGGTTCAATTACAAGTTTAATGATTAAACGATATAATACTAAGTAAATTTAACTTTCAAAATCCACTTCAACGAAAAATAATATTATAAACAAAATCAATGTAAAAGTGTTCCGAGCAACGCCGGTCAGGTAAAGTAAATTAATAAGAAAATGGTGTCAAGTTTTTATGATGAGACACATTTGTATTTATGATTGTAATATCCTGGACGCAGTAGCTTACACATGTATGTTAACTGCACAATCATTTCCTTTTGGTTTTTTGTTCAGTGAAGAGATTTGTGTTTAAGATGAAAATATAAATATTCGACAATAGTCTCGAATTTGAGCTTTTAATTCACTTGCATTCTCATGTCAAAAACCCTAAAACATACCATGTGGTTTTAACGTACTCACTACAGATCAGAAATATTCGAACATGTGACAAACTGGTTTTCTTTTATTGCCATCATGTTGCTGTTTACATTCGTTGTATGAACAGTAAATACGTGTGTTCGATCGCTTCTCATTTCAACATTCCGTTTCAGAGCTGAATAATGCATTGTTGTCAAAACATGTAAACTACCATGAACGGGGAGCTGAATATGGGACAGAGGCAACCTATTTTGAGGCAGAGGAAATGACAATAATCGAACAGAGACAATGAAATATAGAGGTCATCTCATAAGATGCCAACTGCTCATCAGCTGTAAGAATAAGAAGACTATTCTCGAATATGCAAGTGAGTAAATACATGAACGATCATATTCTAGAACAAACATTCTATAGAATAATGAGAGCCAGATTAATCTCTACTAAAAAGATAGGAAGGCCAAATGGTGGATAAAAGAATATATAAAAGCTACTATGTGAATCATTATGGCTTGTCATAGCTTGGTATTGTCTGTACCAGGCTCTTTGATATTTATTGATAATATAACTCATTATGTCAGCAACATAATGACTGCCACAGTCTATAATGTTGACTGTAAATTTACAGAATAATGCATCCAACATATTTAGAAATAATTTCATCATGCAGCATGACAACAATCCAAATTAGACTGCCATTAGAAAGCATTGTTTATATGGTAATATGAATTATTAAAAAAAATCAAATAAAGATATATTAAAATACCTTCTTGTTTTTTTCTCTTCCTTTCACTATCTCGTTGTTTCTGTTATCAATTCAACGTTGGTGAATTCTGATGATGAAGTATATCTTCGAAAATTAAATTGAAAAGGTTAATACAACTAAAATGCATTCTATGGTGTTCTAATTGCTCATTATTATTTGTAATAATTCATATTACCATATAAACTAAACCAAGAACAACATTTCCTATTACAACTTTCACTGCCACGTTCCGTTCGTGACTAAAGAGACTCTCATCCCAAATTCGTTTCAACAACACCGAATTGATAACAAAAAAACGAGATAGTGAAAAGGGAAAGAAAAGTATTTTAATATATCTTATTTGAAATTCAGATGATGAAGTGTATATTCGAAAATTAAATTGAAGAAAAAAGTTAATAAACTTAAGGTGCTTTGTATAGCGTTCTAATGGCTTATTATTATTTTTAATAATTCATATTATATATATATATATATATATATATATATATATAAAGAAATTGTAGTTTGCTTGAAGCATTGCTGGTAAACAAGTAAGTATGAATGTGAGAATTCCGAGGCAGAATGTAAAATAAAAGAACTTAAATGTTCAGGATGGTAGAAGCTTTAATAATTTTGCGAGTAACAACCTGTCTGTTTTTTAATTAAAAAAAATTGGTCCGGATAGGTCTAATGAGAAAACCAATATATATATATATATATATATATATATATATATATATATATATATATATATATATATATATATATATACTTACAGTTTGTACCGTGCGTTGCCCGGGCGATAAAAAAAAAACAGTTCAGAAACGCGCCCTAGTCTTACAAAATTAGTAACACTTCAGAGAAGCGCCCTTGTTGTACACGAGAACTTACTATTGAGATACGCGCCCCAGTTATAGCAAAGTACAAACATTTAGAGACTCGAACCGGTTAAACAAACGAACAAACATTTGAGAGACGCGCACCTGTTGTAGCAAAGAACTAAAAGTTTAGAGAAGCGCACATGTTCTACTAAATAACTAAAAGTTTTGAGATGCGCGACTGTTGTACCGAAGAACTAAAAGCTAAGAGACGCGCCTCTGTTGTAGCAAAAAAAGAGTAGAGACGCGCCAGATTGTACCAAAGAACTAAAAGTTTAGAGACGGGCTCCTGTTGTAGCAAAAAATAAAAGTTAAGAGGCGTGCCCCTGCCCTACAAAAAATAAAAGGTTTAGAGACGCTCCTCTGTTGTACCAAAGAATTAAAAGTTTAGAGACACGCCTCTGTTGTACCAAAGAGCTTAAAGTTTAGAGAACACCCCTCCTTTGTACAATCGACCCAAAAAGTTAGGAGACGCGTCCCTCTCCTACCAAATAACTAAACGTTTAGAGACGCGCCCCTGTCGTGCCATATAAGTTCAACTTTAGAGAAGCGCCTCTGTTGTACACAATAATTCAAAGTTTAGAGAAACGCTCTTGTTGTACTAAATAACTAAATGTTTAGATACGTGCTCCTCTTGTACTATAAAACAAAAAACTAAGAAACACGCGTCTGTTGAGCCAAAGAACTAAAAGTTAACAGACGTGCCAATATCGGAGCAAAGAACTAAAACTTATGGATGCACTCCTGTTGTAGCTAAAAACTATAAGTTTAGAGACGCGCCTCTGTTGTACAAAATAACTAAAAGTTTAGTGATGCGTCCCTGTCGTACACATAAACTAAAATTCGTACCAAATAAGTAAGATTTTATCGACAAACGCTGTCGTACAAAAAAACAAAAAGTTTAGAGATGCACTCCTGTCGTACCAAAGAACTAAAAGTTTTGAAACGCGACACTGTCGTACAAAAGAACTTAAAGTGTAGAGACGCGCCTCTGTTCTTCCAAAGAATTAGATCTTTAGTGACGCGCACTATTTGTTGTACCAAAATACTAAAAGTAAACAGACGAGACGAGCCCATATTGTACCGAAAAATTACTAGTTAAGTGAGGCGTACTTGTTGAACCCTAAAACTAAAAGTTAAGAGACGCGCCCCTGTCGTAGCAAAAGAACTATATGTTTCGAGACGCGGCTCATGTCATAGCAAAAAACTAAAAGTTTAAGAACGCGCACCTGTTGTTGTAAAAAGTTAAAAAGTTTAGAGACGCACCACTGTTTTACCAAAGAACTTAAACTTTAGAGACACGCCCCTGTTGTACATAAAACTAAAGGTTGAGAGACGCGTCCCTGTCATACTAAACAACTAAAAGGTTAGAGGTGCGCTCTTGTCGTACCAAAAACTAAAAGACGTACAAAAGAACAAAATGTTCTAAGACGCGCTAGTGTCATACTACAGAACTAAAACATTAGAGACGCGCCTGTGTCGTACGCAATAACTAAAAGTTTAGAGACTGGGCCCTGCAGTACAAAAGAATCAAAAGTTTTGTGACGCTCCCCTGTTGTACTAAAGAACTAAAAGTTTAGAGACGTTCACTGTCGTACCTAAGAACTAAAAGTTTAGAGATGCACCCTGTTGTACCAAAGAATTAAAAGTGTTGAGACTGGCCACGGTCCTACTAAAGAATTAAAAGTCTAGAAACGCGCCTTTGTCGTAATAAAAATAGAAAACTTTAGAGATGCGCCCCTGTTGTATTAAAACACTGAAAGTGTAAAGACGCGCATTTGTTGTACCGAAGAATAAGAAGTTTAGTGACGCGCACCTGTTGTTAGCAAAATACTAAAAGTATACAGACACTGCGCGCCTGTTTCGTACCAAAGAATCACTTGTTTTGTGACGCGCATCTGTTGTACCCAAAAACTAAAAGTTAAGAGACGGACTCTTGTCGTAGCATATAAACTAAAAGTTTCCAGACGCGCACCTGTTGTAGCAAAGAACTAAAAGTTTAGAAACGCGCCCCTGTTGTACAAAAGAACTAAAAGTTTTGAGACGCGCATTATTTGTTCACTTCAACAAAACAGTTTAGAGACGCGCTTCTGTTTTAGCAAATAACTAAATGGTTTGAAGCGGACCACTGTTGTACCAGAGAACTAAAACTTAAGAGACGCGCTTCTGTTGTACCAAAAACCTAATAATTCAGAGACGTTCACCTGTTTTACCAAAGAACTTAAACTTTAGAGACTCGACTATGTTGTACTAAAGAACTTAAAGTTGAGAGAGGCGACTCTGTCCTACCAAAGAACTAAAAAACTAAAAGTGTAAGGAGGCTCCCCTGTTGTAACAAAGAACTAACAGTCGTACTAATGAACTAATTTTTTGAGACGCGCACATGCACTAAATAACTAAAAGTTAAACGACGCGCACTTGTTAAAAAAAACTAAAAGTTTAAAGGTGCACCTCTGTCGTAACGAAGAACTAAAAGTTTTGAGACTAGCCCAGTCGTACTAAAGACGTAAAACTTTAGACACATGTGCTTGTGGTATATAAGAACTAAATGTTGAAAGACGCGCGTATGTTGTTGATAACAACTAAAACTTTAAAGACGCACCCCTGTTGGACCAAAGAATTTATAGTTTACAGACGCGCCCCTGTTTTACCAAGGATTAAAACTAAATATACAGAGACGACCACCTGTTGTACACAATAATTATAAGTTAAGAGACTAAAAGTTTAGTGAATCGCCCCTGTCGTACTTCAGAACTAAACGTTTAGAGATGCACCCCTATCGTACCTAAGGTACTAACAATTTAGAGACGCGTCAATGTCGTACCAAAAAACAAAAAGTTTCGAGACGCGTCTTTGTCGTACCAAAAAACTACATTTTTAGAGATGCGCCCCTGTTGTACCGAAGTTCAGAAACGCGCACTTGTATCAAAATACTAAGAGTTTTCAGAAACTGTGCGCCCCTGTCGAATCGAAGAATTACTAGTGTTTGGACGCGCACCTGTTATACCAAAGAACTAAAAGTTTAGTCACGTTCTCCTGTTGTACATATTCGAAGGACACCTGAACACCAGTTTAATCCTGGCAATCATTGTTGGTGTGGCAGGCGTTGGTTTTTATTTAATTCTAGCATTGTTTCTATCCTTAAATATCATAATCGAGTTTTACATTAACAAACTAAATTCTTCATGCATCTTGCTTCCCCTATAGAAAATACTAATTGCATACGTTTACGAAGAAATATCGGTGTATTACAAAGAATATAAACAGTACATTATTCCAAAGAAAAATTAGGAGTTAATTTGCTTCTAAATTTTTTTAAACTGTTTTCATTTTTATTATCAGCAAACAAATAAATAGTTCACTTGATAAAATGAGCAGTAATAGAGTGAGAAACAGAAAGATACAAAGTAATATAGATCTAAACCAAAACTAATATCACATCTCGTTCGGTTTTTATTTACAAATATTTTTTTATTTTATTTAAAATATAATGTTAAATTGCGATGTTCATATTCCAAACCAAATGTTATCAGTAACGAGTTATGAGGCGAGGAAATTAAATGGTCGATGTTTAGGAAGTGATTTATAACTCATAAGTTTTATCTGAGTGAGCAATCGCTGATATATTGAAATTAACAGGAAATCGTACTAGTTATTGTTTGTCATTGAAACTGTGAAAACATACTTCAGAATGTATGAAGAGTTAATAATAAGGATTCGAAATTGGTTGCTGAATAGCACCTCCGCATAACATGTGTTCGGAAGTTAAACAATTAACATAAAAATAAATATAGTTAAAGTCATTTATTGCTGCGTGAAGTGTAATTAGTAGTGCTTGTTGGGCCGTGGGCTGTTTTCCTTATGAAATCGTAGATAATGGATAATGGATAACCACCACGGATGTTATCTGCATGTGGTACAGCTACTTCCGGCGCATATTCATCTAGCATATTACTTCCGTGATTCGGTTAATGCCTTCATTTTAACTTCCTCGCATATAATCACCGTTGCTGGCTTCCATATTGTCACATTCTTTATATGTGGAATATTTTCTAGAATAAATTAATGGCGGAGAATATTGTTAATATTAATCAAGTTAGTGTTACTCATCGGGTTGTGGCTTGCTTCATAACTTGCTAGGATATTTAATGATCATTCTATTTAGTCAGACAATAATGACGAATGACCATCTGTATGGTCTGTGTTTCACATCGACTCACTTTATCTGACTATATTAATTATCAGGTTGGAAAGAAAGTAATGTCGACTTTTTTACTTCATCACTTGCCAGCCTCCTAAGATTTACACAGTTCTAGATTTTCTGGTGAATTGGTGTCTTAATATCTTACTTTGCCTTTCAAATATAGTAATTAGTTGGAAAATATTAAGTTTAAAGGTCTTAGCCGTTAAAAAATGTATATTAGTGAGGAGCGTTTGAGATATTGCATGCTCTATGAATTAATAAAATGAAACTCAGCTGCAGAAGCTACAAGGAATATTGGAACTGTGTATGGTATAAATGTTATGAATGATCGGAAATGTCAACGGTGGTTTGCGAAATTTTCTTCTGGAAACTTTAACTGTCAGATCGGCAATGTTTAGGAGGCATACATCAATTGATGAAAACGCCATTATGACGTTGTGGAAGCCAATCCAAAGTTAAAGACGCTGTGGAGGCTAATACAAAGTTAATCAGCATAGAATTAGCTGACAATTCAATACAATTCATACCACAATTATGTCATGCTTTCACGAGTTAAGAAAAGTTTCAAAACTTGGACTCTGGGTTTCTCACGATTTGACCGACGCTGAACGAAATTAAAGATTGACTGGTTGCACAACTTTGCTTTCCAGGAATCATCGAGAACCATTTTTTGCAGAGAATTGTGACTGGAGATGAAAAAGAGGTTATTTATAAGAATAGCCAACGCAAAACACAATGGTTAGACCGAAACCAAAGTCCACAGCCTGTTCTAAAACAAGGACTACACCCAAAGAAGGTTATGCTCTCTTTATGGTGGGGCATGAGAGGTCTGATTCATTATGAGTTACTAGAACCTAATCAAACAATCACAGCAGTAAAATATTATTCGCAGTTGGGTGATCTAAGAATTGATCTATCAAAAAAAAACGACCAGCATTACTCAATAGGAAGAGTGTAGTGCTTCAGCATGATAACGCGAAACCTCACATAGCAAAGCTCACCCAGGAAAATGGCCTGAGTTTTAATTGGGAAGTTTTGCCTCATCCGTCTTATTCACCTTACAGTGGTCCATCCGACTATAATCTTTTCCGATCGTTTCAACATCACTTAAACAATAACGTTTATGAAAATGACGACCAACTAAAAATGACTAAATTTTGTTTTTCTCTAAAAAATCAGAGAAATCTTTTTAAGAAGGCATAAAGAAGCTAGTTGATCGTTGGACAGAAGTCATAGAAAATGAAGGAAATTATTGTAATGATTAAAAATGCCCTAATGTGAATGTTTCAGATGAAATAAATGTGTTGTATAAAAACGACATTGCTTTCTTTCTCACCTGACATCTTATAAATGCCTCTCTCACTGTAAACTCGTGATAAAATTAGAGAAATAGGGGCTCTTATCTTTCAGTTCTCACATTACCTTTCTAAAATGCTTGTCTAAAGGAAGTTAACCACGTCCATTAGTGGAATTATTTAACCAGGAGTAAATGTTATGGCTGAAACGTTTGATTTGGCCGTTCGGCGTCTTGCCTAACCTTTTACGTCATTTCTATTACATTAGCTATATGAGAAGACGCTTGTACACGTATGCAAATGTAATAGCCTGTCCATTGGGCTTTTCTGCTTTATAGTGACGATGATGCTGACTACTTTATTAGTAATTGTGTTACTTTTAACTGGACATTCTTTCGGTTACGAAAACGGAAACAGACCATAATTTTACAGAAATAAAACGATTTATTTATTCGCTGTATGTATCACATAAAAAGAAGTAGTGCTCTTCCTCTGGCTCAAAGAGGTCTTCCCTGTCTTCATTCATTAATTATTTATGTGGGTACGATACAACTAGCATATCCTTATTAGAATCTATTTCATTCCCTCAACTTAGAGTAAGAACATTTTTGTATTTATTTCCAAATTACCGATGTTCTATCTAATCTAGTCTGCCACAATTCTATTACGTTTGTCCTTCCAGTTGATACGCAACATTTTGCACAAGAATCTTTGGATATTTTTAGGGATCTAATTTAGCGGGTCTATCACACTGTGTCATGCAGCATGTAGTGTAGAACACTCTATAGCAGACAATTACTTTTATTTGGACTTTGATTTCTCGGTCGTGAAATATTATTTTCTTGTGTCCAACATATATTTCACTGGCTCAGCTGAGAGTTAATGTTGGACTTTTGGGAGATATGTCCATCGACGTAATTGAATAGGGAAATATTAAAGAATCTGACGTGTTCAATTTCAGAATGGTTTCAGTGGATTTGTATTTGAGCGAGTGCACACTCCAATCAGCCATTATAGCCTGGTAAGGAAAGTACAGATTTTAAAGTATTTTGTTAATTAATTTATGGTTTGTTTAAATATAATGTCATATTTTTGAAGAAATCGTTGGGCTGGTTGAATTGTGCTGAGCATCGTAGTTCGTTGTCATTAATTATTTTATTTATTTTTCAGGCGGCAACGGTAATAGGTTTTATCTCTGTAACAAGAATGTAACATCAAAAATCACTAAGCTAAGATTAAAAAGCAGTTATAATGATATAAGCTGGTAACGGTATCTCTCCTGATACCATTATCAAATTTATATAATTATACATAACCTAAATAGATTCTTAGATGAGCTATCGCTGAGGTAAAAACAACCAGAGACTGGAATTTCCAAAACTGTAATTTATAGAGATTAGAGAAATATTGTCGTCAGCTCCGAAGAAGACCTTGACAATTGAGAAATCTGTTTCCACCGCAGTTGGTCGTCATGACTAACGGAAATTCATAAGGAATATCATTCTTGGTTCCATAGAATCCGTGAAAGTTCCACTGAAAATATTCTCGCTCATGAAAGAGACAAGAATGAGGATGAAATAAGCTATGGAATATTTAGAGATGGACATAAGTTGCGTTATTTTAACTGACGAGTACCGAGAGATACTTGATGGCCCTGAAGGCTCGCCAAATAATTTATATTTTAGAGCGTTATTATGGTGTTAGGTCTTAACAACATGGTAAGAATAGTTATTATCATCGGGGACAGACTTATAGGTCAGCTCATACTACATGGAAGAGTAAAACATGTATCTGTCGTCTATTGCAATCTCCAGAAATAATATGTAGTGATTTTGTGAGCTGACATAACTCTATAACTACTACGTGACTGTTCTATGCATGGCAATATCTCCTCTCACTCTGGATGTCCTATGCAAGTATTGTCAGCCACTTCATAGATGCAAGATGAAAAGTTAATGATTATGTGGCCGCTATATTTCTCTGACTTAAACCCGATTAAACACTTTTGGGGCTATCATCAAACGAGGTTCCACATGCCACTATCAAGACATTGTGTGATTCTCTGAATACGATATTTAGTTTAATGTAATAAAACTCGGTTGTGTGTATAAATAATAAAGTTGTTCAGTAAATGTAATTGTGTTATTGAGCCTATTTTAGTGAACTCTTATTGGAATGTTTTCGTTGGAAAGCTGTTAATTCTGGTCAGAAAAATTGAATGATTTCAATAAATATATATGTTTGATAATGCTAACTTCTGCTTCAAATTTAAATTTTCCCAACGATGATATAAGGGGCCAACCTTACTGCTAATATTTTACAGAAATTGATTCTAAGAAAATTTAAAATTCTTACTTTTATTAACAAGCTATTGTAACTGGATCTAATTTCCTATATCTAAATAGTTTACCTACACAGCATGTTCGAATATTGTTAAGTGTGCAACTAGATATAATATCTAAACATACATGTATAGCGATATTTGTATATTCATGTTAAGTTGAATACATTATTCAAAGGCATTTATTGATATAGAATGCTTTTTTTATGAGGATAAAAAGCCAGGCGATTTCTATAAAATGATGACAGTTTCGTCAGATCAATTATTTTAAATGTCGTGTTTGCAAAACTGTCAATATTGTCCCATTATTTATGTTTTTTTTGTTGTTTTTGCCTGTTGTTTTTCGTTCTCAGAATTTGCAAATCAATTTAAATTCTGTTGCTGTCAAATAAATTATTTATTTCATTTTTTAATGTTATTCTGTATTTGATAACAAGGAAACACCGGGCCTAAAAGATCAGTCTATTTATTTCCTTCTTCAAGAGGGAAAAGTAAGTTAAGATGTTGATGTCCTCCAAAACAGCCACCCTTAACCGAGAATAATGTCACTTGTATTGTCTAAATCCACGATCGTCGAACATTTGAACATCCACGGCATATATTTGTGAATTTGAATTTTTTAAAAGATGAATGCATTTACATGAAACTAACCTGGAAATATTTGTATTTGATTAATATTAAACTAAAAAAGTCATAGTTCCATTAATTAAATAAAACAAATCGAAAATGCACAGTTTATTCCAGTATTACAGATTTTTAGTGTGATATGTATTCATATTGGTTTGAAATCATTTTATGGAGTGTTATGCTTTAATGACATCAAAATAAAAAGGAAAAGTGTGTTTATTTTTAGTCGAGACTGGTGTCAAATTTAAATTACTATGGGAGATTTAAAATGTCAATTTGTCACAAATATGTTGTTGGAAATTGAATCAAATGTTTTTATTCATTTTTATAGTGATGGATATTAATTTTTATAAAGAATTACAAAATACCTCTTGATTAAGATGAATGGTATTTCTCGCTGTGTCTTCCCTCGTCAGATAAATCAATAGGACTTACTCTTTCATTAATGTTTAAATTGCGATCTTCAGTATTCACTGCAAATGGATTTATGATTTACATGTTTTCATGTATATGTTTCTTTTCCATTTAGATATTGACACCAACAGAGTCTGTTAATGACTGTACGTGCAGTTGGGCAATGAATAGAACTGCCGGGTAACGGCTTTCTCTCGAATATATTCCTATGAATTCATAAATACTTATAGATCTCCACTAGCCGATCGCGTTCACTACAGTAATGCACTTATTTAAAAATCATCTACTTATCTCTTATTGTAAACATTTCTTTGAATTAGTATTGCAAAAACATGTTTAATTCATGTAACAACGAAAAACAATCGCCAGGTATGCAAGCTTTACGTTCTGCTCCTCCGAGGGGATTTCTTGATAATTTAGATTATAATGCTTTAATAAAAGTAATTTCGTCACTAACAGAATGGTCATTATTTTATCTCGTAAAACCATCTAAACTCGGCGTCAAGAGACAATTTAGTAACGTGGGGTGGACTCATTTCTTTACAGAGCATTTCAAATATTCAAGAATTAAGTGCATTTAGTTCAATTTCGTGTGACTTCTATTTACCAAAGAAAATACATTGCCACTAAGACGTAAGAAGCTACTGTGAATTAGAGGCAAGATATTTAAGAACATCATAACTGGGAGTCGTGCAGATAGATGTGTGTTTCCATTACATTTCAATTTCAATATGCTGCTATGGTCGAAGAAACGAGGAGCAGGAAGTAAATGCCAAAGGGAAGCGGTTCTAAGGAAGAGGCTAGTGGAGTAGAACATTTTCTGGTATCCGGGAAACCCTACAGAGAATGGTGGACTTTTCCTGCGTGTTGGATGTGTCAGAGATATTGACGTTGAGGCAAACTAGTGTAGCAAGTTTGTCAGAGAATATTCCGTAGAAGTACTTTTAAAACAATCACAGAGATGCTATATTGGAGCGATAGGAGAGTGGATGAAGCTTCGTATATATTGCGGAGCCTATTAGGTAAGGGACTCTTTTTTGTAGCCTATCCAAGAGGAAGAGACGGCTTCTTTTAACAATTGGTATAATGCATCAATAAATAAATATTGCTATAATGTTACTTTACTTGGATTGTTTAATATAATTAAGGTTGCATAATATCGGTACGAATATTTTTTGTGTGAATTTATATATTTCAGATTTTCATTAGACAACAATTAAGCAAAATTTACTAAATTTCAGTTTCTTTTAAAGAAGTCTTAAATTAAAGCCTTTATTTTACACATTTTCTAGAAACAAAAT
The DNA here is from genome assembly GCA_963556195.1 of Sepiola atlantica. NCBI lineage: Eukaryota > Metazoa > Mollusca > Cephalopoda > Sepiida > Sepiolidae > Sepiola > Sepiola atlantica. Next base: position 79,193,455 of record OY744520.1, read on the forward strand.
TGCGCAATTTATTTTGATAAACATTGGAATATAGATTTTAGATATTAAGTTTAGTAAATCTATATCTTTATTTAAATATTTGTAAAATGGCACATAACTGTTATGTTCGGAGAAAATAATTTGATCCGTCATGCAATGTGTATTCTTCTAGTTTCATATACTCCTTTTGTATAGGTTCAACTAACTGGTAAAGAACTAACGCTTTCCACTCAGCGTAAAGCATAACTTTCCTGCAAATACAAGTTTGTTCAAGTTACCGATAGAGTTATATAATATATGTAAGAAGAGATTATATATAGCGCTAGAAAACCAACCAGTAAGGTACTTAACAGTTGATTGCATTTATATGTCACTAGCTGTCTAGGATTCGAATGTACGTGTTCATACACTTGCTACGTATCGTAACACTGATTAATCGTTAGCAACGAAATAACTGTGTGTGGATGAATATATATATATATATATATATATATATATATATATATATATATATATATATATATAAACTTCATATAAACATATAAACAACTTACACAAACTAACTGTCATTTATCTACTAAGCTCATATCACCGGGGCTGCGGCAATAATTATTTAATAATTAATGATAGGTATAGATATTCGGGTCCATAAAGTCGACGACGACGTGCTTCTAAAGCTTATACCTGTCGGTGTGGGGAGTGAAGATATTTTAGAAATGTTCAGTTTTATAATAACTTACTGGTGTAATTCAAGTCCACCTTCGCTCTGTACACATATACATTGGAGAACAATAGTCTCGATTGCATACATGCGTATACAGAAACCGAATAGAACAAAAGTAGTTTTGCCTTCCACGTATTCTGTCTTTTCTTTAAACCACACCATGCTTAAACCTGGACAGTACAGCGCTGTTGAGCAGACTAGTTTATTTTTTTCTTTTTCTTCCTAATTTTCAATTGAATATGTAAGAAATTGTTGGTTTCGTTTTGACACTCTCACAAGAAGCTATAACTTTTCGATGCATTTTTGTTTCACTTGTAGAAAAGATGTAAATCATTCATTAAGGAAAAGGACACATTTATGTAAAAGCTACTCACTACATCGTACGTGTAAAGTCATCTTAAATCAGTCAGTGTAGTAGGAGTGAGGGTTATGTTATGCATGTCGTACACTCGCACAATACTGCTACTTAATCTGTACATCCATACTGATAGAAAGTGGGGAATGCATCTGTGGATGCACTTCTGACAGCCCCATAACACTTGTACCTTCTACACTTCATATTAGTCCTCACTATCTTATCTATATTAGTCCTCATTATATTATTCTTTTCTGCCACAGGAAGGAGAAAAACGTTGTTCTTTGAGTCGGCTGTTAGTTAGTATTAGCCGTACGTGTAGATGACTTGATTCCAATGACCTGAATCTTAGAGGACTCCCAAAGAGAGTGTCCTATCAGTGTTGTCATTTAGTGAATGGATTCTAGGCCATGCAGTAATTTCCGGTGGGTCTTTTTTATGGCATATTCGTGGGAACTGCCACGGCTTTTCTTTCTTCAGCATTTTACAAATATAATCTGCTTACCCATTCTCTCTGCATTTCGTCTCTAAAACCAGCCACTGATCTCTTCCACAAATTTATACAAATCCCAACGTGAAAAGTCCTAACGTGGAAATAAACTAAAACCCAATTTTCCAAATTCTAACATGGATCCCTACTATCAAATTCCGACCTTTCAAATGGTTGAAATAAACTTACACACGATCAATCCATAACTATTATTTTTGTGTGAAACTGGCATTGGCCTATCAGCTTTTACTGAGTATTACATTATCAAAGGCTACTCGAAAATGACATCAACACCCGATCATCATGATCGCTATGTATATGGAGGTGGTGCCTTCATTAGAAACGGCGTTCTATTTAGTAGTGACATCTCCAATGAATAGCCTAAATTGCCCTACATGCGTTTTCGTGTAGCATTTAGAGCACCGCATTAAGCTTTGCACAATCATGAGAGTATATTTGTAAAAATGTATCATATATTGACTGTTTATCCTTCTGCAACATTCATATCTGTGCTGGCTTTAATGTTCACAATGCTGTATGATTAATCCACTCAAACAAGACCGATGATGAAGGGTGGTTTTGTCACGATTTTTCTTCGATTATCATCTAGCACAGATTGTAGACAAACCTACACGCGTATCCGATGCTAACAGGCATTTTACAAGTCTTCTTGATCTTTTCCTGACAACTTGTCATTAACAGTGATCATCTACTGTCCCGTCTCCGATGGGATCTTCTGATTACTCAATTGTCTCAGTTAAGATCAACACTAAGTGCAATAAGACTTCTGCTATCCTTTTCCATCGCTGACTGGGACATACGCAGAGCTGTTATACCAGAAGTCCCTCTGTATGCTATTTTTTTAAAAATGTGTCCCGTATCACATCTGATATAACTGATTAGGTAACATTTGTATTGAAAGATGCATTAGTCCAAGAAATCCAAACAGAAAAAATACAGCAAGCCTTGGTACACTCCTGAATGTGCCGGTGCCATTGCGCACATAAATCACTATTGCCATTGCTTTCAATGAAAGAGTTGCTCTGACACAAATGTTGCATTTAGGACTGCTCATACATACTGTTAAAAGGTTTATAAAAACGCGGGAGAGGTATTTTTCTATCCGGTAAATCTAAAGTGGCTGAGCAGAGGCTTGGTTTCAAAGAGTTTTGGTGAATAAGAAACAGGGTCCTGAACAGATGTATGATCTCTATTCCAACCATACTCAATCGACCAGAGATGATTTCTATCAGCATCTGATGAAACCAAAAAGACTTGGCATCACATTCCACCTTTTGCGACCAGGACCGCCTACCGCCCGAATTTACTCCTATGACAGCAAACACTCTGAGCCAAATCCATATATCTGTTCGGGATGTTGCCGAAGATATCAAGAACATAGATGCTAGCAAAACTACTGGCCCTGACAACATTCCAATCAGCGCTTAAGAAGCTGCAACTGGAATTGGTTCCTATTCTTACAAAGCCGTTCAATCGTTGCTTAAAGGATAAAAGATTCCTTTTGCATTTGAAAACTTCGTCAGTGTGCCCAGTATTTAGAATACTGGAGTCCGGTCTTCTATGTCTCAATATAGACCAATCAGTATCATGTACGTTGGTTTAATAAGCAGTAAATCAAGAAAGTGTCAACCACTTCAGAAAAAAATAATCTACTCAGTGACAAACAATAAGGATTTCGTCCTGCAATATAAAATATTGCTGTTCTGACTGTAATATTATACAGTATCAATGAATCTATTTACGAAGGATTCGCATCTAGAGAAATAGTTTTACATATCAAAGGACTTGGATAAAGTGTGGTACAGTGATTGGTTTTACAGGCTAGATAGCTATAGACTATCCGAACATGTATTTTTTACTATCAAATTTTTTCTCTCTGATAAGTTCATAAAAAACAATCGTTTATGGGAGAAGTTTGAAGCATATCCTATTAATGCCACCGTTCTTCAGTGATATATTCTGGGCTTAATTTTTTTCTAGATATTTACAATGATCTGTCCAATTACATCCTAAGTTCATTCGTTGACATTTATGCTGATGGCGCAACCATGTATGGGAGCATTTCTAAATGAATTAATGATTAATATATCTCTATTACTCTTTCTTCCGACTTGCAGCACGTACTGCTCTTGGGTTCTTTTACTGCTTCTAAAACCAAGCTTGTCTTCGTTAACCACCAACACTCTGATCTTAACTTTGCCCCAATTGAAATGAATGATTATTTTCGTTGAAAGCTATCTCTCTCCTCATCTTATCCTCTGCCTATTTAAGAGTAAAATACGCCAAAAGAGTGAGTACTGTTGCCACATCTAGGGTGGCGATGCGCTTAGAGCATATTTCTTACCTTGACAGCATACAAATCCGACTTCGAATCAAAGAAGAGAGGTTTCTCGTAATTCCCTGCTCAATCGTAATTGTCATTCTACTCGACTGATCTCCAATTTATTTTAGCCCATCTGTAACAAATTTACAACAGGAACTCGTCTAGCTACAACTACTACGCATAATTATACTTTTTTCCATATGTGTACCTAAAACTACACAGAACATCAATGAGTTAAGTATCTTCCAAAAAACTGTCCGTCCATAGCACACAGACCATGGAACTGTTAACCAGCTAGCTAGAACATCATCGTTTGCAAGTCTAATGTTTACAAATTCTTGTTGAGTTGTGTTCTTAAATAATTTAATTTGGACCAGCCTCAATCATTGTTACCAATCCGTACGTTGTTGTTCTATGGCCAGCTGACAAACTCATAATCTCTTATCCCCGAGTGGCGCATAGGTGTTGATAAGCGGTGACTCGTTAGTACATAAAACTGTGCATGCATACAAGTCATAACATACCCGCAAACAAGCAAAATGTTTTTACCACTTAGAAATATCCCATACATGCACATGCACATACACATGCACAAACATACTTTATATTCATACACATCAGCTTGACACAATAGCAAACAATCACAGGTAAGACTAACATACCCACTTCAGTTCGCTAGAATGATTAAAATCATAACCCAAATACATACAGGTATTATGGCATATTTGATATTACTTACACACGAATTACAACTAAAACAATTAGTAGTATACTCTCATACACTCTCACTTGACTGATAAGTATACTTATGAATAAGTATATTACATTCTACATACATTGACCTGGATAGTATAATTACAAAAAATCCTAAAAAGCACTGACGGTATGTATCTTTCTGGCAACAAATTACACAGTTCTCTAGATCATCTATTAATTCAAGTAAACTTATCTATATATTGTAGTTTACTGGAGTATTAATAAATTAATTTATATTAAAACTACTCCATCAGAATAGTCAACCGGTATTAATTAAACTTAATGAGTTTATACGTATTATAAGCTAAAATGATAATAACAGAAGTATAGTTGTAATACATGTTTTTCTTTTGGCTATAATATAACACTTTCCTTTTCTGTCCTATGTCAGTGTAGGAGAAATCTTTGAAGACTGATGAAATGTGTATTCTTGTTCCAATCTAGAGTTACCCTTTTTTGTAAGCCAAAGTGTTCTTACATTCGTTGCTCTCGTTGGGTGGCAAGTAAATAGGGATGTATATCTAATACCGGATTAACGTATTGTGAGAGCCTCTATCTAAAATAGACTTTATATATATATATATATATATATATATATATATATATATATATATATATATATCGGGGGGTTGTATATATGTATATATATATATATGTATATGTATATATGTATATATATATATGTATATATGTATATATAGATATGTATATATACGTATATATGTGTATATATATATGTATATATAGACATGTATATACACGTGCTGGTCAAAAAAATAGAACATATGTATAAAACTGTAAAAATCCTTCCGTTTGAGATAATTTTCGGCTTTTAAATTGTGTAGGCGAAATATTCTATATGTAAATAACAATTACAACTATTGTTAATCATTTGTAATATTTGCATATGTCAGACTTTATTGTAACAGAGTAGTTTATTGTCACATTGGGAAATTCAGCGTTTCAATTTAATAGAACATTAATCGTTGAGTAATCTAAAACTCAAAAAAATTATGTATTTAAAAAGATTTTGCAAGTAATTTAATCATAATCTCTCATTATGGGTCGCTCTAAAGACATATCTTTGTTTGAGAAGCAGGGAATGTTCGATTTGCGGGGAGTAGGAAAGACGCACATGGAAATCGCAACCAAGGTCGGATGTTCAAAATCGGTAGTGACCAAAGTGCTCCAGAAAGATGTTAAGGGTGTTTCCAACAGCAATTGCAAGAAATGCGGACGAAAGAAAAGCAGCACTGAAAGACAAGACCGGGCACTGGACAAGGTGGCAAAGAAAAGTCGATTACAGTCAACAAGCCACATTACTAAAAGTGGAAACAGGCTTCTGGTGCCGACGTTTCACGAAGCACTACCTACCGAAGGCTCCAGCAACTGGGATACCAAAATCGTATAGCTGCCACCAAACCGCTCCTTAACAAAAATCAGATGTTGAAGAGGCTACGATGGGCAACTGCTCATCAAACCTGGACTACAGACGAATGGCGGCGTGTGATCTTTTCAGATGAGTCTCGATTTTGTATTTCCTTCGGCGACCAAGGGCCACGTGTTTGGCGAAGATCCACGGAACGGTATAACCAAGAATGCGTCAAGAAGTCTGTGAAGTTCCCGCAGTCTTGCATGGTTTTGGGCTGTATGACTGCTAAGGGTGTTAGTAATTTCTGCTTGATCAAAGGAAATGTAAACGCAACAGTGTACCAAGATATCATGGAAGCTAATTTACTGTAAGTGCTGGATAATCAGTTTGACAGTGACGCCACATACATCATTTTTCAACATGACTTGGCACCGACACACTCTGCCAAGTCCACAACTTCCTGGCTCCGAGAACAATCGATCCCTGTTCTTGAATGGCCGGCGAACTCGCCAGATGTTAACGTTATTGAAGCCTTGTGGGATCAGATGAAGAGGAAGCTTCGCAAAGAAAAACCTACTACCTTTGCACATCTCACAGATTGTCCTCAATAAGAATGAGAGATTATGATTAAATTACTTGCAAAATATTTTTAAACACATACATTTTTTGAGTTTGGGATTACTCAACGAATAATGTTCTATTAAATTGAAACGTTGAATTTCCTAATGTGACAATAAACTACTCTGTGACAATCAAGTCTGATATATGCAAATATGACAAATGATTAAAAATAGTTGTAATTGTTATTTACATATAGAATATTTCGCCTACACAATTTAAAAGCCGATAATTATCTCAAACGGAATGATTTTTACAGTTTTATACATATGTTCTATTTTTTTAACCAGCACGAGTATACGTATATATGTGTATATATATATATATATATATATGTATATATATGTATATATATATGTATATATACATATTCTCTCTCTCTCTCTATATATATATATGGCTCATTCCATGTCAAATCGACAGGGTAAAACCATGTCTGACACGGATTTTTTTCAAATTTGCTACACTTATAGATCTCCATAATAGGAATTGAATGGCACCTATTACACATCTCAAGGTCAAGGGATTTCTGAGATATGACCTTGACCTTTTTTAAAAAATGTGAATTTTTATGGAAAAGTGACCAACTTTAAAAGACGATATCTCTGTTATTTATGGGCCTACAAAGTTCATTCATATATCATTCTAAAGTACTTGGATAGATCTACCATTTTATTTGCGGATATTTTTTTCAAGGTCAAATTTTTAAAAGTTGGCCTTGACCTTGACCTTTAACCTTAATTATCTCAAAAAACGTTATTTGAATTTTTTTCAAATTTTGACAAAACATTTGTCTATCTTATGACAGTATATATTTCAAATTTCATGATGGGTTTTGAACTGGAACCATTCCTACAAGCGTTTTAAAGAAGTGGGCTAAATTCAAAATGGCGGAATGTAGTACCTGCTACTTCATATAAAAACATTTTGGTATTTCACAATATGGTCATGTTTGATATCTTTGTAAAGCTAATTTAATGCTGATTAATATGTACATAAAACCATGGTCACAAAATCCATATAAAAACATTTATGTTGATGAAACTGAATTTTCTTCAATTCTTTTTTAAGCAACACAGATTTTTATGGAAAAAATCATATAATAAAAAATAATTTTGAAAGGCGTTAAGGATTTATTAAATTATAACATAAAACATCTGTGATCTCAATGGTGAATCATTTTTTTTCGATGATTTATATTCTAAATCCACAAAAAGGCAATGTATGTTATTTATGGGTACTTTTCAATGGAAAACTTTAAAAATGAATGTTCTAAAAAAATTCTTGACATGTTGACTTTTATGCAAATTCTGGTTGTCAAGTCAAACTGTTTTATAATGATTTTCATACTTTTCTTGTACAACACAGATTTTGATACAGAAAATGATGTTATAGAGAATTCTAAAAAGTGTGTTGAGATCTAATTTGTTTATAGCATAAACAACATTTGATGTCGATGGTAAACAGTTTATTTGACATTTGACATCCACCAGAAATCAATCTGTGTACATTGCAATATATTACAGAATGAAAAATCTGTTTTACTGAAACATTTTTTATAATAATGAACGTTAAAGTATTTATTTAGATTTTTCTTTCAAAATCCTTCTTTCTAAAATATTTGATGCCTTTTTCATTTCATTTTTTTAAAGTTTATAAGATATCCCTGTTTCAGTTATTGGATCAACTGAGCTAAGAATATCAGAATATTTCAAAATTGATATATTTGGATTTGATGGATAATAGAAAGATGGAGAGGGTCCATTTGGTTGTAAAAATGTTAATTTCACCGTTCCATTATCTGGATATTTTTCAAGTACACATCCTAACCACCAATTCCTCCCATAAAGTGCTGTCACAAATCTGTTAATGTCTTCGGACTCCATATTGTTTCTTTTTGTGATTCGAACTATTCTTCCTTTATTTTGTAAACTTGAAACTGTTTTTACTTCCACTTCTCTTTGAGAGACAGGAATGAAAGTATGTAATTTTCGTGTTCCTATAATCGAAGAGGAATTGTTAAATCTATCTTCTAAGATGTTTGCTTCCTCTTTCCATTCTGCAGTTGAGGAATATAAAAAATGTATTCCAGATATATTTTTTCTTGCATAAAAATACAGTTGTCTTGGCGTCATTATTTGTTCATTATAGGGTCGCTGCAGGCTAGCTTTTGCTGCTAACCTTTTAACAGTGCCACCTAACCCATCACATGGTCCTTTCCCATGAGAAGTAGCAAAAAAGTGCCACTCTGCATCAATACCAAAATCAGATTTATGATGACACAGATTTATAAAGTTTTTAAAATTTTTGTAGTGTGTAACAGCCCCATCAGAGAAATATATCATTTTTTGGAGATCAAAATCAAGAATTTCTTTTAATTGTTCTATACACTTTCTTTGAAACAAATGGACAGCTACTGTATCATGCTTGAGACAATCAGATATTATAACAAAATGAATATGCTCAAGGTCAATTCCATTTCGATAGTAGCAGATGAATGGATGCAATGTAGCTTGATCATTATTCCAATGGAATCCTTGAGCCGCATCTTGCAAAACAAATGAATAATTCTCTGAAAAATCTGCTATTGCTAAGACTTCGCCAACCCTCAAAGAACCTTTACTATCAGAAAAAAATTTTGATTGTGCTTTGGCAATGAAATTATGCTTCTTTAATGTTTGAAGGCCCGCATGGAAAGTTTCAATGAATTCGTCTGTGGATTGTGATAGAGTTTATAGAATGGTTCTATCAGTTGATAACCACTGTTTATATACCAAATCATCAACTGAATTTTTGTGAAAAATTTCTTCAATATATAAAACAAAATCATCCATCAGTTTGTTGCAAGTTGAGCAGTCACCCAAGTAACAATTTGTCGATGCTTCATTGCATGTAACAGCAAGTATGCATTGGTGGTAATCTGTCAAATGATAACTTTCTCCTTCAGTCAGTTTAGCAAGATGAGATCCTGCAATCATCAACTTCATATTCTGATGAACTGTGCAAATGCAGACAGTATGGGTCCCAGCACCACCTGCAAGCACACATTCTTTCGGTCTAAGCTCAGCGAATTTAGAGAAGCTTATTTTCTCTTGGTTCTTTAATTTGAATAATTCAAATGCCTCTTTCAAATTACAGAGAACGAGATATTTTTGTTCCTGAACCCGTTTCCCATCCACTAACTTATTGAAATTTAATAGCTTTTAGCACTTTATTGTCAGATTTGTTAATGCTAGAAGGACTGGACAAACGGAAAGGTCATGTTTTATGTTTTTTTTAACACAGCTAAAATAAATCCACATCACATGTTTATGTTATTAGGTTTTACTTTTACTGATAGCTTAAAAATAAATATTCTTCATTTAATCTTTTAGTATCAGCAATAGAACAGAGTAACATTTTTGGGGGAATGGCATATTAGTTTTCTGATTCTGATACCCCAAAAAGTTCCGATTTCGAGATTTCGATTAACTGTCCCAACACAAATTATATCACTTTTTTCCATAACAAATATGTGTTGCATAAAATTTTTTTTAAGAAAATTCAGTTTCATCAACATAAATGTTTTTATATGGATTTTGTGACCATGGTTTTATGTACATATTAATCAGCATTAAATTAGCTTTACAAAGATATCAAACATGACCATATTGTGAAATACCAAAATGTTTTTATATGAAGTAGCAGGTACTACATTCCGCCATTTTGAATTTAGCCCACTTCTTTAAAACGCTTGTAGGAATGGTTCCAGTTCAAAACCCATCATGAAATTTGAAATATATACTGTCATAAGATAGACAAATGTTTTGTCAAAATTTGAAAAAAATTCAAATAACGTTTTTTGAGATAATTAAGGTTAAAGGTCAAGGTCAAGGCCAACTTTTAAAAATTTGACCTTGAAAAAAATATCCGCAAATAAAATGGTAGATCTATCCAAGTACTTTAGAATGATATATGAATGAACTTTGTAGGCCCATAAATAACAGAGATATCGTCTTTTAAAGTTGGTCACTTTTCCATAAAAATTCACATTTTTTAAAAAGGTCAAGGTCATATCTCAGAAATCCCTTGACCTTGAGATGTGTAACAGGTGCCATTCAATTCCTATTATGGAGATCTATAAGTGTAGCAAATTTGAAAAAAATCCGTGTCAGACATGGTTTTACCCCTGTCGATTTGACATGGAATGAGCCATATATATATTGCAGATTTATTCTAATTAATCGTCATACATATAAATGCCTACATCAACCTAAGATAAGAAGTCTGAACATGTGTCGTCCTTATTCGTTTCGCGCAATATTTAATCAAGGGAGGCGCGAGAGCGCGCTATCCCTTAATTAACGTCAAGAATAGCCTATGCTGGAAATCTCATTTCTTTGATCAATCATAACTCAGAAACCAATAAACTAAATCAGTTGAAACTTTGCACAATTTTTTTTTATTTGATAGGTTCTATAAGTGTGTAGAATTTTAGCATCATTAGTCAAGGCAACCCAGAGATCCAGAAAGTTCAATCATGAAATGATGTTATATGTGTGTACGTACGTACGTACGTGCCACCCTGTATCTCATCAACTATTTGATGGATTCAGCTGATTTTTGGCAGATATAGAGGTTCTAGGGTCTAGTTGATTGCATTTTAATTTCAGTTCACCATATACCTTAGTTTTCCAGAAAATTCCCAAAACCTTATGAGAAGGCATTGTATTGAGGCATAGTCTTTACAAAAGTAGTGACATTCCATTAAAAATGCCAGTATACTGAAATCATATGCTCTTAATAGGGTTAAGATGAAAATTATATACACTAAATGTTCAAAAGCAAAAAAATTCCCAAATGTTTACAGTTTATTATCATTAAGAGTATGACTACATATCAACCAAACCATTTCATTATCACATGACTACAGTATAAATCTCTATGCATGAGTGGATAAAGTGTGTGAGGTGCGCTGAAGAATAATTCCTACCAGTAAAATAGATAGCCCTGTTGTGCTCGCATACCCTTTATGACAATAAAAGTGTAAAAATTGGGGAATTTCCTTGCTTTTGTACATTTAGTGTATATGAATGTTCATCTTAACACTATTAAGGGAATATGATTTCAGTATACTGGCATTTTTCGTGGAATTATAGTAACCTTTAGTTAGTATTATGCATAGGCAATATGCTTATTTCACTTCTTCACACCAATACTGTAAAGATATAAGTTCAATGGATATAAATATAGACAATCTTTATGGCAGTCTGAAACGAAAATTTTGCTTGCAAACTTGTCACTTATATATCCCTAGTACAAAATATTCCCAGATTCATGATAAAGATGATGTGTGAAAACGATATGTGTGTAATACAACGTGTTTTTTTATCCCTACGTTGGGTTTCACTCGATCCACACGGTTCTTCCACTTTCTTGACGGAATTTATTGGTCGGATTTCCGTTTTGTTGTGGCAGTTTAGGTGTTCATCTCCTCTTTTCTCTGTTACAGTTTTTTTCTCAAAAAACACTTTTACTAACGTTGAAACAAAACAAAACAACAAATATAATTTGGTATAAAATATTTTTGGTATTTTAGTTTTCTTTTAGGGCATACATTGACACGCATTAAAAAATCCCAACCTTCTACACAAGGAAAGAGGCAGCAAGTAGACAAAAACCCAACGGCCCTCCCTGCTGATTCAGAAGAAAGAAAGCATCTATTTCTACCAATTTAGCACATCCGCTTACCCGCTGCTTCTGTATGTGACGTCACAGTCAAGGCACATATCCTGTCTTAAATTTTAATAAGACAATTCTAATTTACCTATTGTTTAAGCCTATCCGGAAATTTACAATATTAATCTTATTCCTACACATCCGTGATTTATATTGCTACAAATATTTAATGGAAACTGAATGAAGCCGCCTGAAGTTACATTACAATAAAGTTGTTCAGATTAAAAATTCTAATAAAATATAACAATTATCTTTGTGCTTCTGTATTCGTTCTTTTTATATCAATGTTTTGATATTTTCTCAAAATGATGACTCAAATGAGTCGAAAACTCTAGATACTCTCAAAAAGTTCAAGAAAAATCATGAATTTTAGAAAATCTTTATTTACATTACATTTTGTCTTACGTAATTCTGATAGACTTTTAGACATATTGATCATTATTTAAATTAGCCGCAAATTGTCCATCATATTAAACGAAAAATGTTTGAACGAGAAAACTAGTCACACTGTTTTTTGTTTAGATTCTCAGCAAGTGAGTAACCATATTCAAAACGTAACTTTCTTTTCTTATGATCTTGTACCAAACTTACCCGAACTTTCTTAGCAATCCAACTATTAAAAAAATAGTAATGGGAATAGGAAAGAAGAAAGAAACAAAAATGGCCGCATATTATAATAGAGACGCCATTCAGTAGAATCGAAAAGAAAGGATTGTATTAAAAGAATTTTGAAGAAAGGTAAAAAAAGTAGAAAATGGAATTCCCGCAGGCATTCTCATACACGTTCTCCTTGAAGTAGATTGGATCTTTTATTCAGGTGGTCATTCTTCAAGGTTTTCTTTTAAAATCATATTTTCATTGTTAGAATGGAATTGGTAAGAAAGGGGTGCGCCACTACACACCTTATCATCACAAGTGAATCCGCCATCTTCACAGTTATCTCAGACCGACTTCAATTTATAACTATCACCGAACACGCATCATCGCTCTGACGTCTATCAATTGGATCAATACTAGAACACGCCTACACATATGGTCATATTCCGCTTAATCTTCCCTGCTCTGATATCAAAACGTCTGTTCATATTTATATATAAAACCATGGGAATATGCCTACCAGGATGTTTAAAATAAAGTTCCCCTAACAGAACAGTGTTGTACAACTACCATGTTCACTTACGAAGATTAAATACTGCATCAAATGTAACTAAAGTATATGTCTACAATCCATATTCAAAATTTGATTGAATACTTTTCATGATTATGTCTCAGGAAAAGGTCTAAAATGTAAGGCTTAAGCTTAATGAGCCTTAATGAGAAATTGACATTTAGGAAAGCTTGTTTAATTAGTATGAAATAACTATGGAGAAAATATGATACACATCTGAAATATTTCAATTTTCAAATGAGAGATTATGCCGATATTATGTTTCTTTTAAAAAATCCAAATACCCTGAAGTAACTTAAATTGGGGAACATTTATAATGGCTATTTTTAAAGCTTCACAAGATTCGGAGGAATTGGAATTTTCTACTCTTTTCCAGCTTTCCTAAAAACTGAAGTACACAGATTTAATAAATACTTAACTTTTTTAAATTTACTGTTTGTAAATTACATTTACGATAAGATTTCCGAGTGAAAAATATTTAACCAAAATAACTAAATTCAAAAATACACACAAACTACCCTTTGAAGTATTGGCTGGAATCAAAGCGTTGTGTCTGTTTAATACTACACTTTATTTGTTCTGTCCTCAGTCAGTGAAGAAAAAATCCTTAAAGACTGAGGCAATTTAAATTGTTGTCCTAATCAACTGTGCTTCTTTTTTTGGAGCCGGATTTTCCACACACTAAAAACTACTATGTGTATAACTCTGTCTTCGTGGTAAGACAAATACATAAGGAGTGTACACAATAGCTCTCTTGTCGATATACGCTATGTCGCAAATTGCAGTTTTAGAAACACAATCTATTATTTCTCCTCTAGGGTGGTAAACGTTTATTTGCTAGTATTTAAGGTAATCAATTTACACCTTTTAATTCGGCTAATTGTCTATATAAAAATATGAAAGTTTAGTAACTTATAGACATCAAGAGTGACAATAGTGATCTATAGAAACATTCCCAAAATGTGAACATGCCTATATCTACACAACGGCTATATGTTCATGATTTTTATTCTCACACACAAAGATCAACATCGAAAAACATCAAATTGTAACTCAAATTGACATCTGTCTTTGCGATAATCATCTTTTGCTCTAGTTAGCTCTTATTATCACGTGGCTTCATAGCTTGTCCGGGGCGATTGCCATAAAATGACATCTTCATATGATGACGAAACTGTTCTCATCGTTAGTTTGAATTTGAATTACAAATGTAGGAAGAACCTAATAATTTAATTAATAGACGTCCTAGCGATATGACGTTATAAATCAGCTATTGATTTCATTAAAATTGATCGTCTATCGTATTTCCAAGCCTATTTCCAATCTAAATATTGAATTGTGCATCTAACTATCTAAATATATATGTGTAGTCAGTTTGATACAGAAAATTCATACCCTTCAATATGTGGTGAGATTTAACATACTTGCTATTGTTATTAGATTATAAGCATGAATTGACATTACACATCCCGAACGGTTTCAGAATGGCAAGTTGTTTGACTGATATTTAGTAATTAAATAAACTGATGCCACATCTTGGGAGGTGCTGTTCAAGTCATTGTTCTTTTCCTGAGTAAATAAAGCATTTCGCAAAAAAAAAATCAGGGATAATTTCCTTTTTTCTCTAGAGTCCCTTTCTCATAGAAGAGGTGTAGGTAGTCTTTCTCTACTCTAAAGTTGTTCCATGTAAGATCTCTCATTGACTATCAATCTCAGGTTCCTCACTGTAAAACATTTATAACAAGAACTCCTCTTCTACCTGAACTGAAAAGAACCTTCCTTTTATCCTAAGTGTGCCTAACATCAAACAAAATTGCCAGGTTTTCAAGAACTTTCTATCTGTGAAACACAATACTATGGGAATTATTTTATGTGGCCTACAACATTGTCATCTTTAAATAGAATGTCAACAAATACTTGTCATAAATTATGCACATAAGTAATCCAATTTTGTTCATTCAATTCATCAGTTTCAATCTTATTATAACATTCCTCATCATTCAACTGACAATCCATCTATTTAATTAACCTTTATCCAAGTCTTTAAGTTGGAGTAACACAGTCAACAGAAAGAACGGTCCACAAGTCTACATTTCTTGGTAATAAGCTACTGAAATAGGAATCTGTGTTACAATGATGTATCAAAACAGCGAATTCATGGATATCACTAGACCAACGTGTCAAACGATCTAAAACAAAGGAAGCAGTGAATAGATCAGACAATCTTGAAATACATATGCCATAATTGTATTTAGAAAAAGACTTGGACGAGCAACGTCACATCTCTGAGAGTGAGGGTACAAAGAAGAAGAAAGGACGGAGCCATCAAAGTACAGGTACGTGTCTGTACTTTATCAAGAACCTTCAAATGGGAAAGAAGTTCACCATCTAAAATATGTCAAAAGTAAGTGATTTGATAGTAGATTTGTATAGATAGAGGATAGCCTCAGGTTTGATAAAGTGCTTGAAGCGATAGAGAGAACGACCTTTACGAGAAGCAGAAAGAGCAATGGATCTAATGTATGAACCCCACGAAAGATTTGATGAGAAAGCAAGTTTCAGAGTCGGTTTCTCCTCGAGATCAGAGTCATCCATGAAGATCTCAGGAAGAAAAAGGACAGACAGGACCTGAGTCTTAAGATTAAACAAAACAAGCCATTTCATACCTTAATCCACAAATAAACCCAGGTCAACTTCTAGATCAGTGGCATATTCAATTGATCCCAGGGGCATGAATGAGAAGTAACACCAGAATAGAGAATGGTATTATCAGCATAGTCGTTAATCTAAAAAGTATTCTCAAGAAGTATATGATATAGAGAAGAAACAGTGTTTGATCGAGAATAGAACGCTAAAAAACAGCAGCATTGATAGGAAAAGAGAATGAGAAGACACAATCCATATTTACTTGCAAGATTCAATAAGAAAGAAAATTATTATGTTTTAACCTTACCATTAATACATTAACCCACGAGGTGTGCGTATGGGACCAGAATGCCACACTCTGTCGAACGCCTCCGAAATGTCAAGCGCAATGGCCATACCAACTCATCAATCATCTATAAACTGACAGAGCCGTTCAATTACAACAGTTAAAGATCAGCATTTAAACAAAAACCACGAAAATCATACTGAATATACCTGAAGAGGCCCAGACTTTCCAAAAAATGAAGAAGCTTGCCGTCGACCAACCTTTCAAAAACATTGTTATCAACAGAGAGTGGGCTAATAGGATGATACTTTGGTTGGTCATACCGATCACAAACATTTTTATAGATTTCTAAAACATCTACACAGTGTTAGATACAAATTTGATAGTTATTGTATATGCGTTAATTTAAATTTGAATCTTGTAAGAGCAACGGATTACTGTTTCTGTGTACTATTGTTAGGATTTGAGCTGGAGACGCGGGACGGTTAGAAAGACCTGAAAGGTTGGAACGGAATGATATGTATAATAATGATTATGAAATCTTGGCTGCAACTCAGTTCTTTGTGAATATTTTGATAGTTATCAGATGTAAGCTGGATAATTAAAATTGAGGCTCGCAGAAAGCCTACTACTACTACTACTACTGCTGCTACTACTACTACTACTACTACTACTGCATTCTGACAGGATGTTTGACAATATATCTATTCTCATGGAGTTTGTCTATTTTTTGGTTGAATGTTAACATATTGTGGTTTGTTTTCTGCGTAATTACAAAATGTTGTTCTGATAATATTTGATCCTTTGAAGAGAATTTTGTTGCACTATATGAGTTAAAATAAATATTGTCTTGATACAGCTGTAAATAACTTAGTAAATAACTTTTATTCGAAAGAGAAATGATTTGAAAATGATTTAAATCATCAAACATACATATACCTAAACAGTTATATCTCTTGCGTTTAACTTAGTTTAACCCAGCTACACCAAGTTGTCTATGCAAACGTAAGGGGCTGCCTAGAATTACGGTGAAAGTTTAAGGGGGTCATTTTAAATTGGGTGTTGTGCAGCGATATGCTTGTTCACATTAGTTTTAAATGTCTGGATGTCAATACAGTCGTGGAAACATGGAGCAGGGAGGGAGTTCCTGGAATCTATTAGGATGGAGACAGACTTTGAAGCTCCGGTGTCAGTAACCAGAAAACCGAACTCTACCGTAATATTTAAATTATCTTATAAATTATATTTACAAAATTATTCCATAGTTAAACAAGTACGCTACAAATTACGCTTTTTGTTAATTACATTAACATTCCACGTGAATACTAATTCAACAGTAATAGTACTATTCTGTTGACCTGCCTCTGCTTATTTTTACAAATGGCTGCGTAAATAACGTTCGTACTTATTAAACTACTTAGCTACATTTCAATTGATACAACATTGCACGCGTATTAATACACACACATTGCAATATTCATTTTATAATAGCTTTCTTCATTTATTTAATATAACTTTCAAAATAAAAAAAACTATTAAAGAAAGTGAGACAACAAGTCTAACAATTTACGTTTGTTCGTTTGACGTCACGTACTTACGTAAAGAAACTGTAGCATTGTGACAAGTAAGTACTAATTGTAATAAGATTTATTTCATAGTTGTAAAAGGCGTTTCTTTTTATTCAATTTGATTAGTAAATACGAATTTGCTCGGATTAAATACACCTTCTACTCATAGTTTGACGCTTTCTACCTTCGGGAAATATGACTGTCAGCGTTGCCCCCCCCCCTCTCTCTCTCTCTCTCTCTCTCTTTCTCTCTCTCTCTCTCTCTCTGCTGTAAAAACCTAAAATCAAACCTAACATGTCTGCACGAGTGTCTATTTTTAAAATACAAATCGATACTTTAATCTTACAGATATAGAGGGTTTCTGTTTATAAAAACACACAATTGCACATTGAACGATCATTTATTAACATCTTATGAATCAGATGATTCTATTGTTGGTATTGATTTCCACAACATCCTTGTAGTCAGAGTTTTGTCTAAAAAATAATCGGGTACTTATAAAAGGTTGCCGACATCTTAAGTGAAACAATTTCTGTGGAACGACCTATATTCGAACTTGGCACATCCAGGTCGCCAGCCCGTGTCGTTTATCACTTAACCATTGCGACCTCAAGACATCGAGAGATGATGAAGCCCGATAGAGGGCATACAACTAAGGCAGAAAGTATTAGGATGTTATGGTAAGACAACGCTGTTGGCGTAGAAAGCGGGAGAGAATGCTGAATAAAAATCCAGAGGTGAAAAGACGTCGCACGTTCTCCGAAGTTTAAAATTTAAATAACATTTATGAAATCTATAAAACATTTTTGATTACGATTTATTTTTTGAATTCAAGAATTATTATCTGTTTTTACTTTTCGATTTCTTTTGATAACTTTTTATTGTACTGGTTTGTAATGTTTTTTGCCCGTTGGGAGGAATAAATATATTACATTTAACGGGAGGAAATTAAATCATTTTTTATCAATTCCTACGTAAGTCAGATAAAAATTGGCATTTTTCCCACGTTAAATATAATATATTACTATTCTCCGTAAAAGCATAGCAATCTTGGGCAACACGTTTTATTAATTATTTGCCAACAAAAAATAAATAATTCTCTAGAAATTATAGTTCAGTCATAAGAAGGATTTATTAAGGAAACCGAATATTAAGAACAATTTAAACAAGTTAAAATATATTTTTAAATAAATATACATAAATTTCCCGAAGGTATTCCAATCCGTAACATTCTGGCATTGATAGAGTACCCTATTGCTGGCATGAGGATATGTAGCTATATTAGTTAAATATACTATTTATAAATATAAATAAAATAAGACATTGATTGTTTTTCATAAGAGAAAACATTTTTTTTAATGGGAAATAAAACACATATATGTCTTTTAGAAGTAATCCCCTTTCACCGCAGAGTAAAATAAAAAGAACTAAATCATCCTAAAATCGATTGCTTCAGTAAGTCAGTCAAAACCATTATAAATTCCGTTCCCTTTGAGTTGTTGTAGAGAAACATCGCACCAAATATGAGAAAATCAATTAATAATAAAATTTAAAAATTAAAATATTTAATAATAAACTGACAAATCTCCCATAATGCAATCGACAGACTGTTGAATCGATCATGGAAGAGACCCTTAAGTTTTCCTTTCTTATTATATTTTCCGGGGAGGGGTAGATTACCTACTCCTAAAAGACAATAATGTAAATAAAACAGAAAAAACAGCGAACGTCTTACAGAAGAACACCGATTCCCTCTATAGGCGATCTCACAAGTCAAAATATAGCTGAGGCAAGCCAGAAAGAAGTGTATATTAGAAACCCATAAAATCCAAAATCTTATGTCTGATCCGCTTCACCAGCTTGAAATCTAAGGTTTCATGTTGATTTTAAATTCTGTAACATTATAAATAAATATATGCTGCTCTTATTATTAAATAATCGAGCAATTTATTTTATTTATTTCTATCCAACGGACACATACAGACACACAATATATATATATATATATATATATATATATATATATATATATATATATATATATATATATATACATATTCCTGGATATATGGGAAAAGAATTGAGTCTAACTAGTTTAAGATATTATAATTATTATAATTCTTGTATCTATACTGCAAACTCAGTTTCTCGTAATGCGTTCCGTACTTTTATGGAATAACTAAATTACGATATATATATATATATATATATATATATATATATATATATATATATATATATATATATATATATATATATATATATATGCTTGTGTGTGTGTTTGGGTGTGTGTGTGGTGTGTGTGTGTGTGTGTGAAAATAATCTGGATAGTTTTACTTTATTCCCCTTAATTTACAGAATTGGGAAGTTTGCGAAAATATATGGATGTATTTTCTATGAATAGAACCAATTTGTGTTCAATTGAAAAAGGAATTGTCGTTATAAGATGCAGTGGGCATGTACGCTTTCTAATATTTGCAATATTTCTAAATTGGGCCACAGATTCGCGATCTGCTTTCATTATTTCTTTGATAACCTCTAGCATTATTTTCATATCTAGCACTTACTGAAACATCGGGTTCCATAAGAGTAACCCACCAATTAGAGCATGGAATGTCTTCTTTCACAAAAGTGTGTGTATATATATATATATATATATATATATATATATATATATATATATATATATATATATATATACGCTCTAGTATATTATCAAATAAATTGTTATTCATGGATTCTTTCCGTTATGTCTATGCAGCTAAATTCAATACATTAACAAAAGTAATGCTTTAAACTATCTAATATACAAAATTATGTTGTCGAATACTCGGCTTTTCTTATCGATAGCTCTAAATCTTATTCCTAAGTGTGTCTCGCTGATTGGTACTGCACGTTCTTAAAAACAAATGACAAGTAAGCTAGAAAGAGTCGTCCATGTGTCATTCCCGCTAGAAGTGATTAGGCTAGATACGTAAATATGGCTTAGTAGTAGTAGTAGTAGTATTTTTGAAAAAAAAAACGAAAAAGGGAACAACAAACCAACGGAACTTATATATACTAATTTACCTGAAATACTAAATGTACGATTTGAAAAATTGAAGAAAAAAGTCTCGTTAAAAAGCACTCCGCAGTATTTAATAACATTTTCCTCAATGAAAACACGATGCTAAATGCACACACACAAACAATATATATATATATATATATATATATATATATATATATATATATATATATATATATATATATATATATATATATGTATACATCTTTATTGAAACTGCTACAGACAATGCATGAAGCCACTTAATGCAAGGAGTTAAGAGAAGTACTTCAAGGTTAAAAGCTAGCCAACGGGAAATGTAAGATGGACATATTCTGACCCAGAAAACAGCAGTTATTCCCCTTTGCCAGAAACATTGCTCATGGAATGGTAAGACTAAAGGACATATAAGTAAATAAAATAAAATAGTGTGCAAAATTTGTTATGGAAATTTGGACTAACAAAGTAACAACCTAGTAAGAATGAGGACACCAGCTCATCATTGAAGCTAGACCAAAATATTGCGGTCGATGGGAAATAACTATTTTATTCCAACGGCCGTTTAATCTTCAGTGGTTATACAATCAAGGAGTCTTTGAATATTACAGTCAGAAAAAGATCTTTAGGGACAAAAGAAAAAAGAAAAAAAAGAAAAAAATGACTTCATATATACACAACTTGCAATACACAAACCGAATAATAGAAAAGCATATCTTTAAACCCGTTTTTTTACAAGTCCACATTTTGACTAGAGGAGTCACGTTTGAAAAGAAATTAAAATCATCATGTACACACAGAGTTATCTCTCGTTATTAATTAATCCCACACCAGCATTGTAGAATACTGTTATTTCTGGATCGATCTTCCTTAGTCGGGTCTGAATCGAAATTAATTCATCATAACTTTAGATAAAAATAATAGCAACTTTGGATCTGAAAAAAAGTAAAGCGATTAAGATAAAAGTATAAAAGTTGGACTGCACAACCAAAATATAACATATATATATATATATATATATATATATATATATATATATATATATATATATATATGTGTGTGTGTGGGTGTGGGTGTGTGTGTGGGTGTGTGTGTGTGTTAATAATACAAGTTTGTGCTGATGAGTCATTGGTACTGGCAGTTTCTAGGATAGTGGGCGTTTGTAAACATCGTAGACAATTTGTAGAATGGTTGTTAAACACTTAACAATTACTGCAAATCGTTATAACGTACTTTTTAAGATATCCGGAAATAGTGTTTTAACAGAAACTGTTTTACATATTTTTCAGATTTTATTAACGTTTTTAAGCACTCTATATTTATTTCTTCATACACATTATATATATATATATATGTATGGCTAGGTTTCCTTCCTCTTATCTATTTGCCTTTCTGGTACCAAAGGTACTAAAGCTTTTTTTAAATTTGTTTTTTAAATGCAACCTTAATTCCTATATAATTTTATTTCTAGCTACCATATCGTAGAATGGTTCGTAGGTGTAGTTTTTAGATAGTATTTTATTATTATTATTATTATTATTATTATTATTATTATTATTATTATTATTATTATTATTATTATTATTATTATTATTATTATTATTATTATTATTATTATTATTATTACTAGTATTACTATTGTTATAAAGAATTTTATTTGATATGCAAATTACCATATCACACGGTAGTCTTAAGGGTAGTATATTATTATTATTATTATTATTATTATTATTATTATTATTATTATTATTATTATTATTATTATTATTATTATTATTTTATTATTATTTATTTATGTATATATAAGTAACATTTAAAGCTGAATTATTTCGACACTTGATTATTGGGGAAATGGTAGTTTTATCTGTACCATTGGAGAGCCATGCATATAACTATCCTGTTTTTAAATCTCCGAAACAGTTACATGGTAAACAGCTGAAGATCCCCGTGTTAATATTAGATGCTTACGTTAAAGTCTCCTGTTTTTGTTTCACTGTTAGATACTTAATCCTCCTTTTTATTATATTTACTTACTATTATATATTTTTATTTATTTATGAATTTTCCAACAAATGTTAAGTCTACACTATTTTGGATTTAGTTAGTTTCTCTGGGAATTTAAACTGCATTTTCCTTTTGTTTTCTTTTGTCTTTTTGTTTAAAATAACTCAAAGCTTATTTAGACTATATATATACATTATATATATATATATATATATATATATAAATAATATATATTAGTAAATATGTAAAGGCTACTTAGAAAGAGAGAGAGAGAGAGAGATATTAATAATAATATAATATATTAAAACAGTTTAGGTCGATTTATGCCTATTATAAACAATTACTTTTATACAGATAGTCGAATACGTGTAACACTCTAATGCGGTTTATCGCTAGTACTCATGTACATTTGATTTAAAGACAGTCATGTTGTAGCCTTCAGAGAAGCAATCTCATAGTAACGTTTTCAACGGACAGAAATATCTTGGAAATAATCTCTGTTCATTGAAATTCATGGAAAACCGGAAGTTATTTGCAGTGGTTCGAGCAAATAATAAAAATAATAACAATTGATGTTCTTATCAAACTGTGAAGGTTCTACATACAGAGAATTGCATCTCTGATCATTACATTGTCAACATGTGGCGAAACCGTATGAAGAGTTTTAGTTAATGAAGAAGCACTTCTCAACAAATATAGAAGTTTTGTATTTGCGTTAATTATAATATTATCACAAGGTACTCGTTGTTTGCAATCATGGGCATGCCCACGCATAGGAAAATAAATATTGTTAAATTAATATATGTAGAGCGTAGCTAATGTTTTCAATCTTCCTAAATCTCGCTTAAGTTTCAAATTAATGTCGCATATCAAAACATTTGTAATGTGTTTCTTTTAATTTGTGTCAGATGTCAGTAAATATTTACTTTTTTTAGTTTTATTTACAAACCTTATATGTAAGAGATGTAACATGTGTTTATGTTTTACGAATCCAATTTTAATCGTTGCGTTACAATATAAAACACTTCAGCATTATGTTGAGTATTAATAAGAAATTTATTTACTCTCTGTTCTGTAAAATATATATACGCATACGGCAGGCGAATACATTATTAAAAAGTCGACGAGTAAGAAAAACGATAACTCACATATGAAATGAAAAATAAAATCAGGGTTTGTATTCAATAGTTTGTACTTCTGATTAAATGTTTTCATACTCATATAAACTCATTGGATGACTATCTGCAAGATTCGGTAGCAGAAAATGGTTAAAATGAGAGCGGAACTGTTGAATAATGGTCAAAGTGACAGTGTGTATTAATCAGTTCTTGCTTCCGAATCGTGATACGAAATTGGTTTTCGGCATTGCATTCATGTTCCACGCTCATTTTGTAAATGTTATTTGGTACAACTTTAAATTACAAACGCGCCAAGAGTGCCCGGATGGGGTTTTGCAACTTCACTATGAATGATAAAAAAATAAAGAAGTCCAAGAAATGAAGAAGTGAGGATTATACGAGGTATGCAAACTGAGTAAATAAATTAGTAAAAGGGAAAAGATAAGGAGAAAACATGAGGGATGAGGTGAATGAGAAGTGATGATAGTAGAAAAGGTATACATTCTCAAGAAAAGGTGTACTTATAATACATGAGGAGGGGGGGGTAAAAATTGGTCAATCAAGTACAATGAATAGTAGGATGCAATCGAGGTGTAATGAGAAAAAGGAGAAACTTATAAAAAAAAAGATCCGAAAAGGATAGGAATAAAATGGAGTAATGAAATAAGGTATAATGCAAGGGAGAGGGTGAGGAAATAAATTATAAAAGGAGTGAAAATAGTAAAAGTGTTAAAAAAAGAAAAGAAGGGAAGAATGAAAGTAAGAATGAAGGTAGAACAACAAGTAAGAATAAATGTAAGAAAAGAAAATCACGAGAAAGAAGGAAAGAAAGAAGGAAACTGAAGAGGAAAAGGAATGAGAAAAGTAAGAAATGCGTTTATTTCAGCTAAGGAAAATGTCCGTTTCCTTCTATATATTCGTCGGCTAGTTCTTTAATCAGCTTTTTAGTTCCATATCTCTATTTATTCCCGTGTGGTAGCGGTGATGGGCATTAATCGTCTTCTAGGAAAGATAGTTTTTGTGGACCGCCAGAGTATTTATGTACTCCTCTCCAGGAGTCAGGCACAAGGCCAGTTTTTATCTTACTCCCACAAGTGAGATGTGACCTAAGGTCGGGTCGGGAAAGTGGGGTTTAAAAATTGTCTGGGCAGCACCGTCGGCATTCCCTGGTAGGGGCGCCTCAGACAGTAAGCAATAAACTTACTCCTCCCCAAAGAGGGGAGGCGAAGTTTGGGAGGGTGGACCTCCTAGAACTGCACAGGACAGACCCATACACCGGCGTAAATCAAGCCCCGAAGGACAAGACAATACCAGTTTATGGAGTGCAGTATCCATCGGAACAGATACTACACTTTGATATCAGCCAAAATACCAAGAAAATTGAAAGTCAATTCACTAAGACAAACTATTTCTCACTGAGTGGAATTAATAAAAGCAAACTAAATTATTTTTCATAACTAGCATTTATTCTGAGATTTCATATACAGTTGTCGTTAAGAAGAGAGAGAGCGAGAGAGAGACAGAGAGTAAGGGGGAGAGGGTAAGAACAAGGTTTTAAAGAGTAAGGATCTTAAATCCCGAATTCCCTAACCTATCCTAAATGCTGATGTTCCTATAGAATTGCTTCTCCGATATTACCATTAGTTTAACACGAAAACTGTTTGTTCTATCATATTACGTTAGTTCCCAGTTTCTTATCTGAGCTTCCGGTTCCACGGTATAAAATTATTTTAATCATATCACCTTTGAATACGATACAACAATTTGTCATTGCGCAAGGAAACGTTCTGATGCACTTAAATACTACCTTCTAATATAAAACAAGCTAACTTACCTAAACGTTTCTATTACAATAATAGAAACCGAAAACAGACGAATAGTAAAGACTTAAATATACAACGTAGAAAAATAGACAGGACATAAAAAGATACAGAAAGAAAGAGAAGAAATGAATAAAAGAAGGGTGAGATGAAAACCAAAGAAAACAAAGCAAAATGAAAACAAACAAAAAGTAAAACAACAAAGAAAAAAAACGGTAAAATAATGAATACTTTGTATTCTGACTCATATCCCTTAGAATGATTAGTTGTTTTATTTTACGACACATCAACCGTTTTCGGATTATTTAATGCCGAATACAATGATTTTGGTAATCGTGTTTATACTTCGTTCTTATTTTGTAACTATATATTTTGTTAAGGAAAATTGTAGATTCATAGATAAGATCTTTGATAAACCAGTAAAGAAAGGACACTAAGGGATAACCTCACATGTCCCAATGCTTTCAGGTTGGGATCGCACCAGCGTGTGAATCAGAGTCTGGTTATACCAGGATAGAGTTGGTGTAAAACAGGGGGTGAGTAGTTGAAAGAGTTAGGAATGAGGGCAGCTAGTGTGAATTGTGTTTCAAGAAAAGAATCTCGAGGGCTGGTAATGATGGACTTTCCGTTCGTGTTGGTCTAACAGCTAGCTTAAAGGTGGGTCATATCCTGACTGATACTGATTGTAGAAGAATGGATTGTTATGAAAAAAATCAAGATAAAATGTAGGAAATACGAGAAAATTAGAAATACTTTCTAGACGATATTTCATTAGAATTGTTTAACAGACAATTAATAAAATATTCACATTTCAGAAATGTTTTGCAAGCTGAGAAATTCTGCTTTTTAAGCACATTACAGCTTATTCGACAAATACACCTAAAGATATTGTTTGTGTCATACATCTATTTGCTGTAATTCCAATTATTTTTTCAAATATACCAAGTGGTTTTCGGAAGTTATGTAGGATTATACGTTTAGTAAAAAAGTAGTATTAAGATATATGCCTACTTGTTAGATTTTTTAAATCGATTGTGTTAAAAATATGCTGTTATATATTTGTTGTGATCCCGTTTAGGGGTACCAACAATTAAATAAACAAACAACCGGTTTAGAGATAATAATAATAATGAATTGTATTGAACAGAGAAATTATACACAAGTCAGTGTTGGCAGTGCTAGTGCCTAAATGTGCCTCCAAATGTTCTCCCGGCAAAACCGGTATTTATGGTAGTCGGTAGCTACCATTTAGTTATTATTAAAGGGTAGGTAGGTCACCCACAACACCCCCTTCCGAAACTCATTCCCCCGGAATCTCAAGGTATATCTTTTTCCTAGGATTCACCCCGAAACTTTCTTGATGAACGTCTCTGTTCCGGAGGCATTTTTGGTGTTGGCACCTCAAATGCATCGTATAGATCTCCCATGATGGTCTCACTCTGATCCGATGGGCCTTCCCCTGGGTCGTCCGACATGCGACGACGCATTTGGTTAATGTGTTTTTTACAGGTGCCTCTAGGACCCTCTACAATGTATACCATTTGCCCCAATCTTTTTTTGTACCTTTCCCACTTCCCATACGGTTTTGTTTCCATGGTGTTCCTGGAAGAACACTTTCTCTCCATCCTCGTAACTCTTCTTTGGTGCGGTAATGTTGGTCGGTTTCACCTGTTTTGGTAAAAGTTTGTCGAATACCGACTTTATTTTTCTTCCAAACATTACTTCCGCCGGTGGTACCTGGGCTGGTGTGTTCTCGTTGGGTGTAATTCTATACACTTGAAGGAACTGCTGGAGTACCTTTTCTCTCGGCGTGCCCGTCGATTTTTTCAACGCTCTCTTCAAGGTATCAACACATTTTTCTGCCTGTCCGTTTGACCTCGGATGGTACGTCGGAGTGGTTATATGTTTTATTTGAAAGTCTTCACAAAATTCTTTGAACTCTCGTGAAGTAAATTGTGTATCGTTGTCCGATACAACAATGTCCACCACTCCGAATCGGGCAAAAAGTTAATGCAACGCGCATATCGTGACATCCGTTGTTGGGTTTTTACATCTAACAACTTCTGGCCATTTTATAATTAAATAGTACAAGCTTTCCAATGGCCCCGCAAAATCTATGTGAATCCGGTACCATGGTTGCTCTGCCTTTGGCCATGGACAGTACTGAATAGGTGGTGCTTTCGCTGCCGACGCGCAGCCCGCGCAGCCCGCACAGGCCTTATCCTTTGTCTCTATGTCCCTGTCCATGTTTTTCCAATACACATAAGATCTCATTAGGCTCTTCATGCGTGTCGCTTCGGGATGCCCCTTATGGAAATCCTTCAGGATTTTTTTTAGCGTAGCTGGGATTACTACTCGCTCCCGGTATAATAATGTGTCGCAACAGACTGAAAAAGCTTCTGCCGTTTGCTCATCGTCTGTTTATAATTTATTTTTAATTTCGATAATAAAATTATCTTATCTTGCCTCTTTTTGTATATCGCCAAGTGTGACTTGCAGCTCTTTTATTGTGTTACACAGTACTTTACTATAGTCATATTCAGACCGAAGAGATGCTATAACTGTATCCTCGAGCGGTTCCATGTACTTTGGGATAAGCCGCGATAAACCATCTGCGTGTCCTAGTCTTTTTGACGGTGAAAATTCCATCTCAAAGTCATAGTTTAACAGAATTATACCCCATCTCTGTAGGCGGTTTGCTGTGCAGGTTGGCAAGCCTTTTTTTATCCAAAGATGGTGATAAGTGGCTTATGGTCTGTTTGTAGGATAAAATGACGGCCGTGTAGATACCTCTGAAATTTGGTCATTGCGAATACAATACCAAACGCTTCTTTTTCAATCTGAGAGTAATTTTCTCTGCAGAAAGTAAAGTTCTTGAAGCGTGCGCGATGGGTTTCATCGAGCCATCCGGCATTTTATGCAAAATGCACGCCCCAATGCCGTAGGAGCTGGCGTCACTTGCAACAATAATTTTTTAACTCTGGATTAAAATGAGTAAGAAATAATTCTGAAGTTTACTTCGTGTTTAGATTGTCAAATGCAGATTGACAGTCGGCGGACCATTCCCATTTACTATCTTTCTTAAGTAACTCATTTAAGGGGGCTCGCAATTTTTGCATACTGGGAATGAATTTTTCGTAATAGTTAGCGAGACCCAGGAAGCTTTGTAGTTGGGTAACGTTGTTCGGTTCGGGCATATTCTTGATGGCTATATATTTTTCTGGGTCGGGACGTCTTCCATTCTTATCAATGACATGTCTCAAGTATTTTATCTCTTCTAGAAAGAATTCACACTTTGACTCCTTGAGTGTAAAACCAAAATCGCTTATAATTTCGAATACTTTGGTTACGTGCTCACGGTGCTTCCCGACGTTCGTACTTTTCATTAAGATATCGTCAAGGTAGCCGATCGAAAAATCGAGCCCGCTCAACATCGTGTCGATTACCTGCTGAAAAATCGACGCGGCAACTTTAATTCCAAAAGGGAGACGATTGAACTTTAGTAGTCCCCTGTGTGTCGAAATACAGAGAAGCTTAGAGCTACCTTCCTCTACGGCTATTTGCAGATAGGCTTCACTCAAGTCAATTTTTGAGAACAGTTTTCCACCGTTTAATTTTGTGAAAACCTCTTCTGGTGTCGGCAGAGGATAGTGATAATCTTTCAGCGCATCGTTCAAACCTGTTGAGAAATCGGCACACACTCTGATCTTTCCAGATTTTTTCTTCAGGTAGACGGTTGGGGCCGCCCATTCCGAGTAGACAACAAGTGTTAAAATACCTTTCTCCACCAACCGGTCTATTTCTGCATTAATTGTTTCAAGAGAGGCAAATGGTACACTTCGTTTTCTCTTAAAAACGGGATTCTTATTTTCAATTAGTTCAAAACTCGCCTTCATTTTAGTACAGCGTCCTAATTCATTAGAAAAAACCTTGGGGAATGACTCTTTCAAATCCTTCTTCAATTTTTCTGCTTCAGCAGAAAAGTTCTCTATTCGTTGACAATAGGCGCTTATCGGGGAATCCCAGAGCTGGAAGTGCTGAATCCCATCTGAACCGAACAAATGTCCTGTATCTTTCATTACGAACATGCGTAATTTTAATGTCTTATTTTTTAGTGTCACTTTTGAAATGACTTACCCTTCAAAGTTTATTTTCTCTCCGGTTACCGATAGAGCCACTTTATCTGTGCGTAGCATAGTCGGTCTGCCAATCTTTTTCCAACTATTAATATTAATAGTTGATAGGTCAGACCCTGAATCAAGCTGTAGTTTAACATCGTGATTGTTCATTTTTACCGTAACATACTTTCGTATGTTTAGGTTGCCACCATTAATTCTGATTATTTTTATGTAACTTTTTTCTAGTGTTACTTCTGCAATGTGAAGCTTTGTGTCCCATTTTATGGCATTTGTCACAATTTTTCCGTTTAAAAGGACACATCTGGTACCAATGTAGGTCCCCGCAACACCAACAAGGGTGGTTTGGCAATTTTTCTATCTGACCTTAGAGGCAAATCCTTCCTGAATTTTTCCTTCGAAGAGTATGATTTTTTTGAAAAACGACGAACATGTTTAATATTAGAAATTGCTGCTTCCTCTATTTCTTTAGCTTCGTTTTTCTCGGAAATATATCGTTGACAGCTTTCGGCCAGTTGTTGCAATGTTAAATTTGGCTCGGTTTCAAGTTTGCTTATTGCACGTCTTCTTAACTCTGCATCGTTTTGCGAGACGAGCCCTTGAACAAATATTAATAGTTTGAATTTGTCCGCTGTCAAGGATGATAACGTAACGTCGTCACAATGTTTATTGACGATCGAAGAAAACATTGAGTAATCCTGGCTTTCTTTTCGCGTATGGTTCATACATTTCCACCTTTTGTGGAATAAACTTGTTTTGGAGCAATATAGTTCCATTAACATTTTAATGGTTTTATTGAAAGATACTTCGGCAGAATATAATCGACAAATGTTGTATGCTCTGCCGTACCTAGTCTACGAAGAACTAAACGAACCTTTTTCTTTTCTGACCATGTGCTACAATCAATGTCGAAAAAATCCTGATATCGACGGTACCATGATTCGAAGTTTAGGTCCTCTTCAGGCACATAGTTGAAGGTTTCTATAGCTGACCATATTGCATTTTGGTTGAACGCTTCGCTGTCGTAATTCGTCGTATTTATCATTGCGTGTGCCAGCTGTTCAAATTTTCTCTCTGATTGAGTCTGTTGCTCTAATTGTAAATTTTTTATCCTAATCAATTGTTCGTCTAAAGATGTTCTATCTTCTCGCTTTTGTGCTAAATTGTTTTCCTCAAAATATTTCAACAAACTTAGTTGCTGCGACTGAAATTCCTCCTGTAGCGACTGAAGTTTTTCATCGTTCGCCTTCTGTTGAGCAAGATGTTTTTCATCGTTTGCCTTCTGTTGAGCAAGATGTTTTTCATCGTTTGCCTTCTGTTGTTCTGATTGAAATTGAATCATCTCCAATATCTGTTTCGAGAAATCTTCCATGATTAAAGAAATACTTTCTTGAAAAAGAATTAGTCACAAATAGTCCTTCACTATTTTTTTCTTTTCAAATGCTTACTGTTTAATAACAAACTCAACCCCTTCTCATCACTGCGTTATTCGGGTCTCGAATTCGACCGGCACTTGCTGATCTATTTTTTTTCTTCTTTCAAAGTTCTTTGAGAAAAAATGTTATTAATCCGGCCCATTGGGTAATTAATTTAACAAATTATTTGTATTTTTGTTCGCATCTTGAACATTTTTTTCCAATAAGTCCGTTTGCCTTTCAGTGTAGGCTTAAAATGCAAAATAGCAAGTAATGGCTATATTAAAAGTTGACTAGTTATTCAAGAAGGTAACTTGGTTTTACTTGTCAGATTTTTTTGTCAGGTCTGTTCGCAAAATACGTTTGACTATATCAGACACGAAAAAAGATTTTTGTAGTATGGAGTTTTTTTTTCAAACCTTTACGTTTTATAAGCACATGGTATTCCAATTTCATTTGTTGCACGAGGTAAAATCCCGTATTAAAATACGAAGAACACAAATAGTAAAATCTGTCTTACTTTTTTCTTCGTCCAGTAATTGTTTAAACTGGTTATTTCTTGTAAGGCAGACTCGTCCCAAAATTGAATGTATTCGATGTTTCCAATATCTTCCCGAAAATTGTAAAGCACAGGGTTTTTTGGTTGCAAGGTCCAAGGTGTTTCCAACGAAGTCCTTTACGAATCACTCGCCGCCAGTTGTTGTGGTCCCGTTTAGGGGTACCAACAATGAAATAAAAGAACAGCAGGTTTAGAGATAATAATAATGAATTGTATTGAACAGAGAAATTATACACAAGTCAGTGTTGGCAGTGCTAGTGCCTAAATGTGCCTCAATATTTATTTGCGTAAACTTGTACACAAAATGTGGCACAAGGCCAAAAAAGAGGTGGGGAAAGGATCGGTCATCTCTAACTTAAAAAAACTGATTCATACTATACATCCATCGCTACTCACCATAAGAATTCATACCATGAAATCCTACTTAAAACCCATAAAAGAAATATGCAATGGTGGGGGGGACTAAAAATAAAAAATATGATATATACAATGCAAAAGAAATAAAGATTAGTAAAAGCCCCCCACCCGTTATTGAAATGTGGCAGAGATCCCGATTTGCCGGTTGAAATAAAAAACTCGAAAAAAGGTGATTGATGCAGGCCCCAACGTTTTATTCAGACCACCTCCTTCAAAAATATCGAAGGGTGACCTGCATCTTCGGCAAATCAGGCACTCAGTCACCTAATTGGAGAGGGAAGGGGAGTGGGGCAGAAAATAAAAAAGGGAGTGGGATGAGGACAAAATAAAAGGGGGCGTGTAATGGAATCAATCATACACTAGCTACGTTGATGAACTAAAACATCAACAGAAAATTAAACAGAAACTAACTTAAAATAAGTCTAAATCTAACTTAAAATTAAAGCATAGTTCGTTTCCTGAACCCAATATTCTCTGCCTAAGACACGTCCAGATACCACTCTAATCTAGCGCCAGCCACTCTACACAGTCGTGCTCCAGTCACCCATCTTTCACCAAAATCTGCCGAAGGGAGTTTCACCCTCTCGGCCCTAATGCGAGCCTTCAGGTAATATTTCAAAATCGCAATAAGGTCGAGAGAAGTGAAGGTCTCAGCTCCGTAGACTGTCTTGCACCTAGTCTTCCAAATCGTAACCCTCTTACTCGCCAGTAAGCTCAAAAACGTAAACCGTTTTTGCCTATCGGTTGTCGGAGCCCAGTTGCTGCATACATTAATGGGTTCCAGGTCAAAAGACGATACGTTAAGAATACGAACCATGTAGCCTGCAACAAGCTTAATCAGCGGCACGACGATGCGGCAAAAAACAAAGACGTGACTTATGGTCTCGTCCTCATCGCCGCATCTGACACAAGTCGGAGAATTACTCAAGCGTGCTGAATGAAGCCTCTTACCTACCCAGAGTGCATTCCTAATAGTCAGCCAGGTCAGTGATACCTCGTCATTGTCAAGGCACCTTAACCCAGGCGCCCAAGGCCAGATTGAGCGGAGCTCCCCCCTCGCCAAAGCGAGCCCCTCAGGCCTATCATTTCGGACAGTCCCCCTCACCATTACCCGATATAATGCCTTTCGAGACAACAGCAGGGTGCGAGAGAGGCTTTCTGTTACCATTGAAAAGAACTTCAACGCATGTCTACATTCGCGATAGAAGGAGCACTCGTTTCGAGGTAACCTGTGTGCCTCCCCCTCATCCAAGTGCACACTTCTCAAAGCCGGAAAGGCTTTGTTGGTGTCTTCCTTCCAAAAGACACCGTTATCCTCAGATTTTGTACTCATTCGGTCTGGATAAAACAGCCTAAGAGTGTGGCATCGAATTTCGATGCTAGGCATACCCAGACCGCCCTCAGAAGGATGAAAGTAACAAATCTCGCGAAGGACCATAGGGGCCTTACCAAGCCACAAAAACTTGAACAGAGCCCGCTGCATCTCCAGCAGTGTATCCGACGGGAGTGGGAGCACTGAAAGACGATATAGGATGATCGGATAAATGTGAGAAGTACACACCTCCGCTCTCCCCTTTAACGAAAGATTTCAGGACGTCCGACTAATTTTTCTCCAACTGGAGATCAAGACCAAACCAGACGCCGAGTAGCTTGCAAGTCCCATCTGTCCAGCCAAAGGGTCCCTGCAAGGAAACACCCTTCCAAGCACCAATGCGCAAGCCAATAGACTTATCGCAGTTGATTTTGGCCCCTGTCACCGTTTCATACATTATGATTTCTCTGTCGACGACACTAATCTCGGCATTGCTCGTTACAAGCACAGTAAAGTCGTCGGCATAGGCGGAGTACTTCAACATTGTGCAAGAACCTGTCAAAGTAATTCCACGCAGGACCGGATTCACCCTTAGCCTGTTAAGGAAAGGTTCCAAAACAAGCACATAAAGCATCGGTGAAAGAGGGCACCCCTGACGAAGGGATCTGGACAATCTGAAGGCGCCAGACCTCATGCCATTCACTTCAACCCTAACACCGGGGTTCGCATACAAGAGGCGAATCCAGGAGCGGAATTGCGAGCCCAAACCGGCCGCAGCCAAAACAGCATCCAAGTACCGATGGTCAACCCTATCGAATGCTTTGGACTGATCTAAATTGATCAGCGCGGCTTCAGTGTCGACTTTATCTATGATCAAGCGTATCGAGTGCAAATTATCCTGAATGGTCCGGCCCTTCACAGAACAAGTCTGTTCGGGGCTAATTAGACCAGGCAAAACAAGTTGCAGACGATTGGCTAAGATCTTGGCCAAAATCTTTAACTCCGCATTAAGCATCGTTAAGGGCCGAGAATTATCTAACCCATCCCCACCATTTTTGCTTTTGCGTAACAATTTCACCAAACCCATGGTCAAGTACTGGGGAATAGACCCGTTCCTAAACCACGAGTTAAACAAAACTGTCAGCAAGGGTACAAAAATGTGCGACATCCTCAAATACACCTCGTAGGGCAAACCATAAATCCCCGAAGACCTGTTAAGGCCGACCCGCCCTAAGGCTTCTCGGACTTCTTCCTCTGTTATGCAACCTTCGCATTTAGCCGCTTCGGTCACCTCAAGACGAGAAAAGTCGGCTAAATAGGGGTCGAATTGTGCTAAAGACAAACCGGGTTCTCCAGTAAAATGATCCTGGAAATGAGAACGAAAAGCCTCCAGAATACCTTCGTTTGTAGTCACGAGTCTCCTATCCGGCAATGAGACACGGGCGATATGTCGATCAAATGCATGTCGATGCTCCTCTGCACGCAGTTCAGCAGCCATGTTTGTCGCCTCGTTAGGCACTCTTTTTAACCTAGCCCTAATCACTAAAGCCTGGTGTTCTTGAATAGCCAAAGAAGCCAGCTTGGCCTTAATTATAGTAACACTAGAGCTATCCCCCACCTCCACCGCCCGTACTAATCTCGACTCTAGTGCCACTTTAGCTGCCCTAGTTGATAGATTGAGTCGTCTGCTAAAATCGGCACTAAAGGACCTAATAACCTTCTTAAAATGAATGCACTTCCTATTCCCAATTACAGCCTCCGTCAATTCCCGCTGTAAGGTTAGTAATAGCTGTTCCTGGTAGCCCTTCACATCGAACAACGAAGTGTTGAGCTTCCAGTACCTAGCTAAACTAGGCTTAGGTCTATCTAAGTTTACCCGGACCCGAACAAGTCTATTGTCTGAGTAAACTATATTATGAAAACTTGGACATTCAACTAATCCTACATCGACTCTCCTAATTAAGAACCGATCGATATAACTCGAAAGTTGTACCGAATCGGAGCCGCGCTTATTTGTCCAAGTCCATACCCTATCACGGGGCCATTCATTCCGGTACTTATCGATAAGATCGAACTTTTCGAGGAAGTCCCGAAATAACATAGCATCCCGATCGGTGTTAGTACCCCTAGGTCGATTACGATCTAAATCGGGATCCAGGACCGCGTTCCAGTCTACCGCTAGAATGACCGTCCGAGAAGTAGAAATCAAGAACTGCTCGATTCGCCGAAAGAAAGAACCGAGCTCAGAATGGCTATTCAGCGCATAAACCCCGATGAGCCGAAATGCCTTCTCCTTTATGGTAATATCCAGAACGCAAAGTCTCCCTTCCGGATCCATGAAGCTAGGATCACACGACGCATCTAAAGCCAGGAAACCCCCCTAGCAGAAGAATTAAAGTACGCTGAATAAGCGTGAAAAGCCTTAGTCAGTGCACCCAAATAGTCCCCAGAAATCAAATGGGTTTCCTTACACAACATATATCCACTCCGAGGCGCTGAAAGTCTGTAGCGACTCGAAATTTACGAGCGTCGGCCCTCAGGCCCCGGACATTCAAACTCGCTAGAAAGAGAGCCATGAGGGTGCCTTAGAGTTCGGTTCCAGAAACGAACATAGCAGTGGCCAAGATGCCGACGGCTCTCCCAAAAGATTGATTGCCCATCTGATCATTAATTTGACCATCATGGGAGATGCCGCCAACATCCAAAGGATAGGTTAGTTTCGCTATCCTATACAGGGCGGGGTGTAACCTTATGGGAACCCTCCCAAAACAATCTTACCTTAAAACGACTAGACCTTCATCTTTGAAGATGGCCATTGAAACGGTGAAATTGAAAGTGTAGTTCCAGCATCTGCAATAGAGCCTTCGCTTCTGGTTTCTTCCTTACCACTGTACGGACTCTAGGGGCGTTGGGGAAATTAGCAGGGTCTTCAATGGTTATACCACCGAGCTCATTTATATTGGAGAGGTGGTAATGCTTTACTGTTTCTATTTGGGTGCATGTCACTTTGGAGATATCCTCCCCAGAAAGGAATGCGCTTTTTTTTAGTTTTCCTTTCCACAGAAGGGCTCCCCTGCCTCTTCTGTGCAATAGATGGAGGGGGAGGCATGTCATTCATTGTGGAGGGGGAAGGGGAGCTAGGCCCCATAGGAGATGCTGGAAAAGGAGAAGGGGAGGGTTTTTTTGTGGGTGAAGCAGGTGGGGTATTTTTGGGGGTATTAAATGGGGAGACAAAGGGAGAAGGTTTAGGAGAAGTGATTTTTATAGACGATTTAATCGAGCTTAGAGGGATAAGCTTGTACTGTTTGTCTAAAATTGGGCCAGTGATTGGGGGGGGGGCATTAATTTGGGAGAATTAGAATTTTTAGAAACTATTGGTTTTGTGATCGGCGGGGGACTTGGATTGGGGGTAGAGATTTGATTTATTTTCCTTCTTTTTTCTCTTTTTTTCCTACTTTCTTATCTAATTTAGATTTAATTTCTTTTGCCTTAATGTAACTGTCTTTTCCCGGGTCGTTTTTAAGCATTTCTTTTTCTCTCATTTCTTCGAGAGATACCCGACTCGGGTTTTTTTCCCGGAACAATAATCCATCCCTCGTCTTTCTCTGGAGAAGGTAGAGCAGGGAATTCGTCTTCGGAGTCATCAGATGTAGATGTAATAGGCATACCAATTGTAGCTGGAGGATCGAGGTGGGTGCCAGCCTTGGATAGTCTGTTAATCGGGGGCGTCGTTTTCTGAGTGGATTTTTTCTGTGGGCAATCAAAAGTTAAATGATCTAGTTGCTCACAAAACCAACAAACAGGTCCTCGTCCGGCCAATATAATAGGTAGTTTTTCCTCCCCGACTTGTAAATAGTAGGGGATGCTGTCATAAGCTTTCTTGTCGATAAGTATTTCGAAGTTCCATGTACCTGGAAATTCGTCAAAATTGACGTCTGTGATTTCGCCAAATCTTAGAAAAAAGGCACCAATGTGTTCACCTTTTACATAAAAAGGCACATTGAAAATAGAAATTGAAGAACGTCTTCTATCCATGTACTCGGTTCGTAAAACATAGTCCTGCGTGATAATTTGATTAAGTGAGAGATTAGCACAAATTTCTTCGTTAGGAAACAAAGCATTCCAAGTGTTAAATCCCTTACACTTGATTAACCTTTGCGGTTTGAATCCTGCAGTTGCCAATAACTTGCATATTAATTTAGGAGAGGCCCTTATGGATTTTTTTTTCGACAACAAACATGGTTACTGTTCTTTTTTTAATTTCTGCCAACATTGGTAAATCCACGGTAATTCTTGTTCAGTAACCATGTGTTCAGTAACCATGTGTTCGTATTTTTTTGCTTCTTCCACGAAATCATTGACATGTATAGACATTTTTGGAGGTTTTGGAGGTTTGCACCATTCCGAATTTTCAGTCGTTTTGGACGCCATCTAGTTAATAACTAGAGACACACACAAAAAAAAGTTGACTGAGAGAAAAAAAAATGTGGCAGAAAAAAAACGTCGTAAAAGGGAAAACAGTTCAACAATAACAGTCAACGTGAAAACAATAAAAACGATAACAATAATCAACAACAGCAGGCAAAAACAGATTTAAGAAAAATACTAACTTGACGCAATAAACTCACTCAACACGTAGAGCCTAAATGTGCCTCCAAATGTTCTCCCGGCAAAACCGGTATTCATGGTAGCCGGTTGCTACCATTTAGTTATTATTAAAGGGTAGGTAAGTCACCCACAACAATATTGTACTGATCAACATCGGTTAGATCATTTTGTCCAGTGTTCATGATGCTGAAAGACTAGATTCACTCGATGATTAAAGGACAATGACTGACGACATTCTAGAAGCATAAGTAGATGTATAGCAATAGTTGAGAAGTTAATGTTTTAACGATTTAAGAACGAAATACAATTTTCTAAATACATGTCTAATGTATACATTATACATTTATTAAAACTCTTTATAAATGTATAATGTATGAAGTTGTATAGCAATAGTTGAGTAGTTAATGTTTTAATAATTTAAGAACGAAATACATTTTTCTAAATACATTTCTAATGTATACATTATACATTTATTAAAACTCTTTATAAATGTATAACTTATGAAGGTATACCTTATAAATGAATATAATACTCTTTACGACTGTATTACTGTTAAATGTATACTTTATAAATAATTTATAAAACGTTTTCTAAATGTATAAATTATAAATGTATAAGTTATAAATAAACTGTAAACCTCTATATGAATGTATAATCTATTAATTTATACCTTTTAAAAATATTAAAACGTCTTATAAATGTATAAATGTATGCATTATATATAAATATTAAAACCCTCAAAGATAGTCGATATTTTACTGCAATTGGCAGTTTTTAATGAAGTACAAGTCAGAAAATTGTAAAACTATATCGTCCATTTACTATTTCAAAAGAAAAATGTGTTTTTCCTGTATGTATCGTTATTTATTTGGAAATGTTAAATGTTGAGGACACGCAAATAAAATGTGTTACCTGTATACTATAATAGAGGTATGTTTTAATTAATTTTATTTTACATGTGCGCCGGGGAAGTTTACTAAAATAAACCAATTTACCTGTATTTGGTAGAATGTTTAAATATAGTTTTTTGATAGAACATGCCGAAGACTCATTTTTTACGCACTGTAATGCTTTAATGTACAACGTGTGCAGTTCTAACATAAATATACGCTTCTTTCCTTCAATAACTAAAAGAAACCTATTCAACAATCAGTGTCCATGGCAAATTACACCCTATCTGATATATATATATATATATATATATATATATATATATATATATACATATCAACATATACATCGTGCTTTTCGCAAGCATAAATTTACAGGCGAATAAGTTTTTCATTGGTGACCACTTGCTTCGCATAAGTAACTGTTCTAACTGTTACTTCAACGAGTGCTTGTCAATGTTCCCTAGTGCTAGATCGAACATTCGTCGCAATATTCTTGAGGCGACCATTATAAAAACTTCCATTATAAAAACCTATGTAAACAAAAATAGTTAAAACATAGGTTGAAGATTTTTCATAACTTAAATCATTTAATTCAGAGATTTAACCCATGATTCTTTTCTCATCTTACATATTAATTAATATCTTAAACATAATTTCACACTTATTTCGTTATTCGACATTCTTAGTTGTTATAGATACATTTTCTAACGTTTTACTTAAGAAGGTCAGATGAAAAAAGACTTTTAAGAGATGTTATTACTTTTCTCAATAGGTTTTAATCCCCTTTTGATTGATAAATATGTTTCTCTCTTAAACTAATCCGATATGGCTGTGGTACTATTAATTTGTTCGTATATATATATATATATATATATATATATATATATATATATATATATATATATATACAGTATATATATATATATATTTGTTATTAAAAATAACAAGGAATTTGAACGCCATACAATGCATTTTAGTTTTATTAACTTTTTTTTTTCAATTGAATTTTCGAATATATACTTCTTCATCAGAATTAAATAATAATATATAAAAATACCTTTCATTTTTTTTTTTTTTAGATCTCATCTTGTTTTTTTTGGTGTTATCAGTTCGATGTAAATGAACGAATGAGAGTCTTTTTTTTTCGGACGGCACATGGCGGTGCGATTTGAATAATAGGTTGTTGTCCTCGGTTAGAAAGCATTGTTTATATGGAAATATTAGTTATTAAAAATAACAAGCAATTTGAACGCCATACAATGCATTTTAGTTTTATTAACTTTTTTTTGAAAAAAATGAGCTATAATTAATTGAATCTATTTTAACAACAAAAAAATAGCACACATTGTTAATTTTTTTTTTCAAATTAAAATATATTCCTAGGACAACAATATTTTTAAAATATGGCTACACATATTCTTATAAAAACCAGTGTAAACTACTCTAATAAGCATGACTTGATGTTTTCTTCAACCACCATGGCTGCATTCTATTTCGTAAATATGAGGAATAAAACACACTGTTTGCTTTGACAAGGGAGTTATATCTCTATATGCTGAGCTAAGTTATTTTTTTTTATTTTAACAAAAAAGTAACACACATTGTTTAAGGTGTCACACATTTAAATATTTTCTTCTGACAACAATGTTTTTAAAATATGTCTACACATAATCTTATATATATATATATATATATATATATATATATGGTCATCCACTAATCTACTGTTTCGTTGTATCCAAGCCCATCAGTGTGGCTATACTAGCATCCATGCAAAACCAGAGATCGAACCTCCAGCCATTTAGTTGATAGTCAACAGCTCTCATCACTAAGCCACGGGATGCGCGTGTGGGTGGTGTATGTGTTTAGGCAGCATTCCTACTACAAAACGTCGTTCGTTGAATTTGAAAGACATTCGCAATCTATTAGATAGGTTAGACTATTTTTTCTCAAAATGGTAGCAAGGTCAGTCTTCTGAAAATAAAACGTTCCCGAAAGTAATATGTGTGTCTGGGATATTTTATATTTCTCAAGATTTTGACTCTGTAAAAAATATCTTCCGGGGAACTTGTAACATATATACGTACAGTGCGGTGTAAACGCAAATATGAAGCGGTCTTTTGAACGTGGAAAAGCAAATTGCATTTGAATAGGAGGATGACGCCTTGCGTGATTCTTTTCCAAACACAACCATTTTTGTATCATTGCCATTTCGTATTTTGTTAATATGCTTAAAGGGAAGATGATAAACACTTGTGTATACAAATATAATACTATATATATTTATTTCTAGAGTTGCGAGGAATCGGTAGAGTGAATGGTGGTCAAAGAGGTGTCGGGTGCGCGAACGGAACTTCTGGAGACACAGCTTTTTACACTCATTTACTCTATTGATTAGTCGGCACTTGAACAATATATCCGATTGCTAAATAAACAATTTGCAACTGGAGGCGTGGCGAATGAAGTAACATAGGCGACATGCCGGAAAAGCTTTCTGCCAAATAAAGTATCGGACCGGTTAAGTAACATATTGGTACACACATGCATTCCACCTATTCCGACATGTCAACTACGCACACAATGTGTTCACCTCTTACCGGCATGTCGCCTATGCTACTTCCTTTAGCCACGCTTCTCTTCAGTATTATATTTTAAAAAACGTATGGATTTACTTTTATTTTATCATGGTGGTGCATTTCTTTGGTTATAACCACTGGGTGAAATCACGGCCTATGCAGGTTTCATCCTTACTCGTATTACATAATCGGTGTATATAGACTGTACCTTGGATCTGTAATAGGCATCGGATTTAACAATTCTACTTATAAAGTTCGTAGCTCTTCTTTTCTGTGTCCACCGGATAAAAATCTTCTTCTTATACAGTTTGTATCTCAGTCCTGCGGTAGCCAGCGCATTTAATATCGTGTAAATTTAACTTTTAAAATAATGATCACATATCTGAAAATAATATATTCATGATAAAACTTTAAAGATGCGACAACCCAAGCCATTAAGTTGATGTCGTTATAATTTGTATGCAAATTGCTTCCAAGATTTTACGTATTTCAATATAAACATTTGAATATGATGATAGTGTTGTTTATTAGAAGCTGTTTTATTTCAACGTAGTTCTTGTCTAAATCATCACGTGATTAACGATACGGACGTCTTCAAGATTATAAGATTATATAAGAAAAATATAATACATTTTGAACACTTTTATTCATTGGTAAGTCTGTTTGATTGAAGTTATTACTTTTAAATACACTATATAATGCTTTGTGATTTTATGAAAAGAAATACACAAACTCATGGTAAAAACGAATAGAGAACTCTTCGGTAGTTGTAAATCTGCGTTGATATTTCGCTTAATCTAAACTTGTTGAACTCGGCTTAATAGTTGGAATTGACTATCTAGAAAACTTTCGATTCCGATTTGACGTCAATATATATATATATATATATATATATATATATATATATATATATATATATATATATATATATATATATATTACAAACGTATGAGATCGTTGATTATTACAACTGCAATCGAAACATGTCCACTGGGTGTGTAGCCTTGATATATTTGTATGCTTGTATGCATAAAACTATTATCATAAATATGTATATATAAATATTTATTTTGTGTATTTAGGCAGCATTTTCTCATTTATGCAAATATTTTTTTATCTTAATACAAAAACATTATCAGAAAATTTGAACAATAAAAAAGTTATAATTTAACGGACCAATTATGTTATTTTTAACAATTTTTGCATACAAGAACTCTTGGCCCGATGGTAAAACGCTGGACTATAGACATCAATATAAAAGGTTCGATCCTTGTCTAAGTTAGCCATGCTGCTCAGCCAGAAACACGTTTCCATGGATTACTTTTATGTACGTATAATATATATATATATATATATATATATATATATATATATATATATATATATATATATATGGGAAAATGAAAAAGGAAAACCAAAAAATGGATGTTTTTTATGTGTACATCAACGTTTCATCTTTATTTATAAGACTTCATCAGGATTATAAAATAGAGAAAAAATGTCATGCAAGTACAGATACATGTAGGGTAGACATATTGGGAGGAAAAATAAAATGAAATAATGGCCCCTACTGGGTGGACATCCGTACTTGTTGGAGAAATAGAAATGAATGTTGAAGAAAATGAGTGGGGAAAAAATGGAAGGATGGGGTGTGCAAGGACAACTGTGGCTGGTGGTAAGAGAAAGAGGTGGGGGATGAGCAGGGGTAAAGTGGATGGCAGAGAGGGAGTGGAGGAAGAGGGGGAAGGGAGGTGTTTGACCAGATGGCTGCGGTCAAGATTGAAGGGGAAAAGTTAGTTGGAATGTTTGTGTATGGAGGTGTATGCAGGGAAAGGAGGATGGGTAGAGAGGGAGGGGCCTGTGATTTTGGTGGATGGGCGAAAGTTATGGTGATTGCGGGGTGGATTTTGAATTCTATCGAGACAATGGGAACCAATCCAGATGAAAACGTTTCTAAGTTCTTACCATATAATAGAATTGCGTCA
The DNA here is from genome assembly GCA_963556195.1 of Sepiola atlantica. NCBI lineage: Eukaryota > Metazoa > Mollusca > Cephalopoda > Sepiida > Sepiolidae > Sepiola > Sepiola atlantica. The sequence continues at coordinate 79,237,365 of OY744520.1, forward strand.
GTAGTGAGGTAATTTCTAGAGCGGTAGAATGATCTAAACATGTGTTTCAGCAAGCTTAGCAACAGATTTGTACGTAAGTCTTCCATTTCAGGTCTAGGGTCAAATTCCGCCCTAGAAGCTTAAATAATGGGGCTTCCTCAATAAGAGAACCATTCATTTTAGCTGAGGAGAAGTGAGGATTCGTGCATTGGTGGTGAAAAGGTAGAAAATTAGTTTTAGAAGCATTAAAAGTAACAGGCCACTTTCCGCCATTGCACCACGTACTCCAAGTTAGAATAGAGGGATTCAATAAAATCTTCAAATATAATTTATTTATATATATATATATATATATATACATATATATATATATATATACATATATATATATACATATATATATATACATATATATATATATACATATATATATATAACAATATATATACATATATATATATATATATATACATATTAAATTATATTAGATGGATTTTAAGAATTGGATCTAAATATCGTTTTAGCTGAGTAACAAAACGTTGATTCTGATTCGCTAATTTTAATAGGTTATGTTACTATATGATTTGCAATAAAATAACTTACTTCAATAAGATTTAAAAAATATATATATACTTAATTCGGTCCGGCAGTTTAATAAAGTTTCCGCAATTTTAAATAGTCACTTAAAAAGAAAAATCAGCACGGGCCAATATTTTTTAGTAAGCGCTAGACTACCTTACTTGTTAAAATTTACATAGATTTACGCCTTATGACATAGAAGAATTTACAAAACAAGTTGAACGCAATGGATCCCGCGCGACACCAGCAAGACAGCTAGTATATATATATATATATATATATATATTGTTTGAATAAGTTTAATCTTTTTTTTCAACTAATGGTGGATGTTTTCAATTGTTGAGGATAGGTCTATTTTATTTTGTTCATTGTATTCTGTAATGTTTTGCCAAAACAAACCTGTAAGATACCTATTCGTTTCCTATCGAACAAACAACAGATAAAATGTTTACAAAATAAAAGATCAATAGGAAAGCAAAGTTATAATTTCAATGAATCACACCCGTGTTTGCTTATAGACAAAAATACTTAGACATGAATATAATGACAAACTGAACTCGTGTTCTTCAAAGAAAAGAATAACATCACAGATTTAACATCAAATATCGGGAGGCATTCATTGGCGGATGAAGTGAAGTAGTTATAAAGTAAAAAAATAAAAATGAACCAAATAGAATGTTTTTCAATAACATTAGAATTTAAAAAGATTAAGAAAAAGAAAATGGCGCTGAATGATGAAACGCACAAAGAAAGAGCGGGAAACGATTTTATAAAAGAGCAAAAAGATGTGTTTTTCTTTTCGAAATTAGAAAGAAAGAAGCCTGCGTAATGAGATCGTTTTTTGAAAGCCACTGCGCAGATAATGGACTAACTCATTTGTAAACAGATTTTACTTTACAAAAATAAATAACGAATTGTTTCATAAATTAATAAATAAACAAAGAATTATTTTGAATAGATGTTTTGTTTGTTTGAAAGAAAGAAGCTGATGATGATACAGAAAAGCAAAACGAACATGGAGAAAAAAGAATAATCGAAAAAATCATCGTATGTTTAGAATTTATAGCTAGTGTGGTTGTTCATTTCTTGTTGTGTATTTGCAAATGAAGCAAAGGAAATTATAGAGATACGAGTGAAATGCGAATGGGAGATTTTATTGAATAAATATATTTAAAATGCAATGTATAAACGTAATATATAAATAAAAGACGGATAAAAGCTATCACAAACAGCAGAGATAATACTTAAAACAAAACCTAACAAAGGTAATTAGATAATTAAAGAAATATATATATACCTGTTAACATTATAGATATATATTACTTTTGAACATTATAAATCTAGATTACGCATGTATTCATACTTTATATATATATATATATATATATATATATATAGTATAAATACATGCATATATATATATATATATGTATAGTATAAATACATGTATATATATATATATAGAGAGAGAGTGAGAGAGAGACAGACAGACAGAGAGAGTATAAAGAGGCGTCCATGTTTCATTTACCCAGAAAATCATCAGACTAAATACACTTAGCCTGATGACATAGGTATGTTATCTACCTCCTCTCCAGGAGGTTAGACAGAAGTGTTTCTGTGGAACGAACTGGATTCGAACCCGGTTCCCAGTTCGCGGCATAAACCAACGTGCCATACTACTACTACTACTACTACTACTAATAATAATAATAATAATAATAATAATAATAATAATAATAAGTGCTACTTTCTTATTTAGCACTGTTTAAGCTAATACTGAAAATATATACACAATATATTGTATCACCTTTCTATGTTATATTTTATGTACATGAAATAATAAATTTTGGCGCTTATCGAGATGAGATTACATGTGAAAAAATGTGAAAATTGCAGTTCGAAATAAATCAACCGGAATACTCTTCGATATACCTATGTATTAGACATAAATAGGTACCTACACCAAAAATTATCCAAAATTATGGAGTAGAATTTTAATTAAAAATAAAAATCACTCTTAGCGTATATTATTGTTCTGCCATTGATTACAGCGAGAACACGGAAAAAAAGGGGGGGGCGTAACGCAGTCTGCCAGAGTAACACGTAATAAATTAATAGTGATCGGCAAAATACGAATAAACTGATTTTTATTTGTCATTAAAAATTAATTATCTATAATTTCCCATATTTTTCTGTGTATACTAATTATTGCCCAATACGTAAATATAAACAAGAGTATTTATTTAGAATTGCGTTTTCCATATGGGATCACATTCCGATAAGCGTCTAAATTATATATATATATATACATATATATATATATATATATATATATATATATATATATATATATATATATATATAGTGTAATGTTATGTGTTTGTACAGGAAATATGACTAGATTGCTCAATTACTCATGTATGAGCATATATTTCTCATGTCAAATAACAGTATATATTAGTTTTGATTCGATGCTTTGGCGAAATAATCTTAGAGCGGCATTTAAATAAAGCTTCGATTGAAAAACGGCCCTGCTTAGTATCTTTAGCACTATTATATAGGCTGACTTCCAGTGTGTCTGTGAAAGCGCATATATCGATGGCAGATACAACTAATGTACATGTTAGTTGATATATATATATATATATATATATATATATATATATATATAAATGTTATTTATATATATACGGCTCTATGCAAGTTGACACACCGATTTTTATTAAGCGTACCCGTGAAACCGCAACAATCAATGGACGATAACACTAATATGTAGTGTTTATATATATATATATATATATATATATATATGTGTGTGTGTGTGTGTGTGTGTGTGTGTGTGTGTGTTATATTAATAACATATACGACTCTATGCACGTTGACACACCCATACACACTAAGCTTAGTTGAGCCTGACTACGACTAGGATGAAACCATTTGGTCATACCAGAGGCTGTATATCTGAGAACGACAATCCATTAACAAGATTTTACTTGCAACATCAATTCTGTCAAGTCTAACGGGTTTGCAACCGCAAATATATGTTATCCCCTAGTTAATGTCTACTTTTCTCAATCGCTACGTTTGAACTAAGACTGCAGCAGCATAAGACAGTTTTTCTTTTATATAATATTATATATATATATATATATATATATATATATATATATGTGTGTGTGTGTGTGTGTGGGTGTGTGTGTGTGCGTGGAAAAACATTAATTTGGGTTGCGTAGGTTTGCTGTGATTTTGTGACTTTTCTCCCTTTTGTTTTAAATAATTAATCGTACCAGTAGGATAAGAGAGTAGCATTTAGAACAGGTTCGAGTTTGTTGCAGTAGCAGACAATATTCTTGGCAAGACCTATTTCCTAAAACTGTCATAATAATTATATCTGATTTCGATCGTGACCATGTATGTGTGAACATGTTTCTCGTTGATACGTAACATCTAATTATGTTCGTTTTACGATTAATTGAACATTTATTTACTATTTATTCAAATCGAAAAAAATAAGAGAAGGCTAAACAATTATCAACACGTGTAACTTATTATCACGTAAAATTACAAAGTAGGTTTTATTTTTGGACGTGACCCACAAAACTCGTTCATCTCTGTATGAATTACTCGAAAATAACTATAATCCCACATAATGTGTTTGTGTGTACTTCATCTAAGAGTAGCTTTAATAAATATATAAAGAATTATTATTTATCTCATATCTAAAAATATTTAATACAAGAGTATTATTATATTTTACGTATTAATTATATTAAGTAATATCTTACTTGTATTAAGCAAAGAATAGGAGAGAAGACGAAAACGAGTCATTAAATCTCCTATTTAAAAAAAAGTAAAGATGACTATATTTAGAATTATTTTTTTAAATCGACAACTTGTTTGACTCCCAGTAAATAGAACCAGAATACATGTAAATCAAGAGCAAGAGCAGCACAAACGGCAGCAGCACTTGCAAAACTGAAATCAATCTGGAAAGACGGAAACATTAGTCTCCGTTGCAAACTGAAGCTGCTGCATACACTTTTTGTATGCATGCGAGTCATGGATCTTGACAGCTGAACTCCAAAGAAAGATCGAAACAGTAGAAATGAGATGCTACAGAAGAGTGCTTGGCATCTATTACTCAGACCGTGTCAGAAACGAAGAAGTTCGCGCGCTCATCAACGCAAATCTGAACAACTACGAAGATTTACTGAAAACTGTGAGAAAAAGAAAGCTTGGATGGTATAGTCACGTGACAAGGGGCAGTGGTCTCTCCAAAACCATCCTTCAGAAAGCAGTGCAAGAAGGAGAGGTAGACAACACAAAAGATGGACGGACAACATCGTAGAGTGGACGGGCTACAACTTCGCTACAACCCAGTCCATTGCCCATGACCGTCAGAAGTGGAGACAGCTGGTGTGGAGTTCATTGGTGCAGCGGCCCTACGACCCAGGAGGGGGTTAAGGGACCAAGTCAAGTAAAGTCACATGTAAATCAACTTGTCACTATTCGAACAAAAGTGAATCAAGATTGTAGAATATTCACCCAGCGTTGGCTATCATTTTGATAGAGCTTTATATAAAACATTATAATAAATGTTACTTTTGTATATTTTACGTCTCCCGTTGATAACGTTAACATTTAAGTTTTGACAAATGAATAATACTTAATAATGTTGATTAAAGTTAAAATGTTACTATTATCCCCATTGAATATTTTAAGGTAATATATATATATATATATATATATATATATAGGGTGGGCAAAAATAAGGGTCCTATTTTTAAAAATTCATAACTTTTTTATTTATTGATTTTTTAAAATTTTTTTTTTAGAATAAGTAAAGGACCCCTTCCGAAGCAAGCATGAGCCGTATTAGCCCTAAGGAACGTACCCTCATTTAGAAAACATTATTTTTGCTTAAAAAACTCAAAACAGTGTAAAAAACAATACTTTAGTTTTTGTAAGTTTTAAGAAGTGTTTTTCGGCTAAAATTTGTTTTGTTTATTTAAAAAAATCTCGGAAGGGTCAGTCTACACACACATAAAGTTTGGTGAGTTTAACTTTTATTTTGTGGAAGTTATTCAAATTCAAGTTATTCAAATTTAAAGATAGGACCCTTATTTTGGCCCACCCTGTATATATATATATATATATATATATATATATATATATATATATATATATATATATATATATATATATTTGTTAAAACAGAGTGAATTCACTTACATTTTTCATTTAATCAAAGCAATGGGGTCGGAAAAATGGCGAGGGCATTGATGATTAGCACCAGGTAACTCGACCCCCAAAATATAATTAACAAAAAATGTATTCGTATTTTCTTTCTAAGTTGCCTATTCAACATATCTAGCGGTTTAATTTGTATTAGCACACTGCTTTTCCATATGGTAGGGATAATTCCTATGAAAACTCTCATTTATCAATGTGTTTTCGTGTTGCACTTGTGCACAGCATCGCTTTTATATTTCCCCTACAATTCCCTACCGAAGGAGTTACTGTCATTGAGCAAATCTTTGACAAAATTGACAAGATTCTGATTGTTCACACTTTTGCTAGCATCAATGTCCGTGGTGGCATTAATGTTGATAATGCTGACGATGAAGGGAAGTTATGTCAAGAATTCTCCCTTACATATGAGTTTACTCAATTGTCTGACCAGCCAACACGCGTAACTGATACTGATAGACATTGTGCAAGTCTTCTTGTTATCTTTTTGCCAACTTGCCATTGACAGTGAACAACTACTGCTCCGTCTTCTTTGGATTCATCCGACAATTCAGTTCTCTCTATTAAAATCAAAACGAAGTTCACAAAAGTTCTGGATGTCCTTTTCAATCCCAAAGTTTATCGATATTCAAGAACCGATTAAGACAGTCTTAAAACCGTAATTTCTGAAAGCCCTCGTAAATATATCTTCAAAATGAATGTGTCCGGAATCGCATCTGAAATATCTGAATGGTTTACCGCTGGAATTTAGAGCATTGTACTCTGTAAAGATTCACACAGATACCGAACAGCCAGCCATCTTATACGCCGAGTACGCTGCCGCTATTGCTCACAGCTAACACTTCACCGGAATAGATGCCCTTACAACAAGACCACCTTTAATACTGCCAGAAAGAGTTTTTTTTAAATGCTACGGACTCCTATACGTAATCAGTTATCTCTAGAGCAAATCTTGTACAGATGCAAGGGTCTATCCCAGCGATCATTAATGCACACGAAGTGATATACTCAGGATCTAGCGAAGGTCTAAAAAAAACTTCGCAACAAATTACACCATTTGCGACTAGGATAGCATACCCATAAACTTCGCTTGATGACCAATAAAACAATGCGGCATCTGAATAACTGTCCGTGATGTTGTCTACCTCATTAAACACCTCGGTTCCAAGAAGGCATCTAGTCCCAACAATATCCGGTCATAATACTCATGAAACTGCAACGCGAAATAGCTCCTATCATTCTGAAGCTGTTTTACTGTTACTTAAATAAGGAATGTTTCCATCATCTAGTAAGACTTAGTGTGTCTTCCAGATATGCAAAAAATACATGAAACTGATACTCTGCATGTCAGTACAGACAGATCAGTCTACTCTGCCCCAGGAGTAAGTTGTTTAAATAGGTAATAAGTAGTTGTCAACAAGCTCAACGAAAACAATCGTCTTAGTGAAAAGCAATACGGATTTCGTTCTGCAAGATCTACAGCTTACGTGATGACTGTGATATCGCACATCTTAGTGAATCGATATACACGAGTTTCGTGTGATGAGCAATAATTCTTTATATATCAAAGGCTTTCAATAGGACCTGGAACATAGCTAACCAGCATATAGAGAAAAGCTATGAAATATCTGGAAATGTTCTTTCAATCATCAAATACTTTTTCTCCGATCAGACTTCATAGTAATAGTTGACAGACAAAAATCCTAAGTATATAGCATCAATATCGACGTGACTGATGTATCCATTTTGGCATACCTTATCTTCATAAACGGTTTACCAAATCATCATATGAAATCATTCGTTAACATCTATATTGATGAGACAACTATTTATGGAAAAACTTCGAAGAGCATTGATGATGTAGATATTTATGGTTCTCTCTTCCGATTTGAAGCTGGTGCTGCAATGGATAAGAAAGTAGCTTGTTACGAAGCTTCTCTCTTTTCACTAACAACGCTCGAATTCTCACTACTCACTGGTTGAAATGAAAGGTTCTCTTTTTTTATAAGTTTCTAGGACTGATTTTAACCCCAGACCTAGAACTGGTACGTCTTAAAGTGGAGTATTGATGTCATATCTAGGAAAGTGCTGCACGGATTACCCTTCCCTGTCTTCACAAAGTACTAAATCGACTTTGCAATCTAGTAGATGATGCTCTTTTCATCGTTCTTTCAGCCCCTTTCACACAGAAGAGATGTTGCAAGCCCCTCTCTACTGTATCGTTATGTTCATGGTGAGTGCTTGTTTGAACCCTAACACCTGGTATCCCCACGTCAAACATTTACGGCAAGAACTCGTATTCCCATAACCACAGCAGAAAACTTGTCTTTTCTGTCTCTATTCACTCAAAACCAAAATAAACTTCCATGAAAACAGTGTTTCTTTCTAGAACAGTATAGAACGAGCCTTCTTCCCAATCGACTATTGCATGGTCGTCTTCAAATCAAATTTGAACCAGCACATATTGAGGTGCCCCCTAGCATAATTCAAATTCTCTTAAGTAATCGTCTTCATATCTCACCCATTGTTTCCGGTAGAGGCAATAATAGTCCTATAAACGATCTATTTTACACTTATATTCGAGTAGCAACAATGCCTTCATAAGTGGTGACACATTAGTAAAAAAAATAGCATATATAGTTACATTTTATAGAGTAAAAACATCGGAAATTGCATAGCTTTTTCTTCGGAATTTACTGAAAAACTGTTGTGATGCAAACAGAATCTAATAACACAATATTTAGATGTGTATCGCTGTATTTTTCAAAGATAAGCTCAAAATATACAAAATGCAAGGGTAAAAATTGTTTCAGAATAGAAAGGTCTATGCAAATGCTTGAAATATTTAAACAATCTATTCTATAAAGAGCTGTTGTATGTATGTATGTATGTATGTATTTCTGGCTAAGGTAACAAACGACAAAGTAAATACCCACAGAGTTTATATGTTCTTGATCGGTGTCGACCCGGTTTATTGATAGCTAAAATCAAGAAAAAAGTATTCATTATTTAGCTCTAAACTAGCGTAGATGTTGTCAAAGAAGGTCGTTCTTTTAGCCAGTTTATGTAATAACTAAATGGAAATAAGTCTGATGTTTTAATTACATAATTACTTCTTTTATTCCATCTCATTCCCCGATGAATCTATTAAAATGAGTTGTCTGAGTGTATCTTCAGAGAGAGGAATGGGCTGCGAAGAGAAGGAAAACGGGAAGGGAAGGAACACCGGGGAAGTGGCAATAGCAGAAGCATATACAAATAGAGAAATAGAAGTGTTAATAGATATATCTTACAGTTTGGCCCCGGCTAACGCTGGATATACCTGCTAGTAAAATATTGAAATGTACACCCCTAAATATCCGGGATTCAAAGAGCCATAAGGTAAATTTCAATAACAATCCATCAGTTAGGTTAATCTGATCATGTGTGTCGGACATAGGTATAATAAGTAAGAAAAGATTGCATCTTGCCTGATATCAGCGATAAAACGCATTACAAATTGTGGTAGTCATCTTATGAGGCCATAGTTTTATGGAGATATATACGAAATAGCCAGACTAGTATTAATATAGATAAGACTTAGAGCCCAACCATAAAACCACAAACTATATTAGGATATGAAAACCTTTAAATAAGCATGTGAGTTGGTGGTTATAGCGTTTTGCTCCTTGTAATGGGAATCTAAGCTGTTGCTATATTAGTGTGATACTCCTCGCCGTAATACTCAAGATTAGTTGGTGTGTGGCCCAGGATTTTATTTTGATCAATTAATGATGACTGGGGAGCAGGTTTCATGCACTACCATTTGTATGGCAAATATGTTTATTTTGGAGTAGGAAATACTGGTAGGAATTAGCTCGATAATATGATAAACTAATGGGCTAGCTGTATAAGCCGTTTTAGGCCTATTAAACTATGAACTAGTATCTAAACCCTGTGGAACTCTGTTAAACTGTGAATGTGGACTGTGATCCACTTGTTGCAATCTTTTATTTGGTGAAGTTAAGAAGGCCTTATCTCGGTGCACGCAAAATGAATTCATTGTCAGCAAAATATACTCGAGTGGCTTAGGTATTTGTGCGTGGTCCTGTAGTTTTAAAAATTTAGTTTTATTAAATTAGGAAATAAATAGTAATGATAATTATAAGATGATAACAAAATTGAAAATATAATAATATTACGGGTAAAGTAAGATGATAGAGGAAAACTAATTTTGCATAGTTTAACTGAGATTAACAGGTGCAAATTCTGATAGAGTTGGTTCTCTTTGAACACTTATTGTTTCTGTTCGGATTGGATTTCGGCGATTAAGAATGATAGATAATTTACCGTGTGATTTGGATAAAATATTTTTTTCATTTTTTTCATTTTTTTTTAATTATTTCATTGTTTTTACTTTTTGTTTATTTTATCTGACTTTATTTCTCTTTAATCTTCTATTTTCATTGTTTCCCCTTTAAAATAATACGAATATATGTAGAAAGTTACAGCCTTGCAGTTGTAAATTTCCTTTTTTGGTGCGGACTCATAGTTTTAAAGGGGCTAACTCTAATGGTTGACCGCTTTTAGGTATTAATTGAAAAATGCTTAATTAAGTTTTCTCACCATGTATATATTTAATTAATAATTACTAGCGTTTAACATTACTTTTTTCAAAATAGTCTTTTAAGTTTTACTAGAGTTTATTTTTTCTATTTAGAAAGTTGATTGATCCCGGGGGCATGACGATGTTGTTTTTAACTGGCATCACTGTGGTCGAACTGCTTCTGAATACTAAATATTATTGTTTGTCTTGGAAGGGGGTATTTTTAATTGTATTTGCTCCCTTTTTGTTCACGCGACTCTATCCAATGCTCTCTTGAATTATCAGAATGTAATTAGATTTCGCCTTTTGAACCTCTAAAGATTTTTGAAGTCCTCTTATTGTTTTTCCATCTGTGTGTTTTTCGTCTCTGTTGTTTTTCTTCTGCATTTTGGACTGTATAAGTTGTTTTTACACATTCCATTATATATTTCTATTATTTCATGATGATTGACGGATACACTTCTGAACTGTAATGTGTGTTCTATCCGTCAAGACGCACGTGTAGATAAACATGGAATAAGTAATGGTTATTGTATGTAAGACGAAAATGTAAATGGTAAATCTCCACTAAAGTGCGGAAATAAAGAATTGAAGGAATTGATGTAAATCACGTCTTTAGATTGCTTTTCACATGGTCTTTTGAATTGAAATAATATAATATGGTATATATGCTTTGAATTTTGTAATAAATAATGTTGAGCTTGTATTTGCAAATTTACGGATACTATGAGGAATGTAAAATTAAAAACATATTTTCCTTATAAAAACTGAATGGATGTTATGTAAGCGAGTTGTGTAAGAAAATACATTCAGAGTATATAGTTGTAATTTAAAATTTTTGTAATCATTGCATTTTGTACGTGTTGAAACAACCTTTCTATTAACCTTATCTTTCCCTGTTAGACTGTCTATTCGAAACGGACAATATTGTCATCATGAAGGAGACTCATTTATAAGATTATAGGCCTTCAAAACGTCGGATGTAAAAAAAATCTCAGAAAATTGTTATATCAGTGTATTACAAACAACATAGATTCATATGTTTTTTAAATCTTCATTAGTTTTTTCATGTGTTTATAATAAAGGTGAAAAACACATTGTAAGTTAGTCAAGAATATATCAATTTTTATTTGACCAATTTACGTTTTGCTGTTTTGTTTATTAATTTCAGTATATAGCCAGTTTTGATGGGGAATTCATGAAGCTTATACAAATTTAAATCCATTGACTTTGAATATTAAAAAGTCCATATCAAATAAACGTGTTGCTGTGTATTACTAAGTAAAGAAAATGCGACTATGATCATACTAAGTAAATTTTCCTAACATTAGAATATATTAAGAATCATTTTATGGGGGGGGCGTTCACTAAATTATCAAAATATTAAATGAAAATTGTTTCTTTGTTTTGTTTTTCTGTAAAGAAGGCTACAACAAGATTAATTTCTGATCAGAAGGCGGATAGATATTTGCTAGTATATATCTCTCTGTATATAATTTAGTGTATGTGTATATGTGTGTGTAGAAAAACTGATGTCAAACTTACCGGGAAATACAATTGACGGGTTTCCGAATTTTTAAGTGCACACCACTAGCGAGCTATGGGGGCATAACCTACTTAAAACTTCAAATATATCCTATTTTCATGAAATTTAAAACATATGCATAACATTTTATGAGAAGGACAATAGAAGTGGTCCTGAATCCCTAAGTACCTTTCTAACCTAAGACAGCTATGAAGGCGAGCTTCATTAAACACATGAATTATATCCTACTTTGATGAAATTTATATCACATGTATAAAATTCTTGAGAAAAAAATGTGAGTGGTCACGAATTTCTAGTATACACTTTATGTGCCGAATATCTACGTGTCTCCACCTCGAAGTTTCCCCATGGAAACAGAATAAAACTTCAAATATGTGTATCCAATTTTAATAACATTAAAACCATGTTATGAGACACTAATTTAAAATATTTTCATAAATGTCAGCTTTTTCCGACTATATTACAGGGCGAAAGGTAGGAGGCCGGCAGTAAAAATAAAGAAAGTAATATCGTGTTATGAGCATAGTAAAAAGTATATTGTAGCTTCATTCAATCGTCTTCCCGCTAGTGTGTGTATATATATATATATATATATATATATATATATATATATATATATATATATATATATATATATATATGTGTGGGTGTGTGTGTATGTGTGTATGTGTTATAGAATGTGAGAGAGAAAATTTGTTTAATTACATCAAAGACAACCGGACAGACAGATAGATAGACAGACATATAATATGGATATGCATAACTTTTTCTATACACTGTGTTTCAGATTGATTGATCTATCACTCGGAACGTTAAGCTGGAAACTGGATTTGGATACGGTGAAATATCCAAAGGGATACAAATGAAAACATCAAAGATGTTTAGTTAACAATGCTTCATGTTTTGCCTCACATTACATAACGTATTCAAAGTAATTGCACGGCTGTTGGCGCGAGTGCGCACGGGTAAACATGGACTTACAGGCAGATGCGCCAAAATAATGCTTCCACGTTTTATTGCCATAAACAATTTCTAACACAATTCAGCTTGAAAAGGCGACTAATGCTATACTGCCAAAGGGAATCGGCAGCGTGTAACAAAAAGGTGAATCTGTAAGGAACCTATATAGAAAAATAGCATTAGTTTGCATGTAAATTGACAAAAGCAAAGAAATAAGTTTTCAAACCAAATTTTGAGTAGTTGCTTTTTATATAAAAATCTATCTTTACTCGTTATGTCGAATATTTTATGTATAGCATATAAGCCTAGATTATGAAATATATACACAACTAATTGAAAAACACCACACAAAAATTACACACAAACCACAGCTATGCACACACACTGAATAAAACACATGCACAATCACACTTAAACAACATAAAAGGTTATAAATACACACACAATAGAGACGTTACATAGAAGATAATTACGCCACTGAAGTATTAACATAGTCATAAAACTAATGAACTTACAACTATTCCTCATAAACAGTCAACTAACCCTATTCTCCCTAGCAGAATGACGACGCGGCTAATGTTTGTAAAACACCAAAAAAAGATACGTCGTTTTATTCTCGTTTTTCGTACACGCACTATATATATATGTATATATATATATATATATATATATATATATATATGTGTGTGTGTGTGTGGTAGTTCAAAATATGTACGCCTGAATTTTCATTTAGCATTGAATGTATTGTGAAACAAAAAGACAAACCATCAAAGATGTAAATCATATATGTATGGTTCGCTGTCTACCATGTGTCAGGAACTGAACCTCTTGTAGGTGTTATTTGACTTTTCTGTCTCCAAAACCTGTTATCAGAAAACGGCTCTAGATTCCAGTCTAACTTTCTATTTCACCCAGAATTGAGTGTAGCACGTTATACGTTGCTAGATTCTATTAGTCGAAATAATGCCATAGTGAGGGGTGTACGCGCTGATAACCACTGCACCATCTCCACCTGTATAGTGTGCTTATATTCATGTAAGTATACGTATTTTTATAATCGTAAATACACAGTATCCAATCGTTTTTATTGAAGCTAAATATAAACCCATACTTTTACAGTGTACCGATACGCTAATATTTCTTTTAAAACAGTTTTATATGAGGTCAGAGGTGTTTTTTTTTATTCTAATTGTTGTGAAGTAGTCCAACAGTAAAGAGAAGAAGTCAAGTCAAGGTTGGGTTAAGATAACAAGTGTATTAACATAAAAGGTACAAGGTAAGTAAACTGAGTGGCACTTGGCTAGACAGTTACAAGTCTGTCCTCTTTCTCTCTTCCGTGCCCTGGGGACTCGCACTATTTATGGTGAGAACCGGTGTAGTTTCTCTTCCGTTAGAACGGCCGGTGTAACACCCCCCTTTGAAAATATCCCATCTGGGGATTTATAACTTTTTTGTTTGGGAATCACCATCATCAACTCAGTCGATTTCCGTTTTCTTTTTGATCTCCTAATCTCAGGAGCAGTCTCTGGTATGGGCACTTGAAAAGTATCAAACACTGTGTCCATGATGTCCTCCTCGGGCGATCTGGTCACCTCACTGTTCGAGTATTTTTCCCGGATTTGGTTAGTGTGACGTTTGTGCACGAAGTCTTGTCCCTTAATCAGATAGACCATGTTGCCTATTTGTTTATCCACAGGGCCGGACTCCCAGAAAGTCCTATTGTTTCTGTAAATCTTATAAAAACACTTTTTCGACAACTTTATACCGTTTTTTCGTTATCGTTTCTTTTAGGTTTGTCCTATCCTGGTTTGGTAACAACTTGTGGAAAATCGATCTAACCTTGCGTCCGAACATGACCTCAGCAGGTGTCTTCGACGTTTCGATGTTTGCATTCGGAGTGACTCTGTAAACTTGCAGAAACTGTTGGATTGACTTATCCGTCGGTGATCCACTAGCTTTTTTCGGAGCTCTCTTGAATGTGTCAACGAATATCTCTGCCTGTCCATTGCTTCTTGGGTGCTTTGGAGGGATTGTTATATGCTCGATGAGAGTATCCTCGCAAAGGTGTTTAAATTCAGTAGACGTGAATTGAGTACCATTGTCGGTGACAATGCAGTCTACTACTCCAAACCTAGCGAATAGTCCGTATAGGAAGTTGATAGCTGCCTCGGATGTGAGGTTCTTGCATTTTAGTACTTCCGGCCACTTAGCTAGGCCGTCTACAACAATGAGATAGTAGAACTCATCCAGTGGTCCCGCAAAGTCTAAGTGAATTCTAGACCAAGGTCGTCCGGTTTAGTCCACGATCCGAATTGAGTCGGAGGAGCTATTATAGCTAAGGCGCATCCTCTACACTGCCTTAGTTTTTCTTCGATATGCTTATCCGTGTTTTTTCTAGTAAACGAATGAGCGCATAAGGCTTTTCATTCTCGATATGCATGGATTCCTTAAATGGAATTCATTGAGCATTCTTTTCTGTAATGTCATAGGAATTACAACCCTGTCGCTATATAACAGGACGTTGTCGCAAATTGAATAAATTTCCTCATCTAGTTGGTTATTGTTGATTTTTTCTTTCGTGCTTATGATGAATTCGTCCACCTCTGCCTTACTCTTAATCTCATCAAGCGTTACTGGAAGTTCTCTTATTGTGTCACATAAAGTATTTTTTACTTCAGCTTCCGTTTGAATGGCTGCTACCACTATATCTTCCAATGGTTCTGACTGCTTAGGTATCAACCTTGATAACCCGTCTGCATGACCAAATTTTTTAGATGGTACATACTCCAATTGAAAATTGTAGTTCAAAAGAATGGTACCCCATCTTTGGAGTCTATTCGCAGTGTGTTGTGGTAGTCTCTTTTTCGATCCGAAAATCGTTAATAAGGGTGTGTGGTCTGTTTGTAACAGAAATTGTCTACCGTGCAAGAAAACGACGAAATTTCTTTACCGCGAATATAATGCTTAGAGCCTCTTTCTTAATTTGAGAGTATTTTTCCGGCTGGTAGAAGTGTCCGGGGTGCATGGGCTATGGCTTTTAATTTTCCATCATCCATTTTGTGCAATATGCATGCTCCTATGCCATAGATGCTGGCATCACTTGCAACTACAATATCACGCTTGGGATTATAATGTGGCAGAAACAAGTCAGACGTTAAGATATCTTTAATTTTCTGAAACGCGTCTTCGCACTCTTGCGTCCAGAACCATTTTTGGTCTTTTTTTAACAGTTGATTTAAGGGTGATCTTAGTTTATGCATGTTTGGTACGAACACATTTTAGTAATTCGCCAACCCTAAGAAGCTTTGTAGAGACGCAATATTTTCTGGAGAAGGCATGTTCCTTATTGCCATTGCCCTATCTGGGTCTGGCCTTCTTCCTTGTTCATCGATGATTTGCCCTAAGTATTTTATTTTTTCCATGAAAAAAAATACATTTCTCCACTTTGAGTTAAAACCCATAATCCTTGATTTTTTTGAATACTTGGTTTACATGTGTCTTGTGTTGTTCTTTGCAAACGCTGTTCATTAACACATCATCCAGGTACCCTACTGCGAAATCCATCACATTTAACATCATGTCCATAATTTGTTTAAAAATCGCAGGGGCGACCTTGACCCCAATAGGAAGTCGGTTAAATTTGTATAATCCCTTATGGGTATTGATGCATAAGAGTTTCGACTACTCCTCATTTAATTCTCTCTTGAGTTGTTCTGCCTCCACATTCGAATCCTCAACCATTTGGCAAAAGTAGCTTAAAGCAGATCTTGATTAGATCAGTTCCAAAAAGGTTATTCGATTTTCGCATAACACTTATTTTGGCTTTTTCGGTCTTATTCTGGAAAGAAATATTCGTCAATAATTCCTCTTCGAAGGTTATTTTTTCACCACTGACGCTTCTCGCCGTTTTTTGTGATTTGATCATAGTGGGTCTCCCAAGCCTCTTCCATGTCTGTACATTAATGATGGAAAGTTCAGACCCACTATCAAGCTGTAGACTTACTTTTGTTTTAAGCATTTTGACCTGTATATATTTCCGGATATTTTGTTCGTCAGGTTCAATTATTGTCAGTTTAATTGCTATCTTTCTACCAGATTTTTTCCTACAACGTGATGCCTTATGTCCTTTCTGGTGGCAGTTGTCACATTGTTTGAATATATAGGGACACTCATTCTACCAATGGTTATCTCCACACCTCCAACACGGTCCAGGTGGATCTTTTCCATGTTTTTTTCTCTGGTTATTCATTGAAGTCAATTTTTCTTCTGATGGATCTTTTTTAATGTGCGACACTCGAAAAGACGAAGATGTTTTTCCGTGAAGATCATGCGAATTCTTGTATATCAATCACTTTGGGTGATTTTCTACAGTGATATCGTTTCGATTTCTCGTCGCCAATCTGTTGTGAAGTAGTCCAAGAGTAAAAAGAAGAAGTCAAGGTAGGGTTAAGATAACAAGTGTATTAACATAAAAGGTACAAGGTAAGGAAACTGACTGGCACTTGGCTAGACAATTACAAGTCTGTCCTTTTTCTCTCTCCCGTGACTCTGGTGACTCGCACTATTTATAGTGATAACCAATGTAGTTTATCTTCTGTTAGAAGGGCCGGTGTAACACTAATTTAATATGTACATTTTCAAAAATTAAACTACGACTTAAAGTTTGATGTGTTTGTTATCTTATCACCGTGCACACTTTTCAGTTGTAAATCAATGTTTTAGATGGTAGAAGGAAAAGCGAATAAGGTAAATAATTAAACGAAGAGAGATTCATAAATGTTTGGAAATTCTAAATATCTCCACATAAGCCAAAATCTCAGTCGCCTTTCATAAGATTGAGTTGGAAGTACCGTTATGTTTTTTTACAATATGTTGTACGTGATACAATTCTATGTGTAAGATTAGCTTTGCTATTCTCACTCTAAATCATCCATTACTTCTTGTTCAAAAGTTCACTTTACAAGACGTAACGGACGATGTCAAAGTAACGCAAGTGATATTTCTTTACTTCAATTTACCCCAAACCAGACAGAATGCCACTGAGCCATAAGGGGCTTATGGGAATTAGGGTCGAGCTTTATAAGGGCATCCTAAGTTGTGCAGCGATATACGTGTCCACAGTACGTTTAAATTCGTGCATGTGAATACAGTCGATAAACAGGAAGCAGGGGTAGAATTCCAAAGGCAAGCGGTTGGTGGGAAGAAGGTTTTAGAGTAAATAGCCTTCCAGCATCTGGGGATATATACAGTGAATGGGGTGGGATGCTGCTGCTTGGTAGCTTCGTGGGGGTTGCATACGTCAAGGGGGCACAAGTGCAGCAGGTTCGTTAGAGCACTTCCCGTTGAACAAGGTTAGATACGCTTTTTTAATCTATCCAATAGGAAGAGACTAAATGTTTGTGCACCAGTTCAAAGTCGACAATTACAGCCCATGCATGGTGAATGGTTTTTTTCTATATATATACTATACTGGCCGGTGTAATGAGTGTTCTCACCTTGTAGAGGAAGCCCACTTTCTTTGCAGAAGACTTGGCAGTATCTTCTATTTTTTTGTTTCAATTCCTGTCTCCTGTAATTGTTAGGCCGAGGAGTTCGAATGTTGAATCATTTGCTTCTACCAAGACAATTTACTTTTATTTCGCGTTGACGTTGTTTTGTTTTTCATAAAATTTATTTTGCTTTGGTTTCTTTCAAATAATACTTAGTCTGATTCGGTACTTTTTAACATAGTAACATTTTATGGTAATCAGCTTGACATCTGACGCTGACTTTCTTACTACAAACATAAACGATTGTTATTTCATTTCACTGTGAGGTTTTATTTTTTTAACTTACGCCTTTCATGAAAAATATTTATTCGGAATGATAATATTTACTGGACTTTACTCAAGATATTTTCAGGACAAAATATTTACATTCGTTTCCTTAGAAGAATCTACAAAATATGTTTACATGGTGAGTCTAAGATTGCTGAACCTGGGACGGGTGATTTCGGCCCTAGAGGTCACATTAATTTTAATTAAATATTGTTGTGAAAAATTATATACAGTGTCTTTTAACAGCAACAACATGTTCCACCGTTTTCATAGGTATGAGTTTACTAGCGCCTTGGAGGCATTCTCAGTTCTATGTCATGTCACAGTACTTAAATATGTTGCAACACTTTGCTTTACGACATAGTAACTCCATGTCTTTCTATTTAATACTTATCTATTTTAAGAAATACCATCCTCCTTTTTCGAGTTATTTAATGCCACAATACACTACGTGCAATTCTAGTATGGGTTATTTAATACCGAATATAATATATATTTATTTTTTCGTCATATAAACCCTTCTTAATATTGTGTAATGCCGCAACGCTCTAATATTTGTTTTACGCAGCTCGTTGTCGACATACCAATCATTATGTTGCTTATTTGAGGTTAAAACACAATATCCATTTGATTTACGGCAAATCAATTCTTTATTCAGGTTATTTAATTACGGGACGCAGTATTTCTTTACTGCATATGAATACATTTTCGGTGGATTTAATAATAACACAGAATAAGTATTTGTTTTATGGGATATAAATCTGTTTTGCTGATTATATGCCAAAACATAATATATATTTGTTTCATGGGATATTCATACAATTAAGGTTAGTGTAACAAAATTGGCATTTAGGGGTTTCGAAAAGTGATGGGGATACTAATTGCGATAATAGTGATTATAAAGAAATATGAGTTGTGGGTGAGTTAAGAAATGTAGAAAGACAAACAATCTAAATGCATACAGCGGAGGAATCGAAAACTTGAGAGCAGACTTGTGCCATTGCGTAGTTGCGACGCGTTAAATTTTTTCTCTTGCTGGCAAAGTTTCAAGGCCCCAAACAAGACATAAAATAGTTTTGGGTGAGAAAAGGATAGTGTCGACATTGAAACATAGAATTCAGTAATGGATGAAATTCCTTTTTGTGTGTTTTGAGTCTTCATTTGTAAATCAGCCTTACAGACTTTCGGATATGACCTCCACAAAAAAAAAATATTTAATGCCAAACTAAACTAAGTCTTAGAAAGGATTTATTGATTTGTTTGCTTGCTGTTTTAAGGCGTATAAATGGCATATCGGATTATGTATTGCGAAAACACTATACATATTTGTTTTACTTAATATAAACTTTTTCTCCTCTTTAGATAGAACAGTGTCTCACTATGCACCTTCTTCCTCCTCGCCATCTTGTTGGTTTCATCGGCTATTTCCGTGTGTCTTATTTTTCTATCATCACATGCATTCGACTCATACTACGTGCAAACCAATCTACTCTTACCACCAACATTATCTACTAATACTACGACTACTACTACTACTACTACTACAACTACTACTGTTTGAGTTGCTCCACCCATCTTAACAATACATATTCATGCCACACATCGAAAGACATTAGGGGCAGACTAAGCTTACCACGACTAAAGGGAGGGTGAGTCAGATATAGACTTCATTAGCAAGTGAGAAATGAGAGTAAGATGTATTAGATTCACCATCCTTCTTTAACTTTTTTAATTTCTTCTTTAGGGATGTGCATCTAATCTTGATCTCTCTATCTCTCTCGTGTGAAATTATAATATTAACAAAAATAAAGACAAACAAATACGAAGACATATTTTCTTTTATAACAAAAATAAAATATTATTTATAAAGAAACGCTAAGTTCTAGTCTAAATTCGATAAAAAAAAACGAAACAAAGTGTAAACAACCCGAATACGAAAAACAAGAAAAAGAAGAGAAGAGAATATAGGGAAGAAAAGGACAAGTCAGAAGAAAAAACAGCAATGAACCTGTGAATGCGTAATTGTGTCTTTCGTGTTTTTGTTAACACAATCTACTTACAGTGTCTTCTTTTTTTCTTGAAAGCGACATATAAAGTGGTTCAACTAAAAAAATATGCTAAGCACCAGTGAATCGATTCATATCTTTTCCAAGTCGTGACGAAGTCGAAATATTACGAGATAGATTTTTATTATCACCGGAGGTATATTATCATAGTTCAGATTAATATGAGTTAACGCTACTTGTTTTCAAGATACGGTGCGCCAGAAGTGAAAGAAATTTTCATTTTAATATTAAATAAATAAATTCATGAAGTTAAAGGTATTTATTTACTTTATTTCGGTTTCATTTTTTCTGTTTTCGAATTAGGTCGTCGATGGATCTGTTAATATTAAGAGAGTTACGTTGTTTGGACATATTTTCCGACTACCAGTTTCCATCAATGTAACGAAAGCAAGAACATTCAATGAAGATCAAGAGGTCGATCACCACAGAAATAAGCCGACTACATAAGAGTTGAGACGGATTAGCCGCTCCTGACAGCTGAAAGAGATGCCCAAGAGTATGAGGGGGGATTTTGTTGTCTAGCATGTGGCGAAACTCTCCTGAGCATGTAAATACATCAAGTAAGCATATCAAGTTTTATTATGCAAAATTAAAATCCAGTTGCGATGTCTCTATTAATAAAAAAACAAGATAGTTTGTGTCTATCTGTGTGCTTCTCGCATTAGGGTAACTTTTATATATTTACGTTTTTATTCTTTTAATCGAGTGTTTATTGAAAGCTAGATTATAACCAAGGATATTCATATTTTGACTTTGTTTCTCTCAGCCCAAAGCAACGCCAGGTAAATTGTTGCGCATTTCCAGGTCGCAAAAACGTTTTAAAATGGCGATGAAGATATTTTATAGTCGCTGGAAATATATTAGTATATTTCAGAAGGATGTGAGTTCATTATGCTTGCGATTCAAAGGTATGGTGCACTAGAAGTGAAATAAAATGTATTTTGGATATCACAAAAATAATCGATTTTACTTCATTATTCTTATATTCATAAATTTCATAAATTTGAAAGTTTCTTTTATTTATTTACTTTTTTCCCGTTTTACTATGACAAATTCAAATCTATTTTCAAATGTATGTATTAATAGAAATATCAGACAAAATAGTGTGCGTCTGTGTACGTGCTTCTCACCTATACGTAACTTGATAATATACATTTACTTTTTTTTATCGACACAAGTCGATAGTAAAAATTAAACGAGTTGCACGAAAAATGTAATCCAATGTAACAGTGTGCTCTCTAAAATTTACGAGTCGGATGTACCATGAATTAATATATGTTCAGTTTTGTCCTTGTGTAAAATACAAAACTGAATATATACATTAATGCATTAATGTAAATGTAAATGAAGAGAGCGCTACATTGTATCATTTCTCTGTAAAACGAAAGGAATAGCACTTTAATTGAGACCTATTGTAACGTGTTTGGTCTTTAATTGCTATGCAAGAGGATCCATAATCCTTGAAAATGCCATGTTAATACGACTAAATCAAAACACTTACCTGTCGTGTTGTTAGCAGATTTTTGTAGCATTTCTGGAAGTATTTTTCCCACAGGCTGGTTTACACGGGAAGACTCGAAAAACACAAACAGAATTTTGTTATCACTTAGTTTTTGATCGCACAATGTTTTCTAACACTCTTCTTTTTATGGGAATAGGCGCTACGAGCCCCCTACCTCAATTGCAAGCAAGCGCATATAGCGTCCATATTACCCAGTGGAAATTATCTTCTAACATGTTTCATCGCCAGCTGATTTCTATGTTTATTTTCATACATTTTTCAACAAACTCACAAATGTCTTTTTTTGTATTTTTCAAATCGACCCACAACACAATATTGTATTCGAATTCCAGCAACGCATTCTTTAATAGATTCCAATACTTAATTTATCGCACTTTTCTCACGATTAGTATCACCGCCTTTTACCTCACTCCTAGGACAATTATGTTACTGTATGAGTTTAATGTCTTTCATCATGATGTGGATAAACGGGGGGAGGGGCGGTGGTAAAGTGGCACCAGCGAATTAATGAAGCGTCAAGTTCAAGTTCAGCCGGAATCGTAGCATAACTTACACATGCGATATTAACGAGAAATGCACGTGGTCCCCCTTGCGAGTTTCTGATGTTATTACCGAACGCAATAACATAAACATGTAGATACAGAAGTAGTAGACTGCTGAGCCATACGAATTACGTTGTTGGGTTAGAAAAAGAATTCCGTAAATAATAGCCGTTACTACTTTTCAAGAAAACGATAAAAAATAAAAGGCGAAACGAAGCATAATCGAATTCTTTAAATAACAACAAATATGTTGACACACTAAGCATGTCAATAATTTTATCAAATTATTCTTTGATATATGTTTCTAAGTGTATAAATATTGAAACATGTGCACAGACTCACTATATTTTGCCTATTTATCTTTCTTAAACATATTTACATCATGACATGGTTCTATACAAAAGCTTTATTGAGTGATATAAAGTCTATATGGCATAATAACATTGATACAATGACGTCAATCAACATTGTATCTGGTGAGTATCTGATGGGTTACAATTTAAGAATACCAAGCGCTGTATGTGGGTGGGCTGCGAAAACATCCTAATAAACTGCAAAAACTAACGTCGCATTCACCCTTGACAGAGATATACATGCGACTTGATACTGCTTTTAAATTTAATACCCCTTAGAAACCTCCTCCTTTGAAGGAAACGTGTTTTATCTGCCCATATGTGGAACAGGAAACCTTGTTAGGATGGGAGATGTGAAACTCCGTTGACAACTGTTATATTATGAACTGCATCATGGTAAATATTTGAATCACAGGCCACCCTAATCTACTTCATTATCCGGGTGAAGACCATTCTCTACTAATTGATTCGTTGGGTGTAATTAACTAATATATAGAGAAAAAACAAACGTCGATGATAAAGAATTACTTTAGGGAATAATGTTAGACCTGAAGAACTTCATAAGTTTCCGTTGAGTTTCTGAGTATTCTCTCGGTATAAAAACTCTGTGATTAACTCCCTAAAAACGTGCATGTCCCTCTAAAAACACTCCCGAGTCGATAGATACCTATAAATTGTTTTAGATGTTGGTACGAAAATATTCTGAATAAAGTTCCATTATCTATTCCATGGACATCGTGTTTATTAAAGTAAATATCTAAAATCACTTAACGTTATAACTAAAATATACATAGATCGAAAAGCATATAATATGCATGGTATGTAAGAATAAAATGAAACACACGACGAGACTAGGAGATTAATAACCGATTTACTTTAGCAAAAATAAATGGTAATGCAATAACATACTGTTGGAAGTTTGATATTATGTTTCTTAAGGACTCTCAATACTTAGATTACCTCCTTTAAATAAAACTTCTCCAGTCTAATAGTATCCCCCGTGGGAGAAAAACCTTCCGCTATAAATGAAATTACTCTCCTGTCTATAGATCATTCTAAATAGTAATAAATGTTTATATGAAATTATTATGAACTGAATATAGCTGAATAAAATGTATATGTATTTTTATTACAGACTGCTAAACCAAACTCCCCATGATAACTGGTCACCAATATCATTAGAAAACTTTCTATCTAATTTTGTCCGATATTCATTTAGTAGAAAAATAATAAACACTACCGTAGTCTGTATGAGAGAGAAGAGAACATGGTGACGCCTGGGGTGATGACTTGGCAGGCATTACTGTAACGGGGACGCCTGTTGAATATCATATAATTATTTGAGAATTATAAAATAGTTGCAAACCAAGTCTTAACTAGTTTATTTTTGTATTACTTCAATATGAAATCCTTACTGTATTTTCTTAGCACTTATCTCAATGATATATGAGTCGTTTCCTGTGAATAATTGATATTTAAACTTACCAATTACCAATCAATCATAGGAGGAAAAAAGTAAATGAAATAAAAGAGATGATTGATCACAAAGATAAAAAGATATAAATAAAGGAAAGGTGGTTTTTTTTTCAAAATAATGACACTGACAAATTACATTTTGTTTTTACTAAATCTGTGTGAAAAATGGGCGAAAAGATTTACGGAAATATTTATGACAGTTAAAATTGAGATTTACAAACATATAATAAAGGAAATAATAAGGCAATCAATATTCGACATAAAATAATGAAGAATTCACAAGAAAAAAGTTTATCTGAAGAGATTATTATAATGTTCAACAATTCATTTGCGTTCTCTAGTTTTAAATAGCCATTTTCATCTTATCTAAAGTGTTATCCTCTATTTACTACAGCTTACAGCAAGAACTATCTCGCTTTCTTTCCCTTCTCTCTCTCTCTCTCACGCACGTGCTCTCTAAGAATGAATACATATATATTAATAAATACTTACATTTTGAGAAGCTTAACATATTTATATAACCATACTAGCATGTGCTGATTCGCTACCTTATATATATATATATATATATATAAATATATATATATATATATATATATATATATATATATATATATATATAACTTATATACGGATATATATATAGATTTGGACGATTAAAAAAAAATCAAATCAAATTCCAAAAAAGAGCACGCAGAAAAGTATTATGATAGGTTACAGTTTTTTATAAGGCAGTGTATATTTTAAGTCATACAATGACTCATAAAATGTATAAATGCTGGCTCTCTTCAGAAAATAATTTTTCCTAAGTGCTTTCCAAATAACACCTTAAATGCATATGTCCAAAATGTCTCATATTCCACTATATATATAGAGATCAATATATATATATATATATATATATATATATATATATATATATATATATATATATATATAAAGAGGGTAGTGCAGTATTAGTGAAGTTCGAGAGAAAAGTATATATGTATGAAGTGCTTGGATTTTCTTTTGAAATTTCTTCAAGAAATGGAGATGACCGATAAAATAAAGGTCAACACGTACTTAATAAACACACACGACTAAGACCAAGAGAAGCAGAAAAAATAAAAAATAAAAATATCAAAATATCAAAACACATACACACACACCCGCAAACCCACACATGCGTAAAAACGTCTAACAATAACACATTTCCTCAAATGAAAAAAACACTCTTTCAAATCGAAAGACATTTCTTCAAATAGATTTACATATCTGATGAGAGCGGGCCACCGCTTGAAACGCGTTATATAAAATTATAAAATGTTGAAAAACAAAATTATAAATAAATATTCACAAAACATGTTTACAAATGTTGATAGCCTTACTCCTTTACATATATATATATATATATATATATTATATATATATATAAATATATACATATATATATTATATATATATATAAATATATGTATATATATAAATATATGTATGTATATATAAATATATGTATATATATATACAAATATATATATATATACAAATATATGTATATATATATATGTATATATATATGTATATATATATGTATATACACAAATATATGTATATATATATATAAATATATATATATAAATATATGTATATATATATAAATATATGTATATATATAAATATATGTATATATATATATATATAAATATATGTATATATATATAAATATATGTATATATATATATAAATATATGTATATATATAAATATATGTATATATATATATATATAAATATATATATATATAAAATATATATATATATGTAAATATATGTATATATATATATATATATATGAATATATATATATATATAAATGCAGATTAGTCGTCCGAGGCTGTAGCAATGCGATGTAGTTGCGATGTAGATCTTTAGCGACCGTATCACTTCCGATATCCGCAATGCCATGCGTAGTGAGAACCTTAACCCACAACTTTCTCACACTGGCACTTTTCTCCGACAACATTTATCCAAAAAAAGGCGCTACACCCCAGACCCCTGCTCTCTAACTAGTTGCCCTATCCCACACTCTGGCCTCTGCTTCCGCATCTATACAGTATACAACCTACAATGCGCTAAGTGTCAAAAGTTCTACCTCGGTAGTACCGTTAGGCCTCTACACCAACGCATTAAAAAGCATCTAAACACCCACATCTCATCATTCCACAAACACTTAATATCATGTGGCAACACACATCTCTCTATTAGTGTCCGCATCCTCAACTCCGTCCGCAATATAGGTCAGCTTCGAATTTCGGAAGCTATTCTAATCTCTAAATTTCGTCCAACCCTGAATAACAGATTCGAGTTGTCTTCCCCTTTCATACTTTGATTCTTACATCCTCACACCCCAACCCCCAACTTACTTGCCTTTGTCTCCTCTTTATTGGCCAGCGCCACCCACCCCACATTTTTGCTTGCCATTTGTCTCCTCTATATTGGCCAGCGCCACCCACCCCTCATTTTAACATGTCACATATTATAGTTATGGAATGGAATGATATGCACTTTATTTACATATATTACGGCCTTGTGTATGTGTATGCATATATAAATGTATTTGAATATGGGTGTATTCTCATGTGTGTGTATGTGTATGCTCAATAAAATAAAATAATAATTTAAAAAATTAAAATAAATAAATAAGAAATTATAATAATAAAAGAATAAATTAAATATATGAATAGATCAGAATAACAAAGGAAAATTAAAAAAAAATAAATAAATAAATCTATAAATCAATAAATAGAATAAATTTATATAAATTCTAGGAGTATTATACCCTTTGTATACTCATAAACTAACTTATAATAAAAAAATAAATAAATATGTATTTAGATATTTACACTTTATGTATGTATATGTGTGTATGTATTTTTTTATATCCCTAATTCTCCCCCCTTCCCAAACGTTTCTTCTTATTCCCCCGCCTTCCCCCGTTCCAACGATTCCTTCCTACCCCTTGGCATTGATCCATTCCACAATTCAAATTCCTTCTCAAATTTCAAATCTCATTTCTAAATATAGTTTTCCTTAAGTTATCCCCCGTATATGGCACATATTATAATACGGCCCACACTTAAATTAAGATTTAGAATTGAATAAAGAAAAAGAGAAAAAAAAATTAATAAATCATACAAAATAAAATATAAGAAAATTATAATAATTAGTATATAAATAAACAAATGTTTATAATATTTTAACTTTAGTTGAATAATTGTTTAATTAAATTTTGACATTTTCTGCGTTCCTACTTCCAATAGTCTGCCGCGGTATTTCAATGGTTTGACACCGGTTTTTCCCGTTTTTTCGACCCTCTCGGTCTTTTATTGTTGTCTTTTGAAAATGAAAGTTTTTCTTTCGAAAATTTAAGATTACCCTTTGCCGAACTTTTATTTACCAGACAGTATTTACTATTCTGGTATTTAATCAGTTTTTCGTGAAATTATTAATAAATCGTTTTAAGTTTCACTTTCTCTCTTCGTTTATTTCTTTTCACTTTTTCCATCTTACGGCAACTATATCGCATTGCTACAGCCTCGGACGACTAATCTGCATTTATATTTACCAGCAATGCTTCAAGCAAACTACAATCTCCTTTATATGTATATATATATATATATATATATATATATATATATATATAAAATCGATTTCCCGGTTACATAAAGACATAATAGGTAAATTACCAAAACATTTATATGATAATCAGTTCTGCAATCCAATAAGCCTAAGCTCTAATGCGTGTTTCCAGAAATTGTTTCTTGCTTGTTATTCAATATGTATTATAGATTCTATGGATCACCGAACTCTCCCCCAAAAACCTTCCAAATAGAAGGCAGAATCTATTTTTAGTACCATATTAATATCCACACTCCCCGCTACAAGATTCAGCGTGTGCTAATTTTTCATGGCATAACAATGGAACGAACATCAGTTATTCCAGTATACTCAACGAACACTTCACATTCGTATTCCTGAAAAACCACAATATTCGCTAAGTGTTTCGATGTGTACGGTTCTAAGCTTTTCCAATTATTTTTGCCACAAAATTCATACTCTGATATTTATTTTTTATTCAATACATATTTTATATTTTCTCCGTACAAGGCGGAGACTATTCTCAAAATAAAAGAATATCGGATTTGATGTCAAATACACGGACCGTTTGTCGTATTTTCTTAATTATTTCATAACATTTCTTACAAACTTTTTTTACGAAGTTCCACAGATGAAAAGGACTATTCTTTCTTTGATTGGTAACAGATCAGTTGACGTATAGTTTCGGAACAGAATTTCCCTATGTATTTATTAACGCAAATAGCTCACGGTTGTTTTTGTTACGTCGATAATATTTACGTAGCTTAACTAGAAAATAACATTGTTGTTATATATTAAATTTGGAGTTGAAAGTCTTTTAATGAGGTATAAAAATATTTTGATTTAAAATATAAAATATTTATAAAAGTATTTGTTACACAAAAGTTGTATACTCATATTTCTTGGATATTATAATGTGAGAGAAATACGAAACTTTAAGAATTTAAAATATTTTCAGTGTTTTCTAAAACAAACATGTGTGACGAAAACACAAGAATTATGTTTTTAAACTGAATTTTTTTATATAAGTCCCTAACAGATTAGTTATTGTCATGTATTTTAATCGGCAGCACTTTTCATGCCCGCCACTGGCCGGCTCTAACTTTACCCTTAATTCAAATATTTGAGGATTTTATATGTTCTCCTTTTCGGATTATTTTTATTTTGTTTTACTTATTATAATACAATTACCGTTAACGTATAGTATACTATTCTTTATCTTTTTTGTCGTCGTTCAATGAAGAAACATCCTTCTAGACTGCGAAAACATGTTAAAACAGAAGATATAT
>OY744520.1:79269461-79489461 GCA_963556195.1 Sepiola atlantica
ATAGAGGTAAGAATATATTTCCAAATTCGTTTTAGGCGAGGTAAGTGTGACATTATATTTCTTTTTCTCTTCTCCTCATAAATTGAAATTGGTTTCGTCTGTCGACAATAGGCACGTTTTTACTCGCTAATATTTGCGTTCTTTTTTTAAATTTCAAATAATAAAATATTCTTCTTCAGAGAAAGACAGTCCAACTCAATTTAAAGGCAATGGCTTACTTTTTCTGTGATGATAGTTTAATCTCTCGCTGTTGTTCAGACTTCGTTGCAGTGTTATGTGTTGTTTTATTAAAACATGTTCTCAAAATCAAAGTCACTTGCTTCAAATGCTCTCGTAATATTATCGTTTTTTGTATATTGATGCACCGGCTTGTTCTCGACATCATCATCATCATCATCATCGTCTTTTTGGTATCATTTAACAGTCATCATCATCGTCTAGTGGGCTGCATTTTGTCGTCATCATCATCATTATGTCTGTAATCAAGTACTTTCCATGCATAGAATGGAAAACTGTCAGATTATATTGGTCTTTATTTTCGAGGAAAAGCGTCGTCATACAAATAAGACGACGCATAAACATTAAATGTAGAGAGGCCAAACTTGTTCTTCTTAAGTTAACTACTTTGTTACAGGGGAGGATTAAGGTGGGCATATAATGAGTGGAGCTATCAACTTTTATGGAATTAAATTCCCATCTTCTATTTTTAAAAATTACATCCGTGATTTGCGTACGTTTATCATCGCTTCCCAAAACTTACTGACTAAAAACACCTTTCTTTCTTTCACACGCTATCGAGACGTAACTCTTCAAGGGGCACTGAATTTGTCATAAAATATTTAGGTCTGACCTTTCCTAGAACTCCTAACTTAAATCTAACCCACAGTTCATGCTTGTTTACATTTTAGTTCAGAGAGCGAACTTGTTTTTTTTCAGATTTTAATGTCAAGTGAATCGTAACATTCTTTGTTTAAAGTTTGAACTTATAGCGCGTGTCAGTTTATGTGGTAATAAAACGAAAGTTCGAAAAAGCAGCTTACGAAATTTAGCTAATTGAACATAGACAAGAAAATGCCTTTGAAGACCACGGTTGGAGAGGCAATCTATTTGTTTAAAGCATTTAACTGTGTTTGTTCTTTTACTTTTCATAAATCACTTTCGAATGATTAAACATTCCTCATCAGAGAAAGAGAGTTCGAATCAATTTAATTGCAATACTTTAGTTTTTCTGTGATGGAAAAATATCAACATCAGGGGCTTACCTGATGTTGATATTTTTTTCGAAATACTGACGCCACCGGTTGCCAACCTTGTTTTCATGAAGGACCAGCTTATATTATACATATTTAAAGTAATATTTTTAATTCATACACACGGCCGATATCGTGTGAAATTTACGCGAAAAAAGGGAATATAGTACAGGATTAGAGTTACACGAGAAGATAGTAAGAGATGGCGTACGAATATAGGGGGAAAAAGTGGGGGCGAATAGGGAATAGTGGTAAATGATAGTAGGCAAAAATGTAATTAGAATGGTTTTAATCTAATAATATATTCTCAAACCAAAACATCTTGACCATAATAAATAATGTTTAAATTAATCTTATCTGAATGTTTTAGATGTCTTTCTTTTAAGAGCTGAAGAATGTACATAGGGAAGTTAAATTGAAATTATTTCAGTAGGGGCTGTACATTTGATATAATACTCATGCCAGTCACATTCAGAAGATTTAATAATTTTAAACAATTAAATTAAATAACGAATGTGTTGGAAGCTATAGTTCGCATTTTTTCTATAAAAAATTCCTATCAGATTTACATTGTGAACTATTAAAAATAAATATGTATGTCTAAGTCGACGTAAATAAAAAATAATATAATATAATAACATTTCGGTAAACATAATAGGTTAATTTCGAATCTTTTTAACATCGGAAAATAAAATGATATTCTATTTCTTTTTAAGCCATTTAATTGAAGTATTTTGAAAAAGTATATGTTAAATATAAATAGACACAACTTAATGTTGACATGTGGTGAATCCATATCGTATATAGATGTAACGTAGAATAATCAACACATTCTTGACGAGGCTGTGTTTAATGATAATTTTAAAAAATGTTACTATTTCAATAAAGTTTTTAAGAGAAATAATACTTTCGCTAAATCTGATTGAATTCAACGAGTTAGTTCATTGGGAATATTGTTGTTTTAAATACTTTTAGCCTAAAAATGTTGCAAATTTGAGTCATTTAAAAAGTGTTTATCAATGAATATCAGGTAAAAATACTACTGCTGGCTAGAATATAATTTTTAAGAATCAAGCTTATCTTACGGCCAACTATGGTAGTCGTTTCGCCCAATGTCTATGCACCATATGGAAATCCCCGTTCTGCCTGGTTTCCCAAATGGTGACCCGTATGGTACTACCCAGGTTCCACGTCGTATATCTTCGGGGATCTAACGAGGACCGGTGTGTCAACGTGATCATATTTTATATGGGAGGACGGCCACATATATCTGCAAATATTAAAAGTTAAAAATAAACGTTGTCATCTCCTCTGAATAGGATATACATGCGACTGGGGGCCGCTTGTGAAATTAATATTCCTTTTTATTTCTAGAGTGAATGCTGAAACATGATAACAACCAAGTTAGAAGTCTCATATTAAAAGACATAGTATGGTGTTTATTCAGAAGGCAAAAATGAGTAGAATATACTTTTTAAATCGATTAAATCATAAATAATAGAGCTGAAATGAATGAATAAACAAGACGATCGAATTTGAGTATATAGGCTAGAATATATATATATATGTATATATGTATATATATATATATATATATATATATATATATATATATGAAGATAGAATAAATAAGAGTGATAAACATGTATGAATGTTCAGATTTATTTCCAACTTCGATTGTTCAATGCAAGGTATATTTTGTAAAAAACTAATGGTTATTATTCTTTCCTTAAGCCAAGGTTTTAAAAAGATCGAAATCATATCATCAGAGGAGATATACAGATAGATGAGTTGGCTGTGGAAAAGCCAAAGTTCAAACATTTGAAAAAATATTATTAAAAATAAAGTGAAAAGAGTTCGTGTAAAAATATATGTGGTTTGTCCAGATAGTTATTGTCCGTTGAAAAAGTATCCAATGAAAAGGATATTTTGAAGAAGACGAAAAAGGTTTTTCGTAGAGGCAGTATGGAGAAAGTGTTACAAAATGAAGTTAATCCAATGGTGAAACGTTGAGTTCAAATCGTAGATGGAGCGAACTTAAATGGAATTGATATGAGAAATCTCGCCATTTTAAAAACTTCCTGAGCCATAGTAGAACAACAAATGACATTATTGGTGAAATATTCCAGCGATTATAAGAAAAAAAGTAAAGAATAATAAACATTAGTTTATTACAGAATATACCTTGCATTGAACAATCGAAGTTTGAAATAAATCTGGACATTCGTACATGTTTATCACTCTTATTTCTTATATCTTTATAATTCCTCTATCTCGTATATTGAGCTTAAACCATTTCACTATAGGTTCTATCTACTAAAAGTGTACTTTTAGTTTATATCTGATTTTATTATATATATATATATATATATATATATATATATATATATATATATATATATATATATGGGGGAGTATGTGTGTGCGTGTGTGCGTCTTCGATTCTATATTTTCTTACTGAGTAATACATGTACATTTGTTTTAAATCAGTGAATATTGGCATTCTTCTATACTTCGGTTGTGTAGCTCAATTGCCATAAATATATAGGCGTTACTTTATATATATATATATATATATATATATATATATATATATATATATATATATATATATAAGATCGAAAGAGAATGATACAGATAGACGGTTAGATAGAGATCGTTTTTGAAGAACACAAAACCGGAAGTTTCCAGTCACCATGCACTATTAGACGTACAGACGCGAAATAACCGGAATTTTCTTTCGTAATAATGATTTGCCACGTTAATTATCTAAGTTGATGACAGGTTAAAAACCAACCATACACGAACAAGAGGGCAACAATCCGTTATTATCCTGCTTAAATGTAAACTTGCTGTTCGAATTTACATTTTAAATGGACTCTCAGCATGGAACATTAACACATACAATACTCCAAAATGTGTAAGCGCTTAACTCAGAACAAAAATATGTATATATATATATATATATATATATATATATATATATATATATATATATATATATATATATATATATATATATATATATAAATACTTGTACTATAGAAGTTGCCCATATTAGCTTTGCGTAGTGCTATTTTCCGTGGAAGTAAGTGTTTGGACACTACATCGACGAAATAGAACAACAGCGGAATTACCGGGTAAATTTACAGATGTACAATTGGTTGCAAAACCAACCCTAAAAAATCACGGCTAAAAGGTACTTTTCTCAAAAGTTCTTAAGAATAATCTCGATTAAATCAACTATCTATAAATTCTGTATAAAATAGTAATTTCTGTTTCGTCGCACTATCATTAATTAAGCATCACATTTTCAAATTATGAAATATCTCCGAAAGCATTATTATAAATAACCAGTTAAGTTTGATTTACATGTTGATTATATATGTAATATACGTAAGACTATCGCAAAATAAATCAATAAAATGGAAAAGAAATAGGAGAGCACACTTATTTATGTAAGTAAGCTTGTAAAATATGTTGTTCAAACTAGACTATACACGCCACTTTAGCGGTATAATTACAGTACCCGAGTATATCAATTTCCATCTGTACCTAGCTTTTACCGTTTCATACCTAGTACGAGGAAAACTATTTTGGATATTTCATGGAAAAATATACTATTTTATATTTGGATGAGAGAGTAGCTAACTACGATATATGTATTTATATATTGTTTTTATTGGCAAAACAAACATGAGAAATAATGTTTCTGAGAAAAATAATTCGCAGTGACCTTATTCCGAATAACATTTATGAATACTTCTTTGCGGATTTTCTAAAAAGGTTGTTTAGTTTTGAAAATGTTCATGTAATTGTTTTATGTAATTATGTTATGTTAATTTATTCTTATTTATAAAACAACTATCAACGTAAAAATCATTTTGACATATGTAAGATTCAAACTCGGCTATTGACATCATTAAAACTACTGCCTTTTTAATGTGTATTCTGCATATTCTTTTATTTTCAAGCCTTGCACTGTTTCTATTTGCGTTAGAGCAGTAAAGCCCAAAAATATCATAACATTTAAAAAGTAGATTACATGTTTAATAAATCTGTAAACACGTTTGGAAAATGGTATATAAAAAATAAATTTCATTAAACACCGGTATATAATTGAGATTTTTAAATAATAGTGTCAGTTTTGTTCACACATAGATATGTAAATATTTAGAACAAAGCATATTAAATCATATAGATGTATACGTATGTATGTATGTATGTATGTATGTATGTATGCATGTATATATGTATGTATGTATGCATGCATGCATGCATGCATGTATGTATATATGTATGTATACATGTATATATGTATGTATGCATGTATATGCATAGAGAAAAATACCGAGAGAGAACAGGCTGATGATGGATAGTTACATATCTGTCGGATGATGGATAGCGGTTGTCATCAATTATCGAGTATGACTCTTTGTGCCGGATTTCTTTATTTATTATGTGCTTTTAAATGATATATGTGTTGTTTTGTGCTATTGCGGTTGATTCAAAATTCAAATCGCTCCCTAAACACATATCTGAGTATAGTAATCATGAATTCTTGCGAACAGAAATCGATCTTTCCATAAAACACTTACTCTACCTAACACATAACTGTTTGACGTTTCTCCAAGACTAGTCACTCTACCGAAGCGTAATGATATGATATCCTCTACTATTGTTCAGTTTCACTTTCATTTTGTCATCATCATTTTATAATCAGTTTTCAATTTACTTTTTTAAATGGACACATATATATTTATTTATTTATCTACATATATCTATACGATAATAGATATTACAAGAATACCACCAGACCATTTGTCTTATCTTGCCATGTTGATATTCCTCCATTTCAAGCTTCCGGCTTATCTTCGGGCGTTAATCTAGACCTTATTTAATCTATCCTACCTTTCACATAGCCG
This sequence comes from Sepiola atlantica, assembly GCA_963556195.1. Lineage (NCBI taxonomy): Eukaryota > Metazoa > Mollusca > Cephalopoda > Sepiida > Sepiolidae > Sepiola > Sepiola atlantica. Next base: position 79,275,637 of record OY744520.1, read on the forward strand.
GAACCTTTGTAGTCGTGTAGATTCAATTCTCTCTATGTGATAAACATGCATGATACTTGTCTTTGTTACTAGATCCGTTCATAGATGGTACGCCTGCATCTTCCTGTATATCCTAGTTAGTAACCTTGTCCTGCAAAACTATATTTATAATCTCTCTGGAATTACGCGTCTTGTAACCACTGAACCTGTTTACTTCAGTAATGTACAGCTTCTAGGTGTCCCCGTCTATAGTGTTGGGTTAGTAAGGCACCTGCTCTGTACATTTTGAACCTCAATCGGATTGTTATATGCCAGTTTATTCACAATCCTCTCTCAATCGTCTCATCACCTGTAGCTGGTTTGTCCAAGCTATTTAGGACTTATTGTTTTAAATCTAGCCCCTTCGCATATTGTGCTTTTAAAAGTGCCCAACAGTCTATTGAGAACTTATGTATAAAATACAAACTATTAACGTATATTTAAAAAAAACTATTAATTAGGTAACATCCTTGAAATATATACGTATATATATATATATATATATATATATATATATATATATATATAAAGTTGACTCTTTTCCCCTGTACATTTGGCGATATTGAGCAAATAACCACATTCATCATACACTACTAAAATGCACACTGCAACACTCTTATTAACTCAAGTGTGTTTGCAGAACTTGCGCATAATTTAATTAACATATATAAATTATCATATCAATTCGTAGATAAGTCATCATCTCCCTTCAACAAAAACACAGAAAGTGGTCACTATACTTACTCACTGCAAATTATTTACTGTACCCGCCACTCATAACATCGCCAGACTATTATTTTATTCGGAACTGTTAAACAGACACACCCCGAGTACAGATTACTGAAATATCATTCCCCTATTCCGAACACATAGGATTATTACGTTACGGAATATCGGATTACATTAAAACGACAAATCATGCTCAACATAACAACACCACTTTCAACCTTAGTAAGCACACTTCTTAATATATTATATTTTACCTTTTTTATAAGAAAATCTATGTAAAGACATATTCTTTTTTTGCTGTTATTTTTGTTTATATAATTTGATTGTCGAGAAATAACCAAATCAAAACGAATCATTAATTTTCTCACTTGCAGGTAAGCAAGATACGATGTTCCTGAGGTAGAAATAATAATGCTTCCTTAACATTGTGTACGCACGACGAGGGTAACAAAGCGTAAAAAAACATGAGATTTCTGTTGAGCAGTTTGTTTTTGTGGACATTTTCATACCTACTGCCCGTATTTACTTTATTCCGCACGAGGGCAGAGTTAAATACTGAGCTGGTTACTAATATGTGGAAAATCCGGTCACTAGATTTAGACGCAAATCAAAATGGCTTCATGCTAGATGGACAGAATTGATGAAGCGTATTGCACAATAAAAAATATTATTTCAATTATTCAGAATTTCTTCAAAATAAAATGGCCAAAACTGTTTACTTATCGAACCAAACTTAAGAAAAAAAAAGCTTCTACATTTTCGTAACCCGAAAACAAACACAACACAAAACAAACAGGGCGTGTACAGAATTTGAACAGCCACTAGTAGATAACGTCCTCTGGCCTAACTTAACAAAAGTTTATGCTTAGTTTACGCTTAGGGTAATACAAACGTCGCAATTAAAATACGAACACACAAATAGAGTAGACATCTTTAGGGAAACTGGGGTAATTTCTATTTTGGTTCCATAGCGTACTTATTTGCGTTCTTTTAGTATTATATATCATACACGTGCCCCTTATAAAATAAGCAAGTTTAGTCTTTTTAAACCCAAACTTGCTTCAAACAATATTTAGTAACCAACACATCAGATTTGTTTTGCATTTCTAGTTCCATACGAAATTAGGATTTACGTAATAAACATAGTAATTAATCACCACCTGAATTTGCTCAATTAACATCTAAATTGATTTCATTTTTTATTATTATTACACTATATATACTTATCTTACGTGCCTAAACTAGAATGTACATTCGTTACACGTTGTCCACGTCCAGCCACCTTTTACTCCCCACGAGGGCAGATTAAGACACAACATAAGTTCCTAATGTAGCGAAAATTCACCAACGTTTATTATTTTTTCCAAAGTAACAACATAAATAAGGATTTCTGCATTCTACAAGAATTTGCTTTCAACGACGAAGGACATACTTCTTCTAAACATTAAACGTATCCGATGTGACCTATTTGCGTTCTGTCGGCTGTTTATACATTTTAATTTCTTCTTTTATATTTCTCCCGGCCAATGCCAGGTGACGGATCCAGCTAGTATACATATAATTGTGTTCCTGTTGTTTTCTTAAGTTTATATATATATATATATATATATATATATATATATATATATATATATATATATATATATATATGCAGCATCTTCTCTTGCAGCATTGTTGAATATAAGAGGCAACTTGTGTCTAGATATCATTTGGTAGATTATTTTCAATAGTCCGAATCAAGAGCTTAGTTTCAGAGGGGAATTGGCTGATGGATTTGCCCTAATTTACATTTATGTCCCAAATACTTTCAGCTCCATCACGGTCCATCTTCAGGGGAATCAGTTTAATCAAGTACATACCATGTTTTTTGTATTATAGAAGGTTTTGGTGGGAACTATGTAATAAGTACGAGACTATAGTTAGAATTATAGATATTTTACTATATTATCACTGATATTGAAGTTAAGTCTATTAATTCGTTTTTTTTTTGTTTTTATATATAGGGCTTCTAATACATAAAGTTGTTATTTGTTAGTACTATATTCTAAGATTTTGGTATTTTCTACTAAGAGCTTTCTGAATTCCGATCAGGGGCAGGAATGGTCGTTAGTTAAGTGTTGGGCTATGGCGCTTGTATCAGACAAATGCATCGTCACATCTTCTCGACAAAGTCGTAGTAGTCAAAACTACGTATATGTTTTTTTTTTCTTGGTTGTCGGAGACACAGTCTTCCAAAGAACATTTAAACTCATAAGAAAGGTTAGTCTTATCCAAAACTCTAATCGAGGGGGAAGAATTATTTGTGATGATAAGGTTAATGGTTTTCACTTTATTGTAAGTCCCTAATGTAGCGAAAATTCACCAACGTTTATTATTTTTTCTAAAGTAACAACATGAAAAAACATTCCCTCATTCTACAATGTTCAATTGTTCTGATTTCTTTGATTCGAATAACGAAAGATATATATGTTTTTCTGTTTCAATATTCTTTATCCTTACATCATTTATTGCTCAGTGATTCAATACACACACATCGATATATCTCTCTCCATATATATATATATATATATATATATATATATATATATATATATATATATATATATATATATATAATTATACCATAGAAAAAAAGTTATGAATATCTATATCTATCTATCTATCTATCTATATATATATATATATATATATGTATATATATATGTATATGTATATATATATATATATATTTAATCGATGAAAGATGTTGTTTATTTTCTTCGATTTCATTAATTCCATTTGGGCTTTTAAGCCAAATATATTCGGACACATATCTAAAACTGGTATATTATTTAAATGAGATCTGTTTTAACATTCATATTTACTTAGTTTTATGTTAATGGGTCAAACACTTCGAATCACGACAGAATACAAATATCAATCGAATTGATGGCGATAGTTTCCACGTTGTAAATCAATAACATGGAACACATAACATGCATTAGGAATGAAGATGGTTACCCCTACATCAACGGAATTTTAATTATTTTCACCTTTTTTTTGACATATGGAAATGATTGTAAAAATACTAGAAATAATATGGATTATTTCTACACATATTCAATTGAAAATAGATACATACAAATGTTAGAAACTAAAGTTATTTATTTTTTGCTGAAACTTTACGTAGCCTGGTTATACGGTTGGTGTATAACAACATTGAGAACACCGGCATTTAACTAAATAAATTTCGTGTATTAACCGAAAATAAGGACATGACAGATTCAAAATTGAGAAACCGTATTCATATATATATATATATATATATATATATGTATACTAAGCTATATTCACATTGAGCACTGTTGAAGTAAATATTAAAATATTAGGTTGGCCCAAATGTTCGTTCATTTTTTTTTTTTAAGAAGGAGAAATCTTAACATAAAGTTTAGAAACGTAACTGAGTTTAGGCAATTCTTGTTCTATGCTTGGTTTGGAAATCCTGAGAATGTCGTCGATTTGTCTGTTTGTAAAACAGCAATTTGGTTCAGTTTCGGTTTTCACTTGGTCACTGTCGATCATCTTTGGCCGGCCAGAGCGAGGAGCATTTCTCACTAAAAGGTTGCTTTTCGGAATCGACCAAACAATTTCTGCTACACCCGTTCTGTAACTGCATTATCCCCATACGCATGGCATATCTTTATTTATTTAGGTTTCTGTAACTTTTTTCGTAGTAAAACTCAAGAGATGTTGGTAGTGACTTGTGTGATTAATTTTTTTTATTTCAAGGCCTGAATTACAAGCAAAAATGTTAGAACTTTTCTGTTCGGTGACTTATTACACAATGATGTCAGCATACTTGCTACACCAAATACAGTATTTGAAGAACAAAATATAAAACGATCTTTACTAAGCGAGAAAGATAACATTAAAAAACAGACGTACTTTTGGGCAAACGCAATAGACGTACAATATATCACCATAAATTATTTTATATGTATTTAATTGAAATACGTATACATACACACATATATATTGAATGTTTGGCTTAGAGAGCGTTCAAATAACACCGAGATAAAGAAGAAAATAATAAAGTATATATATATATATATATATATATATATATATATATATATATATATATATATATATATACATCGCCTCTTCTCTCTTATTCTTCTTACTTTTCTCTTTAATTTTAATCGCACATATCACCGTGTAAATTTCTGTCTTCGATCCCTTTTTTCTCTGCTTCCCTCTTCTTTTATTTCTCACGCCTATAAATTTACAACCAACCAAGCCGGATACGAGGGAGGACATCATATATTAAAATGTCTTTAAAACGTCCTTAAACGAGTGTTGTAATAAATTGACAAGTGTTTATTTTGTAACCCCATCACGTGTTTGACGACAATCATGAGTCGAAAGACTTTAAACATATGGCGAGCTGTTATTCACACTTGATCACAATATTAGATCGTTTGCTGCCAACTCGAAAAATTGGATCACAAAAATGAAATAAACAGGAAATATTACTTCTGTTTAATCAAACATATATATATATATATATATATATATATATATATATATATATATATATAGGTAGAAGGGTAAAAAGGAATTAGAAAAGCGAAAGGCAGATCTTTTTTCAATTCAGTTGCTCATTGCAAGGTATATCTGCGAAAAGGCAATTTATTAAATTAACTTTTCTATTAATTTTTCCTTAAGCCAGGCATTTCAAAGATCAAAATCTTATCATCAGAGGAAATTGCTGGGATAGATAAGTTGGCAAAGGCCAAGATTTAAAATTTGAAAAAGTGAAACAAAAATTGTGGGTAAAAAACAAGGCAACACGCTGCCAGAATGCAAGCAAATGTCCGATTGCAAAAAGATCCGGTGTCTAAAAAGTCTAGCGGTGAAAGTGATTTGTAGGTAGGTCGTTATAAGGCACGAGAAATAAAATGAGGGGTCTCAAAGTTGAAATCCAGGTGCGGCGAAAAGTAGATAGAATCCAGATGGTAAAAAGTTCAATAGAGTGTTCGTTCGTGGATGCAACAAGGCTCAATTTATATATATATATATATATATATATATATATATATATATTTATATATATATATATATATATATATATATTTATATTTAAATATATATTGATATATATACACAATTGATATTGATATATATATATATATATATATATCAAAATTGATATATATATATATATATATATATTTACATATATACATAATTGATATTGATATATATATATATATATTTATATATATACATGATTGATATTGATATATATATATATATATATATATTTATATATATACATAATTGATATCGATATATATATATATGTGTATATATATGTATATATATACATAATTGATATTTTATATATAAATATATATTTATATATACACAATTGATATTGATATATATATATATATTTATATATATACATAATTGATATTGATATATATATATATATATATATATATTTATATATACATAATTGATATATATATATATATTTATATATATACATAATTGATATATATATATATATATATTTATATATACATAATTGGTATATATATATATATATATATATATATTTATATATATACATAATTGGTATATATATATATATATATATATATTTATATATATACATAATTGATATTGATATATATATATATTTATATATATACATAATTTATATATATATATATATAGAGAGAGAGATAGGGAGAGAGAGGGGGGAACAAGAGACGGGTTGTCCGCACACTTCAAACGTTAAGACTTATCTGATGTGTTTCCCGATTCTCTCTCAATCGGTGTGGTAATTCTGCAATTTCTTCAGTAAATTCCTCAATTGCATACTTAAAAATCAACAAAATGTTTGCATTTTAATTCTTGCCTCAACCTTTAAATTATCGCTATCGCATTCAAATTACGACGTCTGCCCACACCCGTTACTTATATCTCGTTACTATCTAGGTAATTCTTAATAACTCTCCTGATTTTTCCAATCACCCAAAAGTAATCTTGTTAACTCGGTAGTTGAATGGGAAAGGTTAAACTGGTCTAGGATATATAGCTTTTTAGATGAACTGTAGATTATAGTCGAGCGAGAAACAAAAATGTTAAAAGTACTATTCAGAAGTAACGAAATTGCTATACACACTATTCATAGGATAAGCTTTACTTAAGGATAACAAATACTATCATGAAAAAATAGAAGAGTCTTGTAGGTGCGGCCGAGGCTGATATCATAAGTCTAGCATGCTTAATTGTGAAGTGACGTAGAAACCAATAATATGATTAGAATAGGTTTCACTTTAGTAAACTTAAAGTCTGAAAAAAGTGCTTCATACGGACAATAAAACACAATAAGCTTTCAGTTAAATAGGTGAAAAGATGAAGCAAATGTTAAAGAGTGTATTTATTTACTCCTCTCCAGTACACTTTAAATAGACAATAAAAACTAATGAATTAAAGCAACATCTATATATAGAAAAATATTTGCCTATAAAATGGAAGGTAGAACCTACTTCGATGAAATGAAACACAAGTTAGTGGGAGAGACCCCCAGAAGAGTGATCAAGTAGACTTTGTTTTACTATATACAGGCAAAATTTGCGGGTAGAAATGCTGAATGAGTAAAAAGATAACAACATTCGAAACATTGCAGAGGATTGAAATATCAAAAAAAGGGCACACAACGCGCAAGCCGCAATTTTCCGGTGAAACAGACATAAACAGTAGCTAAGGAAAGTCCGGCATAGGAGACCAACGATAGATCCCCTTTGTTTGGATTTTAAATCGATGGTATCAATGTTGTGCTGATCTTCGGTAATACACACACACACACAGACACACACAGAGACACACACACATATATATATATATATATATATATATATATATATATATATATATATATGTGTGTGTGTGTGTGTGTGTGTGTGTATATATATATATATATATATACATTAGTTGTAGAAAAAACAATAAAGTGCTCGATTTTAAGTTTTACAAGAGCTAATATGAAATATTTTATTTAAAATCTATACATTACATTGTCCATTGAGTGTACCAAGGTTTTATAGATGTGCACTGGCCTGTTCTTGGGTAGAAACTGACTTATAGTAGAAGAACTATATGTCCGGTACACCAAACAGACACTGTAATGTAAAGTTTTTTTAAAAATAAAATACTTTATAGATAGATAGATAGATAGATAGATAGATAGATAGATAATCATAGATGCTAATCCAACACAACAAATATCAACACTATATCAAATTGTATCTAATTCTGACCAAATTATTTTATTGACACAATTCTGGCTGGCACAAATACAAACACGTGTGCATACACATTCGGGAGAAATCAGCGCCGAGTGTAATTGATTTGATGCAGCTGTGAAGACCCGCTTTTACCGATGTCGAATAAAATAGAAAAATGTCTGCGATTCTTCAAGTCTGGGTCTGCAGTCATCGACTCACTAATATTTCCTTAATGGCCTGTCATCAGCACCAATATCGCAGAGCAATTATAGTCCAATTTTGAGCCTGTGAACATGGGCCTTGATCTCTATCCTAATATAATGGCGGCTTAGTTTGTAAAAAGTGGGTGGGCGCATTTAAATTAGCAACAATTGGACGTCAATAGATTAGGTGTCGTTGCTTGTTATTGGTCGAACGAAAAAGCGAGAGGGAGGGGGTTGAAAAAATAATGCACACTCGTTAGCTAAGGTGGATGAACTTGAAATAATAGGTAATTGGTATGTCATGGTATTGTGATCCTCAAGGCGTTCTATTGGTATCCTGTGGTCGTTATTCAGAAGTCATCGCAGCAATTAATGACTATAGACGGCCAAAAATACTATTTATTACATTATTTATTAGTTAATCAAATACATTTTTAAAGCTTTTTAGTTTTAATTCTTAAGGAAGTAAAGGCGATCGTATATCAACCAAGAACATTAATTAAATCTGCCGTCTTTATGAGCGTCACCAGTATAATTACAATGATAGTGAAATTTTGTATTGCAAACACGCATATAAAAAGCGTATATATATATATATATATATATATATATATATATATATATATATATATATATATGAACAAAAACATTATAAACCTTATATTAAAAATAATTATGACCAAGTATATGTTAACTCCAAGTTAAATCATTCACATAACGTAATTAAGCATATCCCAATATCGATTAGTCATATATAGATTAGTCTATAACTACGGCATTTTTAATAGTAATAGACATACATATAACAACGCCTTAAGAAATAGTGTTAATATTAACACGAAGATTGAATACCAAGATATAAAGGAATAAGACCATACAAATGAGAAATAGAAATCGATGAATCATTTGGTATACCCCCATTTAATCTACTAGTTAAATCTACAATTGTACATTTGTTTTTAAATTTTATAAATCGACATTCCAATAAATAACCCACTGCATAACATATTTAATAAAACACGATTAAACTTAGTTATAGTTTTACAAATAACTATATAATATATGTAAAACTTATAATAGACAGATATTGAAAAGTGATGAAAACAATAGAATTAACAACAAATAATAATAACGATAATGAATGTAGTTTTCGAGATAAGAACGAATGCCCGTTGCAAGAAATGTGTTTAACGAAAAATATAGTTTATTTAGAAACTGTGTTCCCACAAAACTATACTAATTTTGAAAATAATTATATGAGGGCACGTATAGACTTTAAGGCCAGATACGGTAACCACAGCTTTTTAATAAATAGCCCGGATGATTATAAAATATGCACAATAATGTCCAAATACATAAAATCTCTAATAGATAAGAATATAGTCCCTGTAATAGAATGGAGCATTTTAAAATAAAGCTTCGATACCGCATGTTTTATGTGTCTTAGTGAAAAAGTGCGATTGATATGTTCCCTGATTAAAGTGGTTTATTTAATAAACGAGATGAGATATGTTTTGATTGTACGCACTTCAAATGGTTAACTCTAGATCAGTTTGTGAACAATATGGAAAATTTAACACAGATAACTTGACAATATACATCTCTACATAAGTATTAATTGTTGTCATGTAGCAGAATCTCAGTGAACTAATACAATTGGGAAGTTTGGTCTGAATTAAACCAATACTTTAAAATAAATAATACAACTGGGTAGTAATAATAATTATAATAACAGTAATAATAATAGAGGTTACAGTAGTAAATTTGTATGACCTAGGCTTATTTAAATTATAGTGCGAACTCATATAGTTAGAGGTTGGTTGAGTGGAAATAGCTCACTAGAATTGTTAGAGATAGATGAAGTAATATTTTAAATGTTTATAAATATTCATTAATAGTATTTCATATATGGTTAGTAATTATGTAAAGATGATTTAAGTTTCATTTAGACATTTAGATAACATGTACTTTATAGTTTCTAATATGAATTAATGTTTAGCTTTTCTTTTATGTACATGATATTGTTAGCAATATTTAAATTAACTGTTTTAATTGCAAAATATTTATGAATATTATTTTATACATAGTTTAATCTTCTGATACAAAATTATGTAAATATGATTTTAGTTTTATTTAGATATTTAGATAAAATGTATTCTATAGTTCCAAATATGAATTAACTCTTAGCCTTTCTACAAACACACACACATACACACACATATATATATATATATATATATATATATATATATATATATATATATATATATATATATATATATATATATATATAAAGCAATCCAACAAAAGATATAAGCGTGATCTAATATCTTATAATTAGTGAAACATCCGGATAAAAACTGAAGCTCAATATACTGGATAGAGCATTAATATTATCATATAAAATGAAGTAATAAAATAAGGTGCCAATCAAAGTTTATTATAATTCAAGGTTCAAGCAAAGTATCTTAAAGTCCTTAGCTCATGAGTTTTCAAAGATAATTCTTCTCCTCAGAGGACCATTACCGCAGTTATACTACTACAGGTAATAAAATTACACTTTGAAAATATATTAAAAATATATATACAAGAATACATTAAAATATATAACATCAAATATATCAATCCAAAAACAAGGCTCCTCTTTATTTGGCTCGCAGGAGAGCGAATATTTTCAAAATTTTTATTATTTTTATTCAATTCGGATTTAACGGATTTTCTTTTTTAACCAGCGAACTTGGATTTGATTTGTGCTGCCCAGATCAAGTGTTTGGAATTTTGAGTGAGTTTATTGAACTTGTTATATTATTTGATTTTATTTATTTATCGTTGTAATAATTAACATAAACATTGGATACTTTTCACTTCATCGATTGCTATCGCATCTTACGACTGGACAACTTTTTCAGCTCTTTCAATTTCTCGTATTTGGACTGTCACTCATCACCTGGATTAATATTCAGTCAACCTTCTGGACTTCTTTCCTGATTATGTTTTTAAAAATGTATGACTTGGATGGATTGTATAGATTTAACAACAAAGTGTGTTTTTTGGGTTGATATATTTGATGTTATATATTTTTCTACGAAATGTCGTGCATTTTCATATATTGCAACCACAAGCAGCAAGTACGATTAGTAAAATGTTACTTTTTTGTCTGTTCCAACTCTTAATGAATAGGCATAGCTGCTAGAATAAATTCTTCATCTACCATCGTATCTGGGTTAGCAATGAGTTTTGCAAATATTTTAGCTAGCATTATAAAACTTGTGTTAAATTAGTGCCTCTCACTTGAAGTATATTAAATTTCTCTGTTCATGTGTAAGTCTTCTTCTTCACTTCGAGTTTCTGTTATAAGTTACAGAAGTATGTGTCATTGTGAGTTCCAATGTGTCTGCAGAGTTAATATATAAGTGCATCATCTATTAAGAAATGACCTCTTCATACTTTAGCAAGGACATTTCCACTAAGAATATTTGACAGTGAGTTGTGACTATATATCTATTCCAGGTACTCTGAAAATCGTGCATTTTCGATTATATTGCCGATACACCTAATACAACTCATTTCTATGTGTAATTCTAGAATTGTCAGTACTACACATTTCAGATGGCTACTACATGGCTTATGGACTATGATAGTTTGAGCCTTCTAATACAGTGAATGGTCACATGTTGTAACAAGATTTGGGTTATGATTTTACTTGTTCAACCATAGATATTAATGTAGAATAGATACATGACATATTTGATGGATCGAAGTCAATGAAAGGTACAGTCACAACAGTTGCCTTTCCCTAATGATTTCTTTTGTATACCATTTGAAAAAATTATGACAACATTGGACATGCCCATTGCAGAAACGGGGAAACTGTCCACATGATATCTAGTAAATCTGATCTAGTCTCTTTCTGTCTTTACTTTTATAAAGACAGATACGCACCAAAAAAAAGGTCCGATTCCTAGTTGAATACAACATAGTCGTTTTCAGGACCAATGTTACCAAATACATGTCCAGCCGTCCTCTTAAATAATTAAAACCTGCCCATCCCACTCATTTCTAAATTATCTTATAGTATTGTTCAATATCCAACTGACAATTCCATTAATACTTATCCGCTACTGGCCTTTCGCCTTGATAAAAAATACATAGTCGAATGTGCATCCCTCAGCAATAGTTTGACGTTCTCCATTCATTTATTGCAGCATATAATTGTTCATGCTGAAATACTAGTATCATAAACATTTCTAATGGTGTTGTGCTGTTCCATGCATTGTCCTCGGAGTTATAGTGCGAAAGTGGATAGCAATGAGTTCGAAAAGGTATTTATGTTGTTATTCATTTTCATGGCAAACATGAATGAATTAGAAATTGGACCACTACTGTGCAAAAAGTAGTGTTATTCTCAGAATAATAACAATATTAGCTTTAATGTCCTACTTTTAATGTTCACCAATGTGAAATTATCAACAACAATCGGTGTACCATTTTGTAAAGTAGCCCTTAATATTACTGTCAATGATTATAAAACTATATGTAAATAACGCTTGTATTTCTCTCGATTTTTTATCTCTTTATTATGTAATTTTAAAAATTATTATGATAATTATGTATACAAGGTCTGTGCGCCAATTTAATGAAAAATACCAAATAAAAGAATATATATTTTTATAAAATAAATGAAATCAATTTTAATGTAAGAAAAGAAAGCGCGCACTAACATTGTCTTCTAAATGAAACCCTTCTTAATCGGAAGTTTAATTGTTTAGTAAATCCACTATCTCTTATATTTCTTTTAGTTTTCATTGGATTTTGTAAAGTGGAATATTTTTATGGTGGAATTACCTGCGCTTTATAAAGACATAATACCAGAGTGAACATAGTTTTATCTGATAAATAAATTCCTAATGAAAACAAAGAAATACATGCTGTAGCACTAAGATATATTGGATTCACAAAAGAATTACGACTCATATGAAGACTGCAAACATCAGGAAAAGAAAAGCAACATGGTTTAAACCACCATTTTCTTAACTGTTAAATATAAATGTAAGAAACACCTATTTAAGACTACTAGATAGATACTTTAATTAAGATAACTTACTACATAAGATATTTAGTAGGAACACTGTACGCTCATATACTAAAAACTCAGGGTGTGTTTTAAATATGGAAATACTCTATTTTTGAACAATTGACATAAAAACATACTTTTTTGCTTTTTATGGCTCGTCTGCCATATTTACGGACGTAGAATCAATTAATTGCAGGATAGAATTATACAATTACCGAGCACTTTTTGTTCTAAAAAGAAAGCGTAGACTATTTATAAAAATAAAATTTTGCATTTATTATATGAAGTAAAAAGTCGTACTCAGCCTATCAGTGTGTCTATCCACATAACGCCTAGGAACTACCAAATATACATTTACAAACTTCTATATTTTGATTCAGAATGACCAAAGTAAGTTACGGTCAAATTTATTCGGATATGCATTCGCTTAGCATCACCAGGAACCAAGGAACGGTATGAGGACATGAATAGGAGTCATACAAACGTTATTTTCTGTTGTTCTTATTGGTAAATATTCGAGAGAAAAAACACTGAGAAAAGGCTGTAATGTTAGTTAGCTACTGATGGCATTATCTTTTTCTTTCAGTCTGTAGTTCTTTTTTCTATCGGTTTCCAACGTTTGCATATGAGTGCATGACAAAGACAGTCAAAATAACGGATGTTTTCAAAAGATAAAATGACTGATGGTGCAGTTGGGCAGTTCCAGTTAACAATTTAATACAATCAATCCTGTGAAGCTAATGCTGGTGTCTTTGAATTTAAACTGTTAGCAATTTTCCTGGAACTGCACCTGTCTGTACTTGTGACGTCTTACTGACATAACATGAGCGTTCTCAGCTGCTATTCAAAATTCTTCCCTTTTCTCTAGCTTTTTTGTTCATTTAATTATTGCCACCTGAATATGATTCGACGAATTATCGAAAGAGCATGTAGTACAAATGGAAAATACATTATTGTAATCTTATTTTGACACGAAATAAATTATAAGAACAATTGAAAAAATAGAAAAGGTATATTCAAGCAATAGATTGCAGTTATGTTTTACAATGTTTGTCTTAATTAAAAAATTCTCCCGGAATGCACTATATATATATATATATATATATATATATATATATATATATATATATATATATATATTCCCTAAACCGTAGTTCATGGTAAACAACTGATTATCCCTTAAATAATATTAAAACTAGCGTAAATTCTTGGAAGCAAACTAATATAGTGACTGCAAAAAGTAAATTGACCTACAAAAGTTATTTTCCACCGAACGACTTTTGACTAAAATGTTTTTTGTTTTGTTTTTTTCATTATATAGTTTTAATGGTTGAGAAACTTCCGAGACTATATATATATATATATATATATATATATATATATATATATATATATATATATAATAGGTTACTACCGCGAGCGGGTGGGGGCAGTAATGCAGCTATATACCTATTTTACCCCCATTTTTAATTTCTATTATCTATTTTTTTGTTTTTCACTATTTATTTTTTATTCATTATTTATTTTTTAATCTGTTTTGCATCTGCTTAACACCCCCTCTTTTTCCTATTTTGATCACCTACATTGTCAATTTATTTATAGAATGACAATTGGTTCAAAATCCCTCAGCACCTCCTTTTACTTCGCAAAGAAATGTATTCAGACCTTAAGGCTTTAAAAGCCATTATAATAATACAGACACTCCCCATTTCTTGTTTTGATTAACCTTACTAGCGATACCAGATCTTTTACTTCTTTTTTTACACCCCCATAAACCCCCCTTGTCCCTAATTTTTTCCCTTCCCAAATTATCTTAGCCAAATCCTCCTTAAGAGCCAGTTATTGTAGATTATCTGTATTTAATCTACACATATACCCCACGGGAATACAACTTTACCGTGCTGACCAGACATTTGACAACTTGGCATTTTAGGATTCGGCCACCTTGGAATTTTTTTATTTTTTTTTCCTTTTATTTTTTTTTCCTTTTCTCTTTTCTGCTTAAATACTATTTTGATCTGAACACCTTAACCCCTTCCCCCACCTGTCGGATGGCCTTCCTTTTTCAGTCTCTCTTCTTTTTTCTTTTTACTTTTCTTCTTTGGTTCCTACCCTTTCCTCTGTCTCTCTATTTTGTCGTGCGTTTTTTTCTCTTTCCTTTACTTCCTGCTATCCCACAATTCCCAAGTAATTTGTCATACAATACAACAGTTTGTCCTTGATTTCATTGAGAACCTGTCGTTGTTTTTGCCTTTGACTCCATTTAATTGAAAACAGGAAGAATGTTGTTTTCTTAATATGGCCAATTTTATTTGATCACCCCTCCAAAGACAACAGATTTGGGTGGAATCGTCGTCGTTGAGTTTCTACACAGATTCTTCTGGATTTACCAATATTTCTGAACCCCACACTATTTGGATTTCGTTATTGGTGACTTTCATGCCCGATTGAACTTTCAAACTTTTTCACAAACTCTTTCAAATTGAGAATTTTGACAGTCCTCATCTGTCAACTTATCAATCATTAATCTCCTCTGATGATAGGATTTTAATCTTTGAAAAGCCTGGTTGAAGGAATGAAAGAGAAGAAAAATAAATATTTTTATTTACTAAATTGCTCCTTGTTCTGAACAACTGAAGATATTGATTTTCTTCCATTTGAAGGTTTAATTATTTTTCATTAACTTATCATATATATATATATATATATATATATATAGAGAGAGAGAGAGAGAGAGAGAGAGAGAGAGAAAGAGAGAGAGAGGGAGATAGAGAGAGAGAGAGTGAAAGAGGGCTGGGTTTTTTTTTAATCAGGCAAAGTAAATTTTCCAAGCCAGTTAAATTTAGAAAATAAAAAGACAAAATTCAGAATTTATCTTTCTATTCCTCATATCCCTTCCTTCTCTTTCTATATATTTCTATATATATATTTATCTTAAATTATATCTCCGACTATGGGTGTAATTGTATTAACGTTTGTAGTGATAGCCCCTAATGTTTATAATAAACAATCTCAATAGTTTATTCATATTCTTTATTTATATGTAATTTAATTAGTTTGACTTTTAGAGAGAGATATAGATAGATAAAGAGAGAGAGAGAGGAGGGGGGTTGAGGGGAGCGAGTGTAGAAACTCTCCTAAAAAAAGCGGTGATATAGTCCCTTACCTGTGCCTGGTACGGCATTCACCATGGCGGGTTAAACCGGCTTCCTCCAAACGAAGAATTTTCCTCTGAGTATCAAATTCACAAGCGGTCTTCAGTGTCATGTATATCCTGGTTTTGCAGTTCTTGCAGGGAAATGTCGACGTCCTCCTACATACAACACCTGGTATTCCCAAATAGTAACCCATCTGGCACTGACTAGACTCAACGTTGCTTAACTTCAGTGATCTAGTAACATACAGTCTGAGAGTGTGAGAGTAATAGACATCAACTTGGTAATACGCGCTCATATTATCGTACTATACCGTACTAATGATTCATGGAACCCAGTTATGTCCTAGTAAAGTTCAAGATTGTGTCCTTAACTTGTATAGGTAATAGTATAGGTATTATTAACTGCCCTGGTGTTAATTCCGCCCTTTTTCGGGAAACAGATAAATAACGATGTATTACTCTAAAAATATAATTGAAAACGGGTTATCGAAAATAAAATACGAAATTGCGGCTTATTAAAAGTTATTAAAACTTCATTACCGTCGTCAGTTCCATTTTATTTGTTAACATAACCGTTTCGATACTGGTTGTAATTATATCCCTTGCTTAAAATAATGCTGGCAAATTTTTCATCATAATTGGAATTGTCATCATTATTATATTCATAACATCAACTATAATTCATGTTGTCGATATTCCCTGAAATATGCTCGGTAAAAACATTCGGGAGTTAATGTAGAATGCTAAGAATGATTGATTGCTTGTCTGAAAGCACGTGACTCGTAATTTGCATAATAATGAGAGTTTCCATTGGTAGAGGCGGGGAAATGACATTTTAGAAGTTAATTGGCTTCTTTGTTTTATATTTATTTATTTACTTATTTTATTCGACTTCTTTTTTTCTTCTTCGTTTAACCCATTTCTTTCTTACATACAATTATTTATATTTGTTGCCTTTACATCCATATTCTTTTTCGATTCTTCCTTCCTTTCTTCTTCCAACTTACAGTGCCTCGTTCTTTCTGGCTCACACCAATCTCTATTTCTTTTTTTCTTTTTCTTATCAAACCAACATTTTATTTCCCTGTATATTTGTTGTTTTTTTTTTTGAATTTATCTTTTTATTCAGTCATTATTTTCTATTTACAAATAATAAATTAAGTAATAGTTTGATTATTCAGACTATATTCCCATCTTCGTAATTATACTCACGCCATATCGGCTGATGCAAGCTCTGACCGTATTCAGGTGAATATTTAATAACTTAGGGATCTAATAGTCGAATGTTAGAACCTTTATATCCTACTCGGGCACATGTACTAAATTTCTAACTGAGCCCTCTATTTAATAAACAAGGGTAAACTGATTTAATTACATAAGCCATGGCAGGGAAGAGATGCTTATCTTACGTTATTCTTAATTATAAAATGTAACAATATTTGAACCGTCAACCTCCAGAAGACTGTCACTTAAAACTTAGTTTAACAAACACCTTACCTGTTACGCTACATAACCACCTTAAACGGTGTTCTTGGCCTTTTGGCCAAGATCAAAGTGTAGTATCTGTTCCGATGGATACTGCACGCCTGTCCTGTGCAGTTCTAGGAGGTCCACCCTCCCAGGCTTTGCCTCCCCTCTTATGGGAGGAGTAAGTTTATTGCTTACTGTCTGAGGCGCCCCTACCGGGGAATGCCGACGGGGCTGCCCAGGCAATTTTTAAATGGCCAGAGTGCTCACCTCTCGAGCGCTGGCTTTTCAAACCCCACTTCCTCGACCCGGCTTGGGTCACATCTTACTTGTGGGAGTAAGATAAAACTGGCCTTGTGCCTAACTCGTGGGGAGGAGTAAATAAATAACCACCTTAAACGGTGTTCTTGGCCTTTTGGCCAAGATCAAAGTGTAGTATCTGTTCCGATGGATACTGCACCCCATAGATTGGTATTGTCTTGGCCTTCGGGTCTTGATTTACACCTGTCTATGGGTCTGTCCTGTGCAGTTCTAGGAGGTCCACCTTTCCAGGCTTTGCCTCCCCTCCTTGGGGAGGAGTAAGTTTATTGCTTACTACCTGAGGCGCCCGTACCGGGGAATGCCGACGGGGCTACCCAGGCAATTTTTAATGGCCAGAGTGCTCACCTCTCGGGCCCTGGCTTTTTCAAACCCCGCTTTCTCGACCCGACCTTGGGTCACATCTTACTTGTGGGAGTAAGATAAAAACTGGCCTTGTGCCTAACTCCTGGAGAGGAGTAAATAAATAACCACCTTAAACGGTGTTCTTGGCCTTTTGGCTAAGATCAAAGTGTAGTATCTGTTCCGATGGATACTGCACCCCATAGACTGGTATCGTCTTGGCCTTCGAGGCTTGATTCCGCCGGTCTATGGGTCTGTCCTGTGCAGTTCTAGGAGGTCCACCCTCCCAGGCTTCGCCTTCCCTTTTTGGGGAGGAGTAAGTTTATTGCTTACTGCCTGAGGCGCCCCTACCGGGGAATGCCGACGGGGCTGCCCAGGTAATCTTTAAACCCCACTTTCCCGACCCGACCTTGGGTCACATCTTACTTGTGGGAGTAAGATAAAAACTGGCCTTGTGCCTAACTGCTGGAGAGGAGTAAATCAATACATAACCACCTTAGTCTTCCTTTATTTGCTGCAGTTTTTTTTCTTTTTCTTTTCATATGTGTTTCTTCATTTCATTCATTTTTATTTGTTTGTTCATTTGAATTCGTACATTATTTCTTTATTTTTTCCTTCATGTTATTTATTTCTTTTCTTTTTTAATCTATTTTTATTTATTTCCTTATTTTTCCTTTTCTCTTATTTTCTTTTATTAATTTTTCTTTCTTTCGATCATTTTTTGCTACTTTCCTTAGATATTCTCTTCTGTATTTATCTTTCTTTCTTTAATATGTGTATTTTTCTTCCATTGTTTTTCTTTATTTTCAGGCCTTAATTTTTCTTTCTTAACTTTCTTTTCTTTCTTTTCCTCACATCTAATTCTTTTAATTGTGTATGTTTATTGTTTCTGTCTTAACTTCAATTGATTTCTCGTTTCCATTTGTCTTCTTGGTTTTCTGTCTTTATTTGTCTCTCTATTCATTATCACTTTCTTGCTATACTTATTTGATTATTACTCTATATTTATTTGCCCTGCGCTTTCCTTCGTCTATTATACATTTGTTTCTCATACGTCTTCCTTCTTTGTCGTGTTTGATTATTTATTTTTATTTTTATTTTTTCTTCTGTGCCGTTAACTTTTTATTAATTAATTTACTCTCTTTTTATTATTTATTTTTCGCATTTTTCTTTCATTCATTTTTAAAAAGGTTATTTCCTATTAATCGTCCAGTTTTCTCTTTCGGTTTCATTCTATTTTATTTCTGTTTCGTTGTCTCCATATTTTATTTCTTCATTTTCGTGTATCTTTACTCTTTATTTCTCATGATATATTTTTAGTTTCCCGTGAAAAAAATTATTTTCGTGCTGAAATGAATTGCCAATTTATATTGCTAATAGTTTTCGCCGGAATTCTCATACTGATATTCTGCATGATTTTTTTTGTACTTCCTATTCTCATTTTACAAGCTTATAAAGGGAACAAATCAGAAAATAATTTTTCCAATGAAAAAAACAATTCATTTTCTGACGTTAAACAATCAAAGATGCTCTTTTCTCATCTGCCAATAATGTTCGCATTCCAAATTGCACGTTTCAGTTAAGAAAAAATCTGTAATTAAAATAAAGAAATGATAGCGGCTATGCCTCACCAAAAGTGCACGTTTGGACAAACTTCTTCTGATTCCAGTCCCCGAAGCGTAAAATGCATGTTTTTGCTTTGTGTTGCATAAGTGGTGTGGTGTTATGCTTACATGCGCACACTGTGTGCTCGGCGTATCGGATTCGAACTCTGTATCACTTTCACTAATACCCTTGCGAAAGGTATACATCCATGTAGCCTCCCTCCAGCTATGCATTTAATAGTAAGGTCGACTAGCCTATCAAACTTTGATTGTGACACTAGTCCAAGAGAAACAAAATTCTGAATGAACACAAGTCTTTCTCTGCTTATCCTGGCATTGTTTTCAATCATTCTAAACTCCTTCTTGCTATTCGACTCAAACAATGTAGTCCAGGAAAAAATTTGAAAATTAAAAAATATCTCTATATATTTCCGTGAGTCAATGTTTATAAGGAAACGTATATTTGGCCGTTACTGTTTTGAGGGTTAATTATGGGTCTTCTAGAGAATGTTAAGGAGAGAAAATGGGTTTAAGAATTATACTTACGAAAAAATAAAAAGGTTAAACAACACATCAAATTCAAATTCAAGGCCTGGATTAAAGGACTTTAAATCAATTTAAAAGGAATTTAAACTAAGATTTAACCCGGGTCCGGTCTTGGCAGAGTGTCAATCGGTGTAAGGACAGTAACTCTGCAGGGTTCATGAATGATTCTCTATTCGGGGTTTGACATTTTTACCTAAGGTATAGTTACGGCTTTTAGGAGTAATACTATTGGTATACTGATTACGTAAATGTTGCTTCACTGTAGACTTCACGACCAGGGACTCTTAAAAAGGATATCTATTGATTTTCGAAAGTCCATAAAAATCAGTGCATGGTTAAGATAACTGTGAGTTAACAAAAAGTTACACCGTAAGATTTTTATGGGTTTATTTTGGCGTGATAAAAGAATTGCGAATGCGGTTAAGTTTAAATTAGATTTCAACAGAATTACCATGAAAATACTGTTTTTATGTTCCCGAATTTTTTAGATGACGATTGATAATTTGCATTATTGAGACTACTGTTTTCATTTTAGATGTTATTCTCACAACGTTTCAGCCGATCTTATATCCCACGTTTTTTAGATGCATCGAGTCAAACACGGGATTTGTTCTGTTAAACTAGGGAATCTGTGCAGAATTTCGAAAAGAACCGTTTATTTAATCCACGGGATTGCTTGATCCCGTTCCGTCAGTCATGAGTGGGTAAACATCTTAAGTAATCAGTAATTGTATTCTGAAGAAGACTGTGACTTAGAACTGATTAACTTAGCACTTATATCATTTACGCCACGAGTCATTTTAATCTGCTTTGTATATGACTATATTTTATTGTTAACTTTCACTAGTATATTTTTAGACATTTTTATCGAGTTATCGGTAGAAAATACCACCGTTTGCGGACCTTCGTTTCAACTGATTTTCGAATATCGGTCCCCTCACTGATGTGAGACCCCATTCTTTGAACTTCCATTCCAATAAATGTTAACAAAATAAAAGCGTTCTTTTGATATCAAGTCGGTTTTCACAGTGTTGCGTTTGACGTATTATTGCGTAACATTGATCAAAACTATGTATTTTTCTGATCACACAAGTAATCATTGTTTTTGCCCATAACCACATTGCACATTTCTCTTTGATCTTGAGAGGATGCATACTGGCTACAATTGCTATGTGGCCTTTAATAAAATGCTGGTGCGGGACCTGATCGAGAGTGCATGTAACGAATCCGCTTGACGCAACCTGGAGAGCTTAAATAGCACGCTATTGTTTTTTCTATGATTACTCTCTATTTTGAACCTCATATTTATCGATCATATCTTGATGGTGTTTATTAAACGGCTTTCATATTATTTTGTGTATACTACCAATACGCGTCTCGCGTTTATTCCTGACCATACACTAATATCTGGTTGTTTTCCTTTTCTACTTTTGCCTTTGGAATAGTTATTTCGCAAACCATAGTCACTTCATCCAGCCGTATCTTGTTAAAGAATAGTTGTCCGTTAAGAGCCGATCTACTTCTTACCCCCTCAGCTATAAACTTCAAGGTTAGATTGATTGTTTCGTGCTTTATCTAGTTATTGTTGTTCTGCTCATCCAATACCCCAGTGTGTATCTGAATATATCGCCCATTAAGAAAAGCCTGAACTGAGAACATGCTCAATGTGAATGTTGTACGTTTGTATTATAAAAATGAAGCATAACACGTGGGGGTAAAAAATTTACATGTCTCATTTTTGTATAGTAATGTGAATTGGTGTATTTAAATTCGTGAATGAGCCTTTTTGTAATACATATGCAATTGTTTCCGTATATTTTTAGTGACATTTATGTAATGTGGACTATGTAATGTTGAATATGTAATGTGGAATTTCTAATTGTGGTAAAAGCTAAATAGAAGAACGCATCAGTCCTCAACTATTTATGCAATATATGTCTCTGCATTATTTGTAAACCCGACAAAACTCTGGTTCCGGCCAGAATAATTGATAGCAGTCATCAACAATCAGTCCGATAGAGGGTGGGCTGTTGTGGCATCTTCTGACCCTGTTCTGTTGGGCTAAAATATAGTTCTGTTAAGTCTCATGAGTTTCGACATCCCAGGATTTATCTTCACTTTGAGAAGCGTTAGCTTTTGCAAATCGTTATAAGCGCCCATACCGGTGAATGCCGACGAGGCTGCTCAGGCATTGTATTTAGGTCGAAGTGCGCAAATATCCGACTTTATAAAGGTGTATCGTGTCGAACACGTGGATTTTTCTGTCAAACTAGAGAATCTGTGCAGAATTTCAACCAGAACCGTTTATTCAATCACCGGGATTGCTTGCTCTCGTTCCGTCAGTCATGAGTGGGTAAAAATCTTAAGTAATCAGTAATTGTATTCTGAAGAGGACTGTGACTTAGAGCTGATTAACTTAGCACTTATGTCATTTACGCCACGAGCCATTTTAAATCCGCTTTGTATATAACTATATTTTATTGTTGACTTTCACTAGTATATTTTTAGACATTTTTATCGAGTCATCAGTAGAAAATACCACCGTTTCCGGACCTTCGTCATGACACACGAAAAGAGACTGTTCCGCGAGTCACAATCGTATATATTTTAGATAGCGCCTACTTGTTTTTCCTTATTTTTAAACTTGGCTTTTGTTTTCAAAACGGCTCTGTGGGTTGCTACAATAAAATAACATATCGTTTTTTTCTCGATCTTAGCACAGGTTTATAATACCAAATATTGCAAACGCGGCTATTACAAGAAAATGCAAAATACAGATTTAAATAACTGACACTAAAACAGGTGTTAGTAAACGCATAACATAAGAAAGAGGGGCAGTGAGTACTTCTAGATATTTGATAATGTTAGTAGTGAAATGATGTTTGAATTCTATATAAAAAGCCACACGTACTTAAGATAACAAAAGTCAACCCCTTTCCGTCATTCAATAAGATGATATCTTATAGACATTAAGGATAACAGTTATTAGCATAATTTTGCTCCGCATAACAAATCCAGTATCTCAAAGGTTCTTCATACTAAATTTAGTGCAAATAATTCCTATAGTTTTTAAACCCGTAATTGTTTATATATGTATATAGGCTGTATTACTAGCAGTATTATTATCATATACATGGTTACTCTTTTATGCTATATAGAGCATCTCAAGGAGTCTATACTAACTTGAGTTTAATTAGACCGTGCAATTTTTGGAGCCTATTTTTATTTCAATAATATTCGACAGTATTCGTTTCTTAAACTTTGTTTTCTGTATTTCTTTCTTGTCAGTATTTTCGAATGTTTTCTTAAAAAATATATTTAATTATGTTCTTTATTTGTCATTCGACGATACATGCCTTAGTGTTTTGATAAAATATATTTATTTATTTTGCTACAATAATGGTTTATCGTGAATAATTTATTTGGTTGTTTGATAGTTGTATTTTACCAGTGATGGTTCGTCATAAATGAATGGATTATCAATTTTAAGTGCTTCTGTTATAGGCGTGTGCTATTTTTTACAAATACATGTGTTGTACTGTGTTGGATTTAACGCTATTCGTGTATGAGAAAAACAGATCGAATAATAAGTGATATTTCCATCCTAAACACCATTTATTGTATCCACCGCATAGTGGATACAATGTATGGTCAGTAATTTCAAAGAAACAAACAGCCCCCGTCATTCTAGAGGTATGCGTGCTCTGGGCTCTGCCAAGTACTTTGTATCATCATTTGAATTTTAAATCATATAAGTGTCTTATTTCTCTTGTCATTCATATTTTTTATCGATTTCAGTAAGTTTGATGAATAGGTATTTCATCTATTAAGATAATGAAACATATATATATATATATATATATATATATATATATATATATATATATATATATATCTTTAGGCAAATATCATTACATAACACGGTGTGTTTTTGCTTTAAAAGACTTTCAAAATATTTTTTTAATTTTCTGAATGGTCTATTAAGTATTTTAATCAAATTCGTGTATGTCAGTTCCGTTAGTTTCTTGTTCCATTTCCCTTTCCTCTCTCGTTAGTACCTTATATTTGGTTCATCAAATCATCACCAGGCGGTGTTAACCGTGGTGTCGAAAGTACTCGCGAAAAAGAAGAGAACATGGAACAATAAACCCACGGAACTTATATACGCCATTTTGACCGGAATGCTAAATTGACTATTCGAAAATTGAAAAAAAAAGTCTTATCAAGCAAAACCGCTCCGTGTTATTTAATAATGTTTTCCTGAATTAAAATTTGCTGCCTAAATCACAATATATATATATATATATATATATATATATATATATATATATATATATATATATATAAAGAGGTGTACTAAAAGCGAACTTTTAGGAAAGGTAAAACCCTATTGTGAAGAGTATACAGCTCAATATCCAGGATAGAGCAGGTAGAAATGAAGGAGAATGGAAAGGAATTAGAGAAAGCAAAAGCCAAATCAAAATTCAATTCAAAAGTTCAAAGCAAGGTATATTCCGCAAAAAGGCAATTTATTCAAGTTAAATTTTCCTTAAGCCTGGCTTAAGGAAAATTTAACTTGAATAAATTGCCTTTTTGCGGAATATACCTTGCTTTGAACTTTTGAATTGAATTTTGATTTGGCTTTTGCTTTCTCTAATTCCTTTCCATTCTCCTTCATTATATATATATATATATATATATATATATATATATATATATATATATATATATATATATATATATATATATATATATATGAGAAGTGAGACGAAAAGACTATAAAAGCATGTTTAGATGCAATATTTATTTATTAAAAAAATATCAAAACATATTTTTTTTTCGTTTATTATTTTTTTATTTTTTTACTTATATCTTTTGGTTAATTATTTAGAAAGTGAATCCTTGCTTTTTCAGAGCAGTGAGAAGTTATAATAGTTCCGTAAGTTTGTAGTATTTAGTATGGATGGAGAAAACGTGTTGTTGTTATAACGGTTCATTCACCTTTCAAATAAGAGGAAACGCGCATGCCCGCGAGAATTGTAATTAACATTGGAGAGTTCATATCTTTCTTTTAAACATTTTTTTCTAAGATTTTTGATAATATATGAGGCGAAAAGCCTAGAAAAGCATGTTTTGATGCAATATTTTTTTATAAAATATAAAAAAAGCATGAGAACATATTTTTTTTACTTTTTTTCTTTTTCATTTTTTACTTTGATCTTTTGGCTAATAATTTCGCAAGAGAAACCTTGCTACTTCAGAGCGGTGTGAAGTAATAATAGTTCCGTAATTTTGCAGAGGTCCGTATAGTGGAGAAATATGTTATAATATATATATATATATATATATATATATATATATATATATATATATATATATATATATATATATATATATATATTGTTTCGGTATATGTTAAAAAAAACAATAAAGTTTCGATCGCAAAAATGTAAAATTATTTATTCAAAAACAATACATTACATACTTCAGAGACGTACCATGGTTTCATTGAGATAGGATAACCTTTTATTTATGTTAAAAAGATTGTTAAAGTCCAATGATAATCATCAGGGACTCACTAAATAAAACTAATCGAAAAATAGAATTCAAAGATCGCCGTAGCATTTTCCGGTGAGTTCACTCAAGCGTCCCTTTTAAAAAAAAGTACCGAGTCAATACGATCAGGCTGTATGTTTATATGGGTCTTAATCGTAACTAAGTATTATTTAGAATAAATTCATATTTCATAATGGATGTTGTGTGTTTCTCTTCATCAATGATGTATTCATATATAGTTTATTTGTCATGAGTTGGTTAGATTTTGAGTGAGGTTGTATTCTTGCTATTAAAGTGTTGAAAGGTGATATTTACATTACTTTTTTATATTGTTTTTTTTTATAATTTAGGGATAGTGTTTATATTTCAGTGTACAACTATTTTCATAATTATAGTTTATTAGCTGTATAGAGGATGGTGTTTATAGAGATGGTGTCTTTATCAGTAAACAAAGTTTCCTAAAGGATATAAAAATAAGTAAATTCGTCAATATAAACTTGCTAGCATCATGTGTGGTGTAAGTAGTTGTTCGTGTGAGATACTTGTGTCTAATTAACTCCGTTAACTAATGTTTAAAAACGTTTATGAGCATATAGGGGAATCTGTGTGAATCGGTATGGTTTTGATATTCATGATATATATTTTGCTTTTAGTTTAAGCGTATTCGATGAATATATTTCTAAGTATATAACTAGTAAGATAATATATTCTATATAGTTAAATGTTTGTAAAATTATTTGAATATTATACGGTATCTAATAATTTATCTTATTTGTGAAAGGTAAGGATATTAAGGTTCAAATGTGGGTTATTTTAGGGTTGGTAGAAGAGGTGTGGATGTAGAAAGTATAATACAATATTTCCTAAGGCGAGAGGTGGTAATGTTATGATACTTTACTTATAACGAAACTGTGAACTCTTCTATTTTCAATAAATACAGGAAACATATGCTTCTCAGTGCTTAGTAAACCCCGGTCAATACTGACAGTAACGACTGACGTACCACTACTCTTGTTTCACTATTTTATTATTCTTTTTTTCAATATACTTGCTTTTCGCTAAACCCCGTGTTCGTGTTTTTATTCCGGCCTTTAAACGGGTCCAGCACAAGTGGCGACCGAATAATCGAACTTAGGCGAGACGCAACTGCAACATTAAGCCTATTTCATGGAAACCTTTAAAAAAAAGGACCCCACAACAACCGATGACGTAGGAACAAAGTATATTAAGAGTTTTGTTGGAGAACCTTTAAAAGAACAAACTTGGGAAAATCAACGGCAAATTCACCGTTCTGAAAACTTTATTTGCCGGTGGAAAAAATAACGTAAAAGACAACCTGACTCTTTCGTTCATTGAAGTAAGCTGAGTGAATTGTTATTGCTATTCCGACACTGCTGTTAATCTTTAACAAAAAGAGAATACATGATTTTTCTTTTCTCTCAAAAATAGAAATGTTTACGACTGCTTAAAGAAAAAAAAAACTGAAACCGTATATTTTCTCTAAAGTGTCACCCGCAAATTCCACGGCTACGCGAAAAGCGTACTTAAAAATGCGATTTAGTTTTCTCGAGGAAAAAGAAAAAGGTTTTATATTCTTTTTACAACTTAGATTATGTTTTGCAAGCATAATCTAAAAAAAATAACTTTCTAAAAACCGTATTCTATAAAAACACATTCTTAAAACCGTATTCTAAAATTACATATTTTAAATATGGAATACTTTAAAGCTAAATGACAGAACCGATCAAGTATAAAATGCCACTGCAACTGAAAATAGAAGAAAAACTTCTAGAACAAAATGGAAGACTACCGAAAACTGAAGAAAGATATAAACAGCTTTTACTAGAACAAAAGAAAGAATCCGATTAAAAAATGTAAGTATTAATGCAAACGATATCGATTAGGGTCAAAGTAACGAAAACGATAATACTTTCTCGAAGAATGCCGTTTGGAGCGTCATTGACAATTTTACTTATTCTTCGGACGAGCATATACTATTTGCTTTGTATTGTAAAATATATGAGAATATATACAAAATAGACTGTGAAAATTTGGTAGACTCTGAAAATGTTCGCCTATTGTTCTGTAAAAAGTGTGTGGGTTTATTTCTGTTCTGACATACGAGCGATTTAACTTTTGTCTGAAGCTATGAATCTTTTAACGTAATCTTTTAGCCCAAGGACGTCTTTGTTTCAAAAACACTGAAAGCGTTTCAACATAGTAAAACAGACAAATAAGATTATGCAACGTTCGCATAAGTCGTCAATAAATACCACGGCGATTTTAAATTAGCTGAACTTAGTGCTGATACCGTTAAATGTTTAATTTTCGTACTAGGATTGGTATTAGAAAAATACGCTGAGATCAGACGGAGCGTCCTAAATAAATTAGAAGATAACCGAACTTTACACTAAAAAAATTAGCTGAAGACTGCCAGAGATTTCTAAGTGTTAAGCAAGATTCGAACGACATCGAAGAGTCGGGCATTGTACACATTAGATATGTGCGTCAAAACTCGAAATTCGACTAATTCAAAAACTATTCAAAACGAAAAAAGGATGTTAATGCCTCTACACGAACAATAAAAATCAGTATAAATTACCGGTGAGCCCAAGTTATTGCTGCGGAAGCCTGCATTGGGTAACAGATTGCCCATTTCATTTTAAAACCTGTCTGACTTTTTAAAAAGTCCGACACAATAGTTTAAGAAGGATTAAAGGAAATAAAACACGATTTAAATCAACAAAAACGCACCAACATGCCGGCAGTATCATTAGAAGTTATATTCAGGTCAACATCTTAAATAAAAATGTAAAATTACTATTAGACTTGGATTAAGACGCATCAATTATTAATATGCATACGTAGACAAGGTTAGGTAAGCCAACCATACTTAGAACCAATCAAATTGCTCGAACAATGGCAGGTGACAAATTTAATTTTGAGGGTGAAATAATTACCGTTACTACATTTAATAGAAAGATGAAAAGAGTTAAAATATAGATATTGAAAAACAAATAATTTATTTGGCGTAGACTGAATGAGCTATTCAACTTATGGCGATTATCAACAAAGATTTGTAGCCAAAATAAAATAAATCTGACGACCGGGTCAGAAAAACGAAAAATAGAATTTGTTTTAATCATGAGAAATCGTATGAAATGAACTCAAAATAAATTGTCTGCAGAAATTAAATCACATAAGGAAATCATATTCGCGCTGAAAAAAGCAAGCACCAAACTTAAAGAAAATAAGTCAATTTATTTGGATAGCGAGTTAAAGATTAAAGAGAGTGAATTCATGGGTCTGGTGCTGGAATAGCTAACGTTACAATTCAAAGAGTTTGAAAAAGAGCTAAAAACTATGAAAAATAAGATGACTTTTCTTGAAGTTTAATGTCGGAGATAAGGCGACATTGTTTTTAAATTTGAAAGATTTACAAAAGATTCAGACGTCTAGAATAAGAATACACTGGAATATATCAGATCTTAATTACATAGAGACCATCAGTTCACTCATAACAGACACATAAACTAAATTAGGGAACAATTATCGGAGCACACTGGCAGTACTACACAGATGCAAGACCTCTGACATACAGCTACCTCAAGCAGCCTCAGAATAGCGTCAATCCAAAAAGGAAACGATACTATGACTCCTGAGGAGGTAAGGCTTGGGAGTATGTGTTATGGTACCTTACCTAGAACGAACATTTAGACTCTTCTATTCTCAGTAAATACTGGTAGCATATGATTCTTAGTGTTGCGTAAACCCCAGTCTAAACTGGCAGTCAGAACTGACGTACCACTACTCTTGTTTTCTGTTATATTATACTTTTCTTTAATATACTTCTTATTCACTAAATCCCATGTTCGTATTTTAATTCCGGTCTCTAAACGGGTCCACAACGGTTATATAGTATGCAGTAATTAATTTGGTAATAATTGGAATAGTCTTTGTGTGGGGTGGTAGAAATACCCCTTATATTTAACATACGATACGGAGTTCCTTAGACTTGTGTATGGAAGGGACTATTAGTCAGTTATGTATTTTCGTTGTTACTTCATTTGTCTAGTAGAAATTTTCTTCTGTGGGGAATCTGTTTATAGATGATCCCCGATTAAATTTCATCGGCGGTACTTGGCTTCTTGAGTCCCCATATAGTTGTTGCTAGGGAGGTGTGATATTATTTTTTCGAGATATTTGAAAGTGTTAGTGTGGGCGTAGAGCCTCTCATTGAAAGTACCTTGAGTAATTCCGATGTAAATTACTTCTTTTTGGGAGTTTACACTGGATATGACTTTGGCTTGGTATACTATGAATCTGATTGTGCAACCCACTACTAAGAGGCCGATTTTCCCTCTTCTGCATGAGTAGCGGGGGTTGGAGCATTCATTAGAGTAGTGAATTCAGAGGTTAGAAGGGATCCTACGGAAGTACAAGAATAACTCGTTTTAACTGTATTTCTACTAAAGAGTTTATGAGTCTTATTCGATGGTAGAAGTGTTTATCTATTAATAAGAGGAACTGTTTACCTATGTTATATTTGACACTGAGCGAATAGGGGAAGTGAACTAGATAATATTTCGTTTTCTATTGTGTTTGTTTGGTCTGGTAAGTTTGGTGGGGTTGATAGAGATTTATTCTCTATAACTGCTTGCGCAGATAGCTTTGTTAAAGAATCTAGGAGCTGGATGCAATGTGTGAGATTTTGTTGATTATGTTGGGTATACGTTTCTTAAAGACAAGAAGGATTGGGTGTTGACATACCTGAACTGTTCGGTATGTTTGTTGTATGGTCGATTGAAGGTTTAGTTAAGTCTAAGTTTGCATCTAAGAAGTCTATGCTAGTGAGATAGGTATCGATTGTGATATTTAATCCTAGCTCTTATATATTAGATACATAAATATAGTCGGTTGTGGCATTCATAATGTAGTCATATATAATAAGGGTCGTTTAGACTACTATTAAGATATTAACCATAAGCAACTCGACAGATGTATATGTACATATATAAATTAAATATATAAGTAAGTTTGAATTGTGGTTGCTTCCATTACTTATAGCTGCGATTTTATTTATAGTTAACGACCAAAGGTTGTAACAGCTGAAAACCTCGAGCGATGCCAGAGAACCGAACAAAGAAGGTAAACCCATCCTTTTACATGTGGCCCTGTAACTTATGTGTGAATTCTATTTGAATAACACAGTAACAGCATAAATAACAAATCAGCAATAACAATAATGATGAGATGTATGTGTGTCTATACGTCTTTGAGTCCGTATGATCCCTACCAAATATGATGTAACTGGCGATAATGAATGACAAATAGGACGGAAATGGGGGGGGGGGGCTGTGAGATAAATCCCTATACAGGGGAGTACATTTTAATTGTATTTCCAATCAGCCCCCAACATTATTTCGCTTAATGATATCCGAGAAGAAACAGCTGATCAAAATCATTAACTGATTGAAGTCCAATAACTTGTATATTGATATAAAACATAATGAAAGTCGTAAGAGGAAAGAAATAGAGTACAGTCTGCATTCATGACAAACGTCAAACTCCGTACCAGGTAGCACATTTCTATTTTCTGTTTAATCACATTAAAATACATGTCAGTAAAGAGTAATACCCTAGAATAAACTGCTGATGTAAATCGTCCATTCTTCGAATATAAATAACTTGTAAATTAATATATAACATGTGACGCATAAGATGAGAAATGGTAAGAGGAGAAAGCAGGAAAAGGTTTATTAAAGTAAAAAGTCAATAATATGAAGGTAGTAAATTCAATATCTATATAAAACGGTACATTTTCTATTTAATGTTCAATCACATAAACAGTTAAATATCAGTACACAATAATACCCGAGAAGAAACGGGTGAGGTAAATAGTTAATTGTTCAAATATAGATCACGTTTACATGTTGCAGAATGAGAGTTTTATCTCTTATTAAAAAATAGAATAATGACGGATAAGTTGGGAGTCTCAGAGTTACCGACGAACTTACTGAATCATTGACAGGTGTGAGGTAAGAGTGTGACTTCGGTCGATTGTGAAATTCTAAGTATGACGTCATTTCTGTCTGAGAGTAAGGCGATTTCTTCTTCAGCCAGACGTGACGACCATCGGACGCATGAACCGATAGCCCGCCCCTACGCTCCAGTGCCGGTAAGAGAGATTGAGTCATGAAGTGATTCCGTGTAGTCTTCTGTCTGTCTGCCTGTTGGTCTTTCAAGTTTAAATATGTGTTTATTCTTGGTCTTCTTGTAATATTAGGTAAATGCATACCTTTTTCATTCGGATTAAACCTCTATTTTAAATTAGACTTGTGTTTCTGTAATCGGTCAAGAGAGGAAACAACTCGCGTGGGTCCTGACCACAAGCATGCATATTCATATTATGCACACCACATCACATCCTAACATACATTGATATAAAATGTTTCCTATTGTTTCAATGATTGATTTATTCGAAACCGTTACACTTCCCCCGTCATTTATAACGGAACAGCTACTCTTATAAATAAATAAACACTAGATTATTATCAGACAATCAATTTCCGGAAAAACGTTGTATTTCAATTTGTAGTAAGGACGTGATTTGTTTACTTTTCGGTTTCATTGTATTTATTTTCTTATCGGCGTTTCAATATTTCATTATCAGACGATCAATTTCTCTTTTTTTTAAAACAAACTTAATTCAAATTTGTAATATGATTTATCTTTTTTATTAATTAGTTTTATTTTGTTATCGTCTTTTCGACAGTTGTTATTAAATTTTCTCATCATTTGATTATTAGACAATGAGTTTTTGTTTCTTGAAATTTACTGAATGCAATTTTGAACAGGGAATATTTTAATCTGTTTTCGTTTTTGGGGTTTATTGACTTTTAATTATTTATGTTTTGTTTCTTTGGGTTTGTTCTGTCTTTCTGACGTCAGCTCAACGTTTGATTTATTAGACAATAATTTCTCCAACGTTTTCCGGAAACGTAATCTATTAAATGTTTGTCTCTGAGAATGTTAGTATGATTATTAGCTATATATTTGATGTTTAGGAATCACTAATAACATTCTTTAAATAGTTGCTATTGTATCTATTTTCTCCAATTTTACTTTTACTTCTTTTCTTTCTTCATCTTCCTTCGTCTTCTTTTCCTAATTAATTTCTGCGCCCCCTTATTTTCTTCTAAATGTTTTCCTTCCCGTCGACTTTTACATCTTCCTTATATTTTTTAATTGATTTCTAATAGTGAGCATTTACATTCCAGATCTTCTTTTGCTTTTTCTGTTGCTTTCTTGTTAGTTTCTATTTTGTTAAATTGTATTCTTCTTCTCATAAGTTTCTTTCTTCCTCTTCTTTTTCTTGTAAATATGTTCCTTCTCCATCTTCTACTTATCTTCGTGATTTTTCTAATAATTAATTAGTATTTTTCCTTCTTAATAGATTCTTTTAACTTTTCTTTTTCTTCTAAAGATGTTTTTTCTCCGTTTACTTCTATTTCTTTATTTTTTTCTAATAATTGGCATATTTTCCTTCTCCTATATCATTTCCTATTTTCTACTTTCTAATTAGATGTGCCTCTCATTCGTTGTATATAGATTATCCTCATCCGTTTTTATCTTCATCTTTTTTCTTAATTTCCTTTCTAATATTTGTCATGTTTCATCTTCCACACCTTTTTTCTTATTTTGCTTCTATTTCTCATTGCGGTCATCTCCACATTTCTTTACTCACATTGTCATCCATTCCGTTACTTAATCGGTGCCAGAGATCTTTCATTTTGTTTCTTCATTTTCCTTAAATTTGGTTTCCCTGATTTCTTTTGATTTATTCCTAATCACTATTTGTTACAATTTTCTGTTTTACAGTACTGTAGCATTCTCTTATTTTCCTACCATTATCTCTTCCTTTTTACTTTTCTTACGTTTACTTAATCGATATATTGTCGTAAATCTTTGATAATGTTCTTGTTTCCTGAAACGTTTAATCATCCAAATACTATTCCCCTGTTTTTGATTTCTCTTGATAATTTTCCCCATCAGAATTTGTTACAATTTACGTTCGTTTTGCAATGTTTTACAATCTTTTAAATATTCGCTTTTCGTTGTTTCTTTGCCTTAGCGTTTATTTTATTTTGTTTTGTAAACGCTGTAATCGTATAATTATGCGTCTGTGATAACCATCCCACTCACACGCGTCTGCGCATTCTTTACTTGTTCGGAACGACCACCAGTGAATATTTTCTTAGACGGATGTGATTTCGAAAATAGAATTGAATTACTGGCTCAAAAATAATACCCAACATAAATTGACATGAATTGGATTGTAGAGGAAATAGAATACAATAACAAAGTGCTGACCTCAAAGATAGATTCTACACATGTGGATTAAAAATATGTATAAAGAAGAAAAAACGGGTTACCCATTCAGATCTGTTAAGATTGTTTGAATTATTAATAATAAAAATAAAGAAAGAAATTTAGTTGCTTTACGTTAGATATGTCACACAGTCTCTCTGTCTATTCCTCTCTTAGTTAAGGATTGAATCGCATTACTAATTGTTTTTCCTGTTATAATGGAATATTCCTATGTTTTTATGCTTTCATTCTATATTACCTTCGACTGTTTATAAACCCAGAAAGAGGAAGACCCACGTGAAAGAATGGAATGAGAAAATATAAATTAGGAGCACGTTGGCAAATTAGACACCATGGAAGATTTTAGAAGTGATGGATAGAACATTAGCGGGAGATAGGGTTACTTTGGCAGTAAATCTCCTTTACTAATTATTGCCAATTAGATAAACGAGAGAAATGTTCTAACATATAGCTCAATCTGTGGAATGTTATTTAAATATATATGAAACAACTTTATATGAGAGAAACATTGATGAAGTACGCTTTAGTATTATAATAGATAGAGTTAACAAGCATATTTAGTTGTATAGATATATACGGTAAGAATATTATTAAACACCACGTGATATTTTGATGAGAAAACGGAAGTAAAGTAAACCCTCAAACACAAGTTTGACCGGTTTCTGTTTTTTTTACCCAGATTTCAGAACCTTTGACATAAAGTGGGATTGACAAATCTTTCTGCTATGATTAGCCGGATTTTCACCTGAATTAAGCATTATCAAATCGATGAGAACCGGGTATCCCCAACAGACAATATAATATATAGTATTTGAATAAGATAATGTACAGTTGATACATATATATATGTATATATGTATATATATATATATATATATATATATATATATATATATATACATATATATATATATATATATATATATATATATATATATATATATATATATATATATATATACAGCGGAAAAGAGATATAGGAGAGACAGAGAAAGAGATAGAGAGAAAGAGAAAAAGAAAGAGAAAGATAATGAGAAGTAAAGTAATTGAGAGTTCGAAACTGGGCATTCAGGAGAATTCATATTTAATTCCATGATATGTTATTTAAAACATTGTTTCCCTTATAAGCATTTTACAAAATAAACTGTCAAATATAGTATCCCACATGTTTTACCCGGTTTCATTAATGCATTTATGATAGAGTTCTTTAAAATGGTTACAAAAACGTCAACCGATTGTCTGTGTGGGCTATTTCCTTATATTTCTCAACCCTAATACCTCGACTAGAAACTTGTTCACTATCTCGATATCATGCTCACAGCTCACAGTAACAGCACTTACATTGTTAAACCGTGTTAAAAACTACCATATATCTTTCTTTCATTGAAAAAGAACTTTTACAGGTCAGTAGACACAACTATGGATATAGTTCAATCTACCACGAAATTAAACACAATATGGTTGTGTAAGAAGCTGATGTGTACACTAAAATTATTATAAAATGTCGTCCCTTAAAGTCAGTAATTATTTGACATATTTTGTTTTATATGTATCCAGAGACAATGGGTAACGGTTGAAATAATGTCCGGAAAATGATGGAGGTGTACTCTTAAGCTAGCCTTAATCACTTTTAATACAATACGTACAAGAAAATCAAAAATTGGACCTTTACTTCGCAGAACCATAGGAACAGAAAACGGATTGGCGTGCTCGCACAAGAATAACACCAAAGATCTTTGGAGAAGCACGTGAAAAAAATCACAAATACTACAGAGCGTCGCCATTAGACAGAGCCCACCGATAACGAAACTATCGCTAGAAGTTGGTAGACCGAAATACTATGGCAAAGTCTAGATGAAAATCAATACTGATAACTCCCCGAATATACTATCCCAACAGTAAAACTTGGAGGCTAATAAATCATGATTTGAGTTGTATGAAACATAAGAATAATAGAGAAGAGGATTAATGAAACATGTTATAGTGATTTGGTGGAGATAGATTCACCAAAGAGTGCACATTTATTACGTTTTAAACAATGTTGTTCTTTTCTTCAACGCGAGAAAACTTCTAAACATACTGCAACACTTATAAAATTAGGATTAAGTTCAAATGAAATTTACGTTCGACAATGACCATGTAAATCTCCAGATGTCAACCCGATTGAGAATTTATGGAGTGAGCTTGAATTTAGTATTCAATGAAACTAAACTAAACTAAACTAAACCAAACTAAATTAACTAATCGAAACTAAATACTTCTCCGTAAAGAATGGAAAGATATTTGCCCAGAAACACGCAAAAGATTTCTCTGGGACGATTCACGATAATAACTTGTTGAAATTAGATAAAATGGTTATGCTAAGAAATATAAATATATATTTTAATTAATTAATTGTTGACGTTTGCGTTATTAAATATTGTTTTTGATTAAGGCATATTTTATTGATTCTATGTTACAAATGTGTTGTTTTAACAGAAAGCTTCGTGATTTGTCTAATATTTAATTAGTATTTTTCCTTCTTAATAGATTCTTTTAACTTTTCTTTTTCTTCTAAAGATGTTTTTTCTCCGTTTACTTCTATTTCTTTATTTTTTTCTAATAATTGGCATATTTTCCTTCTCCTATATCATTTCCTATTTTCTACTTTCTAATTAGATGTGCCTCTCATTCGTTGTATATAGATTATCCTCATCCGTTTTTATCTTCATCTTTTTTCTTAATTTCCTTTCTAATATTTGTCATGTTTCATCTTCCACACCTTTTTTCTTATTTTGCTTCTATTTCTCATTGCGGTCATCTCCACATTTCTTTACTCACATTGTCATCCATTCCGTTACTTAATCGGTGCCAGAGATCTTTCATTTTGTTTCTTCATTTTCCTTAAATTTGGTTTCCCTGATTTCTTTTGATTTATTCCTAATCACTATTTGTTACAATTTTCTGTTTTACAGTACTGTAGCATTCTCTTATTTTCCTACCATTATCTCTTCCTTTTTACTTTTCTTACGTTTACTTAATCGATATATTGTCGTAAATCTTTGATAATGTTCTTGTTTCCTGAAACGTTTAATCATCCAAATACTATTCCCCTGTTTTTGATTTCTCTTGATAATTTTCCCCATCAGAATTTGTTACAATTTACGTTCGTTTTGCAATGTTTTACAATCTTTTAAATATTCGCTTTTCGTTGTTTCTTTGCCTTAGCGTTTATTTTATTTTGTTTTGTAAACGCTGTAATCGTATAATTATGCGTCTGTGATAACCATCCCACTCACACGCGTCTGCGCATTCTTTACTTGTTCGGAACGACCACCAGTGAATATTTTCTTAGACGGATGTGATTTCGAAAATAGAATTGAATTACTGGCTCAAAAATAATACCCAACATAAATTGACATGAATTGGATTGTAGAGGAAATAGAATACAATAACAAAAAGTGCTGACCTCAAAGATAGATTCTACACATGTGGATTAAAAATATGTATGAAGTAGAAAAAACGGGTTACCCATTCAGATCTGTTTAGATTGTTTGAATTATTAATAATAAAAAGAAATAAAGAAATTTAGTTGCTTTATGTTAGATATGTCACACAGTCTCTCTGTCTATTCCTCTCTTAGTTAAGGATTGAATCGCATTACTAATTGTTTTTCCTGTTATAATGGAATATTCCTATGTTTTTATGCTTTCATTCTATATTACCTTCGACTGTTTATAAACCCGGAAAGAGGAAGACTCACGTGAAAGAATGGAATGAGAAAATATAAATTAGGAGCACGTTGGCAAATTAGACACCATGGAAGATTTTAGAAGTGATGGATAGAACATTAGCGGGAGATAGGGTTACTTTGGCAGTAAATCTCATTTACTAATTATTGCCAATTAGATAAACGAGAGGAATGTTCTAACATATAGCTCAATCTGTGGAATGTGATTTAAATATATATGAAACAACTTTATATGAGAAAAAACATTGATGAAGTACGCTTTTGTATTATAATAGATAGAATGGAGTAAACAAGCATATTTAGTTGTATAGATATATACAGTAAGAATATTATTAAACACCACGTGATATTTTGATGGGAAAACGGAAGTAAAGTAAATCCTCAAACACAAGTTTGACCGGTTTCTGTTTGTTTTTACCCAGATTTCAGAACCTTTGACATAAAGTGGGATTGACAAATGTTTCTGCTATGATTAGCCGGATTTTCACCTGAATTAAGCATTATCAAATCGATGACAACCGGGTATCCCCAACAGACAATATAATATATAGTATTTGAATAAGATAATGTACAGTGTATACATATATATATATATATATATATATATATATATATATATATATATATATATATATATATATATCGGAAAAGAGATATTGGAGAGACAGAGAAAGAGAAAGAGATAGAGAGAAAAATAAAAAGAAAGAGAAAGAGAATGAGTAGTAAAGTAATTGAGAGTTCGAAACTGGGCATTCAGGAGAATTCACATTTAATTCCATAATGTTATTTAAAACATTGTTTCCCTTATAAGCATTTTACAAAATAAAGTGTCAAATATAGTATCCCACATGTTTTGCCCGGTTTCATTAATGCATTTATGATAGAGTTCTTTAAAATGGTTACAAAAACGTCAACCGATTGTCTGTGTGGGCTGTTTCCTTATATTTCTCAAACCTAATACCTCGACTAGAAACTTGTTCACTATCTCGATATCATGCTCACAGCTCACAGTAACAGCAATTACATTGTTAAACCTTGTTAAAACCTACCATATATCTTTTTTTCATTAAAAAAGAACTTTTACAGGTCAGTAGACACAACTATGGATATAGTTCAATCTACCACGAGATTAAACACAATATGGTTGTGTAAGAAGCTGATGTGTCCACTAAAATTATTATAAAATGTCGTCCCTGAAAGTCAGTAATTATTTGACATATTCCGTTGTATATGTATCCAGAGACAATGGGTAACGTTTGAAATGATGTCCGGAAAATTATGGAGATGTACTCTTAAGCTAGCCTTAATCACTTTTAATACAATACGTACAAGAAAATAAAAAATTGAACCTTTACTTCGCAGAACCATAGGAACAGAAAACTTTTGAACAAACAATATAAGTACCTATTGAAGGAAAGTATAAGCTGATATAACATATCACCGATTGAACTCATCGTAGTAGAAATTAACCAAACAGATTGGCGTGCTCGCACAAGAATAACACCAAAGATCTTTGGAGAAGCACGTGAAAGAAAATCACAAATACTACGGAGTGTCGCCATTAGACAGAGCCCACCGCTCCTACAAGATCTGGTCGTCCTAGAACGATAACGAAACTATCGCTAGAAGTTAGTAGACCGAAATGCATTGGTAAAGTCTAGATGAAAATCAATACTGATAACTGCCCGAATATACTATCCCAACAGTAAAACTTGGAGGCTAATAAATCATGATTTGAGTTGTATGAAACATAAGAATAATAGAGAAGAGGATTAATGAAACATGTTATAGTGATTTAGTGGAGATAGATTTACCTAAGAGTGAACATTTATTAGGTTTTAAACAATGTTGTTTTTATCTTCAACGCGAGAAAACTTCTAAACATACTGCAACACTTATGAAATTAGGATTAAGTTCAAATGAAATTGACGTTCGACAATGACCATGTACATCTCCAGATTTCAACCCGATTGAGAATTTATGGAGTGAGCTTGAATTTAGTATTCAATGAAACAAAACTAAACTAATTAAACAAAACTAAACTAAACTAAACTAAATTAACTAATCGAAACTAAATACTTCTCCGTAAAGAATGGAAAGATATTTGCCCAGAAACACGCAAATGATTTCTCTGGGACAATTCACGATAATAACTTGTTGGAATTAGATAAAATGGTGATGCTAAGAAATATAAACATATATTTTAATTAATGAATTGTTGACGTTTGCGTTATTAAATATTGTTTTTGATTAAGGCATATTTTATTGATTCTGTGTTACAAATGTGTTGTTTTAACAGAAAGCTTAAACATATGTATTATTATCAGTAAATAATTATAGTGTTATCTTCGTTGAGAAATTTAATTTCATACATTAAAACGAGAAGCGGATAGTTAGCGTGTGTCTGCATTGAGGTGTTGTAAACATTGTTAAAGTCTCCGAAATAAATTCAGTCATTTCATTTAAATCACGTGATTGCTTTATTTTATTTTCCGATTTAAAGAAAGGGTTCATTTTTGTAATTATTATTTTTATACAATATGAGATGCATAAAAACACAATCTACTTTTGAAACAGTGAAAAAAGTAAGTTTCTCCGTTAATGGTCAGTCTTACTCGTTAATAAAACGAACACTGACAGCGAGTAAACGGTGAAGGTTAAAGAGCTATTTTGAAATTGCACAGGATTTGAAAAATAGCCTGTTTGTTATACAAACACTCTTCTTTTCGCATCAAGTTATTTAATTCTTCTTCTCGTCGTCGTTTTCTTCATCATTTGTTTTATTCATATTATCCTCTGCTTTGTTACTTAATCTATGCCTTGTCGGAGATGTTACATATTGTTGGTCTGTTATACTTAAAGTTGTAATTTTCTGATTTCCTTTTGATCTGTTTACTCATCGGTATTCGTCACTGTTTACTATATTTTGTCGCATTCTGACGTTCGCATCTGCTCTCGAGTTATCTCACACCATGTGTTTTCGTCGTCAATCGAGATGTTAACAAGATAGCACACATAATGTAACGGTCCAATTCTTTATTAAACCCTTATCAAGGAAAATATTTTCGTAACTAATGACACGGAATCTTTATTAATATGTAGCTAAACTATCCCGCATCAGGGATATAGGAATGCTTCACGCCAGTCGAAATGCTCGCTCTCTGTAACATGGAAAACAGGCCTTTCCACCTTTTACATTTTGTTTCTGATATCATGATCATTTCTCGATAGTGCCATCCGATGCTTAGCATAAAATTTACCTCCCTCCTATATGTAACACGATGTAACTTTAATATATGTTTATATTATCATAAAACTTTTTTACCATTCAAAAGAAAAACATAAATAAAGTGCTGATGATGTTTTAAAAAAAAATTTCAGCGTACGAAAATAATGAAAATGAGAAAATAAAAGCGTGTGTACTTTATTTACTTTTTAAAACAACGTTCTTATGAAGTGACCACTTTTTATGTGCTAACAGTCGTGTGTTTAAAGAATCTAGCAAAAATCAAGTAATGGTCAGATTTTCATGAAATTTTCAATACGCGTCTATCATTAGACACATTTAACGATAAAATATATCAGGGAAAATATTTTCCCTCCCTAATTTATTTTACGAAATTTGAAAAAAATATATTCTGATCGATCGAAATTGTAATGTTATATAAAGAGAAAGAGGCTTAAAAAACTCATCAAATTTATCTTTTCTTTTTTATTCGTAAACACTTTTGAGTAAAGTATCCGTGAATTCATGAATATAAAGTGTAAACAATAGATCCACGCTGTAGAAAAAAACGAATTTTGTACTAAAATTGCAAGATAAAGAATGAATATGTAAATCCACTATTTTACTTTAAAGCAACTTCATATATATATGAAATTATTTTGGGGAGATTTAAAACAAATAATTAAAATGCAGTTTTACATCCTCTATAAATTACGCAAATAATGATGACTTCATGATTTTGTTGTACGTTTCGGGGTCCCTATTTCTCTATATACCACTTTTATATTCTCCTTTCAAGTATTTTCTTGTTTTCTTTATTTTGTTATGTTCTACTTGTCGTAGATGTTTTATAATATTTTTCTCCAACGTTTAATCATTCAAATATTATATTCTCCGTTTTCCTTGAATTACGTGATGCATCCTAACTGTTTGAAGGTTTATTGTGATAATGTATCGTAATGATATCTCTATGTTTTCTGCAATTTCAATTGTAATAAGCAGATTAATTGTTGTTCTTATATTTAACTGATCTCCTAAATAGGTATTCAGGTGGAGTGGTTAAAGGCAGGGTGAGTAATCACATAAAACCTCAGCGACGAACATTTACGAATAATTTTTAGCAATTAACTGTGTATACATTTTCTATAAAACCATTTAAGACGTATACAAAAAACATATTTTATATAACAATTTAAGCTAACGAAAACATTTTAAAATGATGTAAAGTTAGAATTAACACGTCTTATATATTTCTTTCCTCTTTTTTCTTAATATTTATCTGTCTTTCTTTTACCCTTTTCTGTTCTGTTTTAAGTTTCTTTTTGTCTCATTACTTTCCTTTTTAGTCTTTTTCTAGACGTGTGTAGTGTGATACACACTACACTACTTTCTTTTTACAGAAATGCTTATTTTGTTTTATTTTTTTACATTCATACCTTTTTCTCTTCCAACATTTAGTAAGTCATTTTTCCTTTTCATCCTCATCATAAAATATCTTATCCTATTTTGGCTGGATTTTATTAGCAAGATTGAAATAATTGTTTATTAACAGGAAACGTTGTTTATAGCGATTAGCAGAGTACTGTTGCGAGAAAGAGTGATCGTAATTAAATCCGTATAGCTTGACAAGTAAAATGATGTGACGAGGAAGGATTTTTATATTAGCACTTCATAGAACATAACATGTTGGACTAAATCATGAAAACGGGATCATTGACTTGGATTTTCTTGGGTTATGGATTACAATTTTGGACGGTTGTATTATAGTCTACACTATTTAAGACTAAAAGTAAAAATGTTGAACTAAAAATGTAAAAGATCTTAAATTCAAAGTAAAATGGTTCAACAACAAATTAATAAAACTGAACTAGAAAGTAATTAGAAGTTCCAAGTCGATATTTCTTTTATTTTAAATTAAAGTTTTTCATATTGAAGTTGGGATTTTTATATTTTGAAGTAACACTTATTTTATCAAGACTGGTGCTATATTAATTTGAAGTTGGACATTTTGAATTTGAGGTTTGACTTTATAAAGTGTGCCTATACGCCGAGTAAACCAGCCTCAATAGTCCGTACTCTAAGCAAGTGTCTTATTTCGTGGCATATTGCGTAGATTTGTAGCATCTCATAAAATATCGGATGAGAAGATTTAAATAGTATCTAGTGATCACAAATACTCATTCACTGGACAATGCAGAAGGCTAATTAAAGGATTTCTAACTGATTTCATGTTATCCCGACATTTGACTCGCTCAGGCCGGTGTTTTGATCAAGAGATATTAAATCAGGCTTAATCGGGCTGCACACTGATCCATGCATATCTGATTGGCTCATAAACAAAAGTCGTTTACGTGCAGTTCATAATTGGACAATTATGATCCGCGTAATCTCCCCGAGAGATCAACTTCAGTGAATATGATTTCGAACATACAGTGATCATCATTATGACGTCTATTCAAATGAAATAGAGTATATGCTAATTTGTCCATATGCACGCCCGCTATAAACGTAGAAAATACTAATTTGAATTGTACACATATTTTGAGTGAATATATTCGGTGATTCATATTAAAAACGCCAGCAAACATATAAAGTAATTTAAATTATTATTTAGTGGATTGACAGTGTGAATATTTCTATTTCCAGTAGTAACAATTGATATTTTAGGATGTATGATTAAATAGTAAAAGTTGTAAATAATGATGTCATAGGGCACGCCCAAATGTCACATTACATGGCATAACATAATTAGTTATACGTTTCCATTCCGAGATATTTGGAAACATGTTTTGTAACTATATATATATATATATTTATATATATATATATATATATATATATATGTATACATATATATATATATGTATATATATGTATATATATATATATATATATATATATATATGTATATATCTATATATATATATATGTATATACATATATATATACATATATATATATATATATATATATATATATATATATATATATATACATACACACACAGCACAATCCCGTTGACACACCGGTTCCTGTTAGATCACCGAAGTTAAGCGACGTCGGGCCTGGTCATTACTAAACGGGTGACCACTTGGGAATACCAGGTGGTGTATGTGCTCTCTGCTTATTTCGGCATTGTTTCCAGTCGTCTT
The DNA here is from genome assembly GCA_963556195.1 of Sepiola atlantica. Taxonomy (NCBI): domain Eukaryota; kingdom Metazoa; phylum Mollusca; class Cephalopoda; order Sepiida; family Sepiolidae; genus Sepiola; species Sepiola atlantica. The sequence goes on from OY744520.1 coordinate 79,320,433, forward strand.
GAACTACTTGCCATTGGCTTTTCAACCCCCACTTTCCGACCCGACCTTGGGTCACATCTTACTTGTGGGAGTAGGATAAAACTGGCCTTGTGCCTAACTCCTGGAGAGGAGTAAATAATACTTGCCATTGGAATCAAGCAGTGCCGACTTAGGAGAGGTGTTGTTGAAGATTGTGCAACCCTTACAATTACATGCGCGGGCAGCCTTTGGCGGGGCACTCATACGTCGAAATCGACGGGAGAGTCCATCATATATATATGCATATATATACACATATATACACATATATATATATATATATATATTATACATATATATATATATATATATATATATATATATATATATATATACATATATATATATATATATATATATATATATACATTATATATATATATATATATATATATATATATATATATATATATATATATATATATACATTTCCGTAATATCATAAAAAAGCTAAACACTTCCTAAGCGTGTGGGTCTGATCTCATCCCTACTGTACTTATAAAAATTGAGTACTGACCTAACCCCTGTTCTCTCCAAACTCTACAAAAAAAAGCATTGCCGAATATTGCTTCCCTGATAGTTGTAAAATTGTCTCTGTGGTACTAGTATTCAAGAATCCTTGTGAAAGAACTACCCCGCTCAATTATCCCCCATCAGTGTCCTCATTCTATTAGCCAAAATCTTTAAGCACTAGTCCACTATTACGTAAACGATGAACGTATTTCTGGTCGACAGTATGTAGTAAGTCAAGCCCGTTCTACTGCGAATATCTTAACGAGTATCTCTATCGAATATTAAATCGTACGGAGGAATACTTAATATAATCAGATTTTTTTTAGATACGAGAAAAGTGTTGGATGTCCTCGATGATTCTACATCCAAAGAACATGACATGCGGGTGTGTCCTAAAGGTCAATCCTAGGATATTTATTGTTCATGATATTCATAAACAACCATGATGATGAAATTGTGCTCGAGATGATTATATTTGTTGATGAAACCGAACTCTATACCAGACATTAAGAAAAACCGAATGTACACATATCCAAGGCAATGTGTGAAACCTTACCTAATGACCTCCAGTCTGTGGCGAATGGGGACGTAAATAGATGGTAAAATGTAATGCTACAAAGACAAAGCCCCTTTCTGTCAACAATTATAATGAACATTTTCGACCACCAATTGCAATGGATAATAACACTCTAGCTGAGAGTGCATCATTCAAACTCCTCGATCTAACATTCACAGGTTACATCAATTGGAACAAATACATAGAAGACATTGCCGAGTCTGCAGCAAAGAAGGTTGGCTCCCTTAACCCCGCTAAAAAAATTATCACGTATGACAGTATCTTATATGACTACAAGATCAGCATTTACATGTAATAGGGTTGCCACATAGGCTCTCTCTATAGAAAAGGGGGCAAAACAGAGTCTCCAATCTTATAGGTCCCGCACTGTTAACTAAACTCCACCCCTGTCCCATCGCCGCAATGTTGCATCCCTGTGCTTGTTTTACAAGTACTTTAATGGAATGTTCTCAAACACCTAGCAGCAGTGTCCCTTCGACATAAATACTTCCCAATAAGCAGCAAAATCCCAGACTCTACTGTAGAAGTGTCCAGATGCCGGCGAGCCTTCTACTCTGATAGTTTCCTCCCTGAAACTTCTCGACTTTGGAATTCTCTCCCTGGTTCCTGTTGCCTTTACTGTACTAACATGCAGAAATTTAAATGTAATGTAAACAGACGTCGCGCTGTTACACTCCCTATTTAGAGTCTCCCTGTCGGCATTGCCCCTAATTAAAAGTCGTCCCTTACGTCTCAGTGGCAATATATATATATATATATATATATATATATATATATATATATATATATATATACATATATATATATACATATATGCGTGTGTGCCTGTGAATGTGAGTCTGTGTTTAATTTCATGCGATACAATTAAGGTTCTATTGAATGGAACCCAGATTTCGCGTAGCTAACGGCCTGTTAATCCGAAAACTAAGCAAGGCGACGTTCTCCAACGTGTATCGGCTATCAAAATAGAGGACAATTATATGGAAGGCAAACCAATGTAAATGTTATTTAAAACTAACATGTGACAGACCAATGAAAATGCTATTTCAGACTAAAATTTGAAAGAAAAATGAAAATGATATTTCCAACAAAACTTTGACGGATCAATTTAAATGCTATTTAAAACTACAGTGTAAAAAACAATGAAAATGCAATTTACATCTAAAATGTGACAGACCAATGAAAATGCTATTTATAACTAAATAGAAATAGAATAAGGGAAATGCTATTTTAAACTGAAATGTGATAAACCAATAAAATTGCTATTTCAAGACAGATTAATGTTAGTCATGTTTCAACCTAAATTGTGGCAGACCAATGAAAAGGCTATTTAAAAATAAATGGTGGCAGACCAATGAAAATACTATTTCAAACTAAAGTGTGACAGACCGATGTACAGATTCGTCGATACATCTAAATATACTATTATAAAAAATAAACATGACTGACCAAGGAAAACCCTATTTCAAACTTAAGCTTGAAAGATTGGCGAAAAGGCTGCTTCAGTTTTTCAGACGCATCTAAAAAAAGAGTTAATCACAAAATAAGTACAATAACATACTTCCATTTTAGTGAAATGTATTGCTGAAAGTGATGATTGCATAGTTGATAAGAAATCACTAATCGAATGATTATGAATAATTATGAGATTAGAACTTTACCATCGCAGTTATCTATCAGGCTGCGAAATAATTGTACGTAAAAGAAAATGAGATACAGTTCAGCATACAAAGAGTGAGACTCGTACTCTACCGCCTTCAGCATGACACCAATAGAAAATAAAAAGATAGAAGAAATAGGAACTCTTCTAAAACTGAAAAGACAAAACCTACATCTACATTATGTTACACAATTATTGCCATGTTCATGTAAACCTACCTTTGAATGTCGATGTTTTTTTAGGATAAGATGAACGTCATTCAGTTTTTGGATCGGTGAGCTTACCAGAAACTGAAACAGGTTCTACATATATTAACGTATAACTTTTTCGCCTACTTTTATACTTGATTTGTCGATATTTTAAATAAACAAACCAAACCCAAATATATTTAAGAATAAATTCCAAACAAACACTACCTCTATTACAAACACATGTAGACAGATATAAAAGAATATAAATATAAATAGGCTATATATATGGTAAAGAGATTTGCCTAAATAAGAAGATCACCCATTCTGTGTGAAGTGCAATGCAACATATCCAGTGGAACATATATTCTCGTGATGTATTTATTTTAATTAAATGCGTTCTAGACATTATCAGGTGCGCTATCTGAAGAACTGTTTCAAGCAGGCCAATCAGAAGGACATTTTAGATTCCCGCCAGAAATAACATTATACAAAATGATATAAATGTTTCACCTCTTTTGTACTTAAGTAAAAAAGAAAGTGATACATACCGTTTGCTGGTGCCGGCCGTCAAGGGGGGTGGCGATAAGACCAACATGCGCAGAGATAAAGAGGTGATATTTATATATGTTAAGATGGGGTAGCAGGTTGTTACAAGCCTATAAATAGAGGTTCTACCTCTCATCGGAGTTGATTGGAGCTGAAGTGTTATTGTGTTCCAGAGCTTGGTGGTGACCAGAAGTAGTACTTTATTCTACTCACTATAGACCAGACACTGGATCGTTACTCCTGCAGAGAAATCCGTTCTCTGCCCCATTACATATTGTTACCGGACCTATTGGTTAGGTTGCTAAGGGAGCAATTCCTTTTGCAACCCACCCCCGACTGCTGCCTCGGCCCCTTTCAGGGTATTGACTTTGAATTGGATGTTTTCTTGCATTTGGATTTATTCCTACACTATTCCTATACAAAGAATACTACTTAAATCAAATAGTTCTTGCAAACGGAATGATTACACAGAATGAGCATATGTTAATGTGGCCGTCAACAAAGTTAATATGCCATACAAAGGAATCAGACAAAACCTAAGGTTCTCTATTTAAATTATTTACGTACAGATAGTATTATTACCATAAACTATTCACCTAAAAATTTCCTCAGCAATGGTTAAACATTAACTTGTTTCAATTAAGAACATGCAATAAATCGTTAGCTACTGTGCCTTAACATTAAATGATAAAATGTGTTGATATACGGTAATAGAGAGAAACCAAAGCTAACCTTATGTGTTTAGTTATTCCATTAAACGATTTCAAATGTAATTTGTTATTTTCAAAGGTAACGACATAAAGTGACTATGATAAACGTTGTCTCTTCTCATGCAATATGTTATGTTATTCGCTTTATACTGGCAGTCGCCTATTTGTATCAATAACATGTATTTATAAAATGATTACAATAAACACTATCCATAGAGTCTATAGCTTGCTTAAGCAGTGATTCATAATATATGAACTCCGTACTTTCTCTTGAGAATGGCTTAAACTCCATCCGTTTAAAAGTAATCGTCAAAATGTATTCATTGAATAGATTTAACTTTCGATATTAACTCAACTAGGTGTTTTGATATGCCGTACTACCGAATAATATAAGAAAGAAGGCAACACAAAAGATATACTTGACGATGCCGGATCCACTCTACAGAAATATAACATCTCCCCACAAAGAATATAACCTCAAACCCGCAATCGTGAGATTTAGCGAAAGGCCTGCTGGACATCTGATGCGGATCGAGAATACGACCCAAATGGGCTCTACAACTTTGCGAAAATTGATTACAGGCATCGTCCTCTCCGGGTTGACTGTATGGAGCGGGGGCTTGGTCGACTCCATACGAACTAATAAAATAACTTCTTTTGTCTATAAAATGTAATTGCATTTGGTTTTATCAACGTACGTTTACATCATGAATACGTTAAGTAATGCATACGCAATACTTACATATTTTAACATCTTAAGAACTTGAAACATAAACACTTTCGCCAAAATTTTAAAATCCGGCATTAAAAACAAACAAAAATTCAATTTAATCCAATTCAATTCGATTAATTGGGCAAAAAATAAAACAAGCATGATTCAGTTGCGATGTAGCGTACTGGTGGTAGAAACCTATACAAAAGAGTATACAGTAGCCCAGCACCTGCTCGAATTCACTTTGAATTGCTGCGTTTTTGGCGCATTTATAACCCATCTTGAAAGTCTATTCCGAGGTCCATGGATCTTGATCGAGAAGCGGCCCTCCTCCGGTTCAATCGAAAGTGGCAATGAAATGGTTTCTTGTAGTGTCCGCGTAGACCTCGTTATGATGCAAGACTGAATAATTGGAACTGAGGTATATAGTAACGGCCATCAAGCAGATTGTAAGCCAAAATGAGATCATCGCGTAATCGTCGGCGCTCAAGGGAGAACAGCTAAGATGGCTATGCCGAGAAAAAAACAAATACATAAGCTACAACTACTACGACTTTAACTATTATCATTTCCTTATTGCCACTAGTCTAGTATTACAATAAAAAATCGAAGACATAAAATTGATTGTAAATACAACTATAATAATACATTGCTATGAGCTTCAGCCTACTTTTGACCATGGATGTATCTAAATAAATATGGTTTTAGCTCCCCCATTTAATTTTACTATAAGCAGGTGATTCAATTACGAAGATTCAGTAGATTCGTAGTTTCGTCAGGTCTAATAAAACAACGGATGTGAATATTGTTCGGTGTCCAGAATTAGATAAATAATTAATTAGTGAACAATGTAGGCGGGATGATTTAAATATCAGCACACGCTTTGATGTCGTCCCCGTTGTTCGTTTCAATAGAGCCAGCGTTTTGATTAAGGGACTTCAGCTGGTCTCTGTCTTTCAGCAAATTGGTCTGTCCATAAGCAACTCGTAAACAGTGGCATTTCAACTGATGCTCATAAATTTCCTGTTTATATAACTTGTTAGAAAGAAGAAAGGATCCATTAAATACAGCAAATTTAGAATGATATCCTAATTACATTTACATGAAAAGTGTAAATTGTCTCGGGAAATTATATGTATCTATTATTATATAAGTCTACGATATTTTGTGTTATGCATTGCCACTATATGTGATAAGTTTTATATGATGACTAGAGGAATACTTTTCTCCGGGCGTATAAAATTAATTCCTTAAGCAGAAGGGTATTGCAACAATTACGGTCAACTTATGAAGATTAAAATCAAGATATAATGTTAGTAAACCTCATGTCTAGAATCCTTATTTCAATTTTGATCAAAATCCATTGCATGATTTTGATTTTAGTAAATGTCTGAAATTATAGGCTTCAGCTTCAGGGAGCTTACGAATAAATTGAAATCCAAGGAATCTTGTTTAATTAGTATCTAATGACTATGGATGAAATTTAATGCAAATCAGAAATATTTGAATTTTCAACTGAGAGGTTGGATCCATTAAAATGCTCCACAGAAACTGAAATTTACAGATTTTTTATTAATCGATGTCTAATACCTATTATTATAGGTTCAAAAAAATTCGGAGAATCTGAATTTCGATTAGGGGCTTCATTCTATCTTTCTTTGCCGCTGAGTATAAAACTAAATTAAACTAAATATACCCCACATTAACAAGCTTTACGCTTATCAACTGTGTTCCAAATATTATAATATTCTACTAATTACTTTAGAAGTGAAGCGTGTGCATACAAATACATACACATATAAACATAGCTGACATTATATAAACATATAAACATATCTTAGTTCATATAACCATATAAACATTCCTAACTTTATATACACATATAAACATAACAAGCATTATTGTTGTGGTTGCAAGGTTGAACAATAATTAGTGAGGAATACAATGAAGACGCAAACAACAAGGAGAATGCAATAATAAGTGTATTAAAGAAAAGGTATAGTTACAGTATGTACAAATGAAAGTGTCGAGTCAGAGAGTCTTGGTGGGAGGACATGTACGCTCTTCGGCGTCACTTCCGGTGGCATTTAGGTAACACACACTAAGGCCAACCTAGGCTTGCCATTTATAGTGTAACTTTATTCGTATATGCAAATGAGTAGTTGCCACCACAACACCCCCTCCCAAGATTTGAAGTCACACAGATTTCAATATCTTTTTCTTTTTGGGTTTACCATCAATGGTTCATTAAATTTTCTTTTCCTTCCTGATCTTCGGGGTTCAGGTGTATATTGAGGCGGTTCCAAATTAAAGGATTCGTATATGATATCTATGGTTTCCTCCTCTTCGACTGTTGTCGTATAATCATCATCTTGGATATGACGTTTTTTTATCTGATTTAGGTGCCTTTTATGTATACTCTGTGGACCTTTAATCATATATGTACAATCACCAATGCGTTTATCCACTACTCCACATTCCCAGTAAGATGTGTTATTCTTGTAGCACTTAAAATATACTCGATCTCCCGAGTTATATTTCTTTCTTCTCGTGTGTGTAGTGTTTCGGATAATTGCCTGTCTTGGCAACAGTTTATCAAACGCTGATTTTACCTTTCTGGCAAACATTAGATCAGCTGGTGATATGTTTGATGGTGTACTAGGATGTGGTGTGATCCTATAAACTTGCAAGAATTGTTGCAAAGCTTTTTCTGTTGGTGTTCCAATGGATTTCTTTAACGCTCGTTTTAGCGTGTCCACGAACCTTTCCGCAAGGCCGTTCGATCTTGGATGATACGGCGGAGTCGTGATGTGCTCCACTCGGAACGTGTCGCAAAATTCCTTAAACTCTGCGGATGTGAACTGCGTTCCGTTGTCAGTGACCAGTGTGTCTGGTACACCGAATCTTGCAAACAACTCGTGTAGGAACCCTATTGAGTTGTTCGTTGTTGGATTCCTGCAACGCATTACCTCCGGCCATTTTGTGTAACTATCCACTACAATTAAATAATAGTTTTCTCCTACTGGACCAGCGAAGTCCATGTAGATTCTCGACCATGGTTGGTCGGTTTTCAGCCAAGGTTTGTGTACTATAGGTGGGGATTTTGCTGCTAACTGGCATCCTTTACATTTATTTATTGTTGCTGCTATGTCAGTGTCCATGTTACGCCAGTACACGTAGCTTCTCATTAACGACTTCATTCGATTTATCCCCGGATGTCCCGTATGGAAATCTCTTAACACCATATTCTGCAATGTTTTGGGTATTACCACTCTCTCACTGTACAGTAACACATCGTTACATATGGAGAAAACTTCCTGCACCTTTGTGTCCGTTATAATTTTCTCTTTTATGTCCTTTATGTATTCGTCTTTCTCGGCTTCCCTTTTAATGTCCGACAAAGTTACGGGTAGTTCCTTAATGATGTTTGCTACCATATTTTTTACTTCAACATTTGTCCGAATTGCTGCAATGACTGATTCTTCCAGATTGTGTTTCTGTAGTATCAGTCTTGACAGTCCATCCGCATGGCAAATCTTTTTTGATGCTAGATGTTGTAGCTGGAAATCGTAATTAAGTAAGATTGTACCCCAGCGCAGCAATCTATTTGCGGTGTATACCGGCAATCCTTTTTTTGATCCATAGATCGTGACTAACGGTTTATGGTCGGTTTCAAGTAAGAATTGTCTACCATATAAATATCGGTGAAATTTAGTCACGGAAAAGATTATGCTCAATGCTTCTTTTTCGATTTGTGAATATGCCCTCTCGGCTGGTATCAGCGTTCTCGAAGCGTGCGCTATTGGTTTTCTAGACCCATCCGGCATAATATGTTGAATGCATGCTCCTAAGCCGTAGGAACTAGCGTCACTAGCGACGACTATTTTTAATTTTGTGTCAAAGTGCGTTAAGAATAATTCGGATGTTAGTGCGCTCTTTATTTTGTCAAAAACGGTTTGACATTCTTGCGTCCAGTTCCAAGGTGTATCCTTTTTAAGCAGATTATTTAAGGGGGCTCGCAAGTTATGCATTCCTTCAATAAAAGATTGATAATAATTTGCGAGTCCCAAGAAACTCTGCAAGGTTGTTACGTTATCAGGTGCTGGCATATTTTTTATTGCCGCAGATCTGTCTGGGTCTGGACGTCGTCCATGTTTGTTTATTATGTGTCCAAGATACTTAATCTCGCTCATACAAAAGTCACATTTCCTTCTTTTACTTTAAAGCCGAATTCTTGTATTCGAGTAAATACTTGTTTCAAATGTTCCTTATGTTCTTGTAGGGATTTGCTCCTGACAACAATGTCGTCCAGGTATGCACATGCGCACTCAATACCACTTAGCATGGTGTCCATCGCTTGCTGAGATATGGCAGGCGCTACTTTGATGCCAAAGGGCAATCGGTTGTATTTGTATAATCTCTTATGCGTATTGATGCATAGTATTTTTGAGCAATTTTCCTCGACCGGTATTTTCAAATATGCATCGCTCAAGTCTATCTTGGAGAAGATATTACCACCATTTAACTTAGTGAATATTTCCTCTGGGCTTGGTAGAGGGTAATGGTGATCTTTTAATAGGGAGTTGACCCCGGTCGAAAAATCTGCGCACACTCTAACTTCGTCATTCTTTTCCTTTACGTATACGGTGGGGGCTGCCCACTCGCTGTGTTCTATTTTTGATAGAATTCCTGTCTGTTCCAATCTATCTAATTCTTTATTAATCTTTTCCAACCCAGCGAACGGAACGTTTCGCTTTTTTCTAAAAATTGGGCTGGCGTTTTCTTTAAGTTCAAACGAGGCCTTGAATTTATTACAGCGACCTAAGTTAGTCGTGAATGCTTCAGGAAATAATTCTTTTAAATCGTCTTTTATATTTACTGTTGTTGGAGAAGAACATTCTATTTTTGTACAGAATGTATTGATTGGCTTATCCCATAGTCCAAATTTCTCAATTAAATCTATTCAAACAGATTTTCACTATTTTTCAGTACGAATATTTTTAATTTCTTCGTAATCCCTTTTAATTTTATCGGAAGGACAACTTCTCCTTCAAATTTTATACCACCACCAGTTACCGTCCGGGCTGATTTACTCGTTTTCATCATGGTTGGTTTTTTACCCAACTTTTTCCATGTATTCAGGTTTATAATAGAAATATCGGAGCCGGATTCGAGTTGCAACTTTATTGGTGTTTTAAATATTTCCACTTTTACGTATTTTCGCCGATCTTTGTCTAATTTTGTATTTGATTTTGTTTGCTGTACTCTCTTTCTGGTGTAATCTTTATATCTGCAGCAATCGCTTTTGTGTCCCACCTTCTTACAAATGTAGCATTTTTTCTTCTTATAAGGACAATCTGATTCCCAATGCTTTTCTGCACATCTCTTACAGTTATATCTAGGAAGAGGCTTGTTATATTCTGTCCTATATTTATGGTTATTAGGATTGTAATATCCCGTTCCATTTCGATTGCTTTTCTTTGTAAAGTTCTTTGTTGGTGTGTATGGTTTTCTAACTTTTCTTACATATGCCACTCCGGATTCTTCTATATTTTTTAAATCCTTTTTTAGTGTAATGGCCCTTTCACAGTCCTCTGCTAGTTTCTGGAGGGTTAAATCTTGCTCAGATTCCAGCTTAGACAACACTCGTCTGCGTATTTCTGCATTTTTCGTGGAAACTAACCATTGTGCGAAGATTAGACATTTAAAATCTTCTACCGTTAGTTCCGCAAGCTTAAAATTATCGCAGTTTTTATTGACAACTGATGCGTATGTCAAATAATCTTGGTTGTCCATCTTTCTTAGATTCATGCACAGCCATCTTTTATGAAAAAGAGATATATTTGGATTAAATAATTCTTTTAGTAATTTCACAGCTTCCATGAACTCTAATTCCGCAGTTTTTTTAGGTAATATGTAATCTATGAATTTGCTGTGTTCTGATGTACTCAATTTCCTGAGTAAGAGGCTCACTTTCTGGCTATTTGGCCAATTTTTGCAGTCCAGTTGAAAGACATCCTCGTATCTTGTATAGTATGCTTCAAAAGTCTTTTCTTCCTCCGGCACATAATTAAATGTGTCCATACTATTAAAGATAGTTGTATGGGAGAAATTAACACTGTCGACATTTTCTCGATTACTCTTTAGTAGTCCCAGTGTTTTAGCAAAACGTTCATTTTGTCTTTCCTCGTGGACAGCTTGTGCCTGTCAAAATTGCATGAACATTTTTGATAAGTCTTCCATTTTTTTTTTTTTTTTTTTCGTGACGTTTTACTGTATTATCCGTTATCCAGTGACAACTTAAAAAAAAAAAATCCTTTCCTTGAGCTTTAATTTCTAGCTATGGTATTTCCTTTTAGTACCGCCGCCAAACAAATTATTAATTAAAAGATTCCTTTAGTTGTTGTTTTGCTAACGGGGAGCAGTAATTAGAACCCACTGGTGAACTTTTTTCTTTCGTAGGTTACTTCCTTGCTTTTCGTAATACGAGTCTGACCTGTCGTTTTGCGACAGAACAAAATCCGCTTTTCGTTTGCAAGTTGGTCCTTTAGTAATACAAAACAGATTTGTCGTTTAGCGACAAAACAAAAATTCACTTTTACATTCGTTTGCAAGTCGGATTCCCAGAAAACGGCGTAAATTGTCGCTTTTGCCACGTTCGAGTTTTCTTTTGTTTTTTTCACTTAAGTTGAAACTTTTCTTTAGCGTAAAATCCGTTTGCTCGTCAACACTTTGCATTGTACTTCTTTTTTTTTAATAGTTCTTCGTCAAACTGTTATATTTGACGCTTCATATCTCGTCGCCAACTGTTGTGGTTGCAAGGCTGAACAATTATTAGTGAGGAATACAATGAAGACGCAAACAACAAGGAGAATGCAATAATAAGTGTATTAAAGAAAAGGTATAGTTACAGTATGTACAAATGAAGGTGTCGAGTCAGAGAGTCTTGGTGGGAGGACATGTACGCTCTTCAGCGTCACTTCCGGTGGCATTTAGGTAACACACACTAAGGCCAACCTAGGCTTGCCATTTATAGTGTAACGTTATTCGTATATGCAAATGAGTGGTGGCCACCACAACAATTATATTAACATATCTAAAATTATATAAACAAATACACATACCTATCATTATATAAACATATAAACACACTTAACATTATAAACACATAAACATACCTAACAGTATCTTAACATACAAACATACTTAACATTATATACACATATAAACATACCTAACATTATATAAACATAAAAATACCTAACATTAAATAAACATATGAACATACTTAACATCATATAAACATACTTAACATTATATACACATATAAACATACCTAACATCATATACACATATAAACATACCTAACATTATATTAACATATAAAAATGCTTAACATTGTATAAAAAGAGATATACGAATCAATATAATATCAGAAATATATCCTCGGGTGGTAAACTCACAATTATATTTGCAATCCAGTTCCAGGAAAATGTTCTAATGCCATGTTAGTGCAAAGATGCCGCTTTTGTACTTGTGCTCCAAGGGAATTATTCGGTTTATTAAAATAAATTGCTTCCCTTTCCTTATTATTTCATTTCATATTTTTAATCTTTTTATATACAGTAAAACGAAAATAAGCTGCTGATTAATTTGATTGTAAAGTATAATGTCCTATTATCAAAATCATAAGTTGCTGTTAAGATATATAACATTCTAGTGAAATGCGAATACTTCTCATACGTTTTTCTTGATGTTATAACTATCATCATACTTTCTAACTCGCGGTATTTGTATTTATGACAAATGGGTGTAATGCGATTATTGAACATAAACTATTATTTTTCGTTGCTATTTTTTATGTTAAATGTAAATTATATTGTCTATATCCAAACTCTGACAGGAAGGTATTATTTTATATGTATAAAAGTATTTGTGTACACGTAATTATAATGGATATTATTTTAACACGATAAGCGTTTAATTAGAAGAGTAAGCGAATATTTTGTAAAGGTTATGGATTTTAATAATTATTTAAATATTACTAAAAAATTCAATTTAAATGAAAAATAAGTAGAAATTAAATGTATAAAACTAATAGAACATTGGTATTATGTTGTAACTAAAAACGGACATAATCAAATCCCATTAACTTTCTATGGTACCCGACCTACGTGTCTCTAGTTCCAAGTTGCTAACTGCTACGGCGATCATTTCTCATTTCTCAGTAAGTAGACCAAGAATCACGACATTCATTCTTAACATTCAATGATGTAAAATAGTGCGTTATATGTTTTATTAAGTTTGTTTTTAAATAAATCGTCGGGGACGTTTCGTCATGTATATTGAAAGAACGTCATAAGAAAGAAAGTGGGTGGGTGTGTGTGTATTAATCATAATCTAAAAGGGTAACGTTCGAAACCAGAATAATTGCTGATGGGCGTAATGACTTTTTTATGGAAATCGATCCAGACAACGCATGAAGCCACTTGATATGAGAAGCTAGAAAAATATCACTTTAAGGTAAAACAAACAAGCCAACGATAAGTTAGATGGATATATTCCGACCCAGAATCCAGCACTTCTTCCGCCTTTGTCAGAAATATCACTCATTAAATGTGAGGACTAAAAGACAAAATAAGTAAGGGAAAGTTGCAGGACTGTCGAAAGTAAACCCAAGGTCTACTTGCTACTCTCCTAAAAGTACATTAATATGAACTGAGCTGGCAGGCGGTGTAATACAACAAAGTGACGATAATTAGATTTCGACCTTATTTCATTTACGATTTTCTGTATTGAATGTTGACAAGTTATTACTGCAGAGTAGTACCATCCTGATGTCACACTGAAATTACTAAGCAAAGATAAAGCGCACGAACTTATAAAATATAAAAAATGTGTGATTTCGAAGGCAAATTCCTTTTTTTTTCTTGGTGCACGTGTTAATAAGGAAATAGAACTATACGAAGCAGAATTCTATATGTAGATTCTGGTTACCGAGACATACGGGTCAATGATATAGGTGAAATTTTCACTTAATATAGAAGATTAAAACTATTTGGAGAAATGTTTTGCTAGTTTTAGCTACTCCCTCCACTAATCTACTTGACAAAACTATGGAGAAATAGACTTATTCCAAAATGACTGATTTTTTGTTATAGATGAATGAACCCTTAAATATAACAAATCTTAGAAAATGTTATAAAAAGGAAGCCAGTACGTCAAAAATATGGGTTAAAATTGTTTTTGTTATCACAAAATGTTTGTAGAGAGTTCAAGGTAATAGTAGGTTAAAGAGAATTATACTCAGTAAAAGACGATTGTGACGAGCAGGAAACATTAGAAACGATGCTACTTTCTTATATTAAGACCCACGATTTAATCGACTCGGCGTTGCTACTTTCCAGATGTTTACGTAAACATGTCTGAGAGTACCGAAGCAGTTAGCCAATTAAACTGCGAGAAAATAAGCAGACGATTTCAACTGATTGAAACGAATAAGCATACGACATGTCAACATTTTAACTGATTGAAAAGCGATTGCAACTCATTAAAACGCGAAAATAGTGCAATGAATTGTCATGAGCTATCACTAGCTGTTGCGTCTCCCGAAGGAGTGATAAAAATTTGTCAAGAAGAAAAACTGATCGCAAAAGTAAAAAAATGCAAAACATGTCGAGATAGATGTGAGATCGCAAAACAAGACAAACTCACCGATAAATACTCCTTTTTTAAAACAAATTCACCCCAAACAAGGTATTTTGCCACTTTAGACGTAAGGGGCATCTGAGAAGTAGGGTGAAAGTTTTGGGGGTTTTCTTAAATTAGGAGCTGTGCAGCGAGATGCTTATTCACAGTAGTTTTAAATGTATGCATGTCGGTACAATCGGGAAGAAGAGGAGCAGTGGGGGAGTTCGAGAGGCTGGCAACACAGGAAAAGAAGCTATTTGAGTAGAAAGTTCTCCGACATCTTGGAACATCAACAGTGAATAAATGGGATTTAGCGAACTGTCGTGTTTGCTGTGTGTATTTACGTCGAGGGGGCAACAGAGCAGTTAGTCGATCAGAGCACATTCTATTGAAGTACTTGTAAAACAAGCACAATGTTGCAACATTGAAGCGATGGGACATTGGATGGATATTGGTATATAGTAGAGAGCCTATTAAGTTAGCGAATCTGTTTTGGCCATTGTCTTAGAGAGAGAGAGAGAGAGAAGGAGAGAGAGAAAGACTAGTGGATGGTGCACCAGCCCAGATGTGACAACAATACTCCATGTATGGGTGGATGGCGGCTTTGTACATATATATGATACTGTCATGTGTAAAAAGTTTTCAAAGCGCGTAGAGGGAGCTCACTTTCTTTGCAGCAACCTTGAAAATGTCTTCTATATATTCGTATGAACTCGTGTTACCTGTGAATGATAGACCGATGAATCTGAACGTTAGACTCTCAGGTAGGATGCAATTATATATGCGTGAGAGAGAACTTGAATTCCTACTAGACACTGTCGTTGATTGTCTGAGGTATTTCTGTACAGGTGTTTGTAAGGACAACCTGGCATAACGATACTAATCCTATAAGTAAACCCTGACCAAATATTTAAAATAATGTAGTATTCTAAGCCCAAATGAGATCCCCTCGACATTGCTATACACTGGCTTATACGAGGAATGGTGCACTTTCTCCTAGTGATATTACCTAATGTTAGAGAACTTAGCTGGATACTCCACCAGACAAGATGAATTCTTGTCGTAGAATCCGGTAGGACCAAGTGACCACGCGAAATATATACTATAAAATGTTAATTGGTCAATTGGGGAGAAGAAAATTAATGTTGTTCACTTATTGACAAACTCAAAGTTTGACAGGTAAAAGAGTACTTTAATGGAATAATTGAATATTTATGTATCTCATATTGAGATCAAATGTTAGCCCCAGGAATGGACCCCTCTATTTCTGAGAACTTCGATTGAAGTAAAATGAAACGAGAGAAGTGTATTCAATTTCAGATTTTCACGAAATTCAATAATTTTAAGAAATCACAATAAACTCCTTTCAAAACTATATCAAAATTGAAATTTCCATGATGGTGCTTATGTAGAAAATGGTATCATTTTACTCCAGGTTATAAATATTTTAAACAATGAACAGCAAAATGAATTGCGATATGTTTTAGAACTTTACCTACGATGTGTATCTTTCCCTGGCATCATTCTAAAACGTTAGATAGCCTTTGTCTCTCACGAGAAGCGACACTTTTTTACAGGAAACAGAGTCAGTGTACGTACCTAGTTAATATAGTCAGTACACCTAAGCTTATAGCTAAAGACGTATTAATATGTAAAGGTAGCTGGTCGACTTTAACGGAGTTCATGCCTCATGGGATGTGTTGGCAGGAACTTTCATAGTTATGAATTATAGATTATCTGACGTATTCTCCGTGTAAGGATTTTTTTACTTGAAGGCTTTATTTCTATTTACCAGACAGCCTGTATTGAGAAATTAATTCTTACTTGATTACCACATATGTTCGGAAGATTAACCAGAATGTGGCGCCGAGATTATATATGTATACATATTCGTTAATATTGAAATTGTATTGAATATTTATCAAGCCCGAGAGGCAGGTTAAAGTTATCAGAAATTCTCGAATGTTTGGCTTAGAGAGCGTTCAAATAAAACCGAGATAAAGAAGAAAATAATAAAGTATATATATATATATATATATATATATATATATATATATATATATATATATATAGTAATTCAGGTAGGGTAAAAATCCACAGGGTAGAAATCCAAATGGAATCAAACCGGGCTTATAAAAGAGTGCTCAATAAAATATAGAGCTGTATTGTGAATGCTTTTATTCAAAACATGTACAAGGTCTGCTACACTGGCATGTCGATGTTATCGATCTACAGCTCTCAAGAGCTGAGGTCTCATCAGGCAGATAATTATTTTTTGATTCAACCTGGTTGCTGAATTCCAGGGAGAATATATATATATCTATTTAGGCAAACATTATTAAATAACACGGAGTGGTTTTGTTTGATGCGACTTTTTTTATTTTTTCAATTTTCCGAATTGTCCATCTAATGTTTCGGTCAAATTGATATATATATGATCCATGGCTTTCTTGTTCCATTCTTTTTTCTTTTTTGAAAGTACTTTCGATTTGAAAGTTTAAATCTCTCGTATGTGTAGAACGCCATCACGCTCTCATGTATATTTCAACTTTACAGACGCGTTTTAAAATATAAACTACTTGCCGTTATAATTCAAAAATGAGCACAACTATAAAGACACTAAAACTAATACCGCCTGAAGATGATTTGACGATTCAAATCGAAAGTACTTGCAAAAAAGAAAAAAGAATGGAGCAAGAAAGCCATGGATCATATTTATATCAATTTGACCGAAACATTAGATGGACAATTCGGAAAATTGAAAAAAAAAAAAGAGTCGCATCAAACAAAACCACTCCGTGTTATTTAATAATGTGTGCCTAAATGAAAATATGCTGCCTAAATACACACTTTATATATATATATATATATATATATATATATATATATATATATATATATATATATATATATATATACATTAAAAACTTGGTTTATTAAACGTGCACTAGAGGATGGTTTAAGAACCTCTAATATTAGCAATAAATATGTTTAATTCATCTAATTAGACTCAAAACATAACCACTATTTCAAAGCTAGTGAAATATGGATTATAATTTTATTTTTAGAACTATACCCAAGAAATAAAGTAATCGCTTTTGCCGATTAAAAAAAAATACATAATATTCGTATCCGGATTTGCACATTTAATTAAGTGTTCAATTTAATATTGAATAGTATTTTTAGTAGAAAACGTAAAATTAAAACAAAAATACAATGCATCTTTGTAACCTATACACGCTTTACGTATAGTGTAAGTAAAATAGCTTAACCTTTTCGGTGTCTTACATTTTTATTTAACAAAATATTTTATTATCGATACACGTCATGCATCAGGTTACTCAACAAGTGTTGTACGTATTTTAATTCTCTGGAATTTAGTACTAAGTCGGAATGGCTAATGAACAATAATAATATTATATTACATATATATATATATATATATATATATATATATATATATATATATATATATATATATATATTATAATATAAAATGAGGTAATGAATTAAGGTGCCAATCACATTTTATTATAATTCAAAGTTCAAGATACGTATCTTAAAGTCCTTAGCTCATGAGTTTTCAAAGATAATTCTTCTCCTCAGAGGACCATTACCGCAGTTATACTACTACAGGTAATAAAATTACACTTTAAAAATATATAAAAATATATACAAGAATACATAAAAATATATAACATCAAATATATTAACCCCAAAACACATTTTTTGTTAAATCTATACAATCCATCCAAGTCATACATTTTAAAAAACATAATCAGGAAAGAAGTCCAGAAGGTTGACTGAATATTAATCCAGGTGATGAGTGACAGTCCAAATACGATAAATTGAAAGAGCTGAGAAAGTTGTTCAGTCGTGAGATGCGTCAGCCATCGATGAAGTGAAAAGTATCCAATGTTTATGTCAATTATTACAACGATAAATTAATCAGATTATTTGATTTGATTTATTTATCGTTGTAATAATTAAAAGTGTGGAAAAGGATAATATGAAATAACTATACTGTGGACATTGATGAAAATAAGAATTCAAAAACAAATTAAGGCAAAACTAATAAATATACTTACATTGTATTTATGGTTCCTAATAGCTTTATTTCTTTTATTTTAAAATAAAAATGTAAACAATGCTTCAAAAGAACAATTTTCATATATATATATATATATATATATATATATATATATATATATATATATATATATATATATATACAATAAGGTAACGTCTAATTTACACCGCCTTTAAATATAATAGCTTAATAACCAAAACCTACATATGCTAAACTGTTTCGCCATGCAATTAGGCTATTATTATTATGCGTGTTTCCAGAAAGTTGGCATTCATTTTGCTTACTTTCAATATTTATTATGTTTTCTTCAGATTACCGGACCTTCCCGAATTAACATCCAAAGAGAAGTTGACATCCATTTTTACTCGCTATAATTTATATACTCTCCCCGCCACCAGTTTCATCGTTTGCTAATTGTTACTGGAATAAAAAGTAAATACATATCGGTTATTGCAGAATACATAACGAACGCTTCACATTCGCATTCTTGAAAAACAATAAATGTCCGCTAAGCGTTTATATCTTTGCGTCAGTAAACTTTTCCGGTATTTTTTTTATTTACAGTTAGGTATTTTTTCTCATATTCTTTATGTAAATAACGAATATTCGCTATGTATGCAGAATTAAACACTAAAGTTGGTCTGCCGTTAAGCAAACACATTTCGTAAACATTTATTCACATTAAAAATTACAACGGAATATACTAATTGACGATCAGCTTCTCAACACGGTGGATTCTGCTGTGGTGTTTTGCGTACTTAAATTATTACTAATTTAGTTTTCATCAGAATACAAAATACACTTTGATGCTTTTCCGAAAATCAATTATATAGTATAAAACATCCCCATACAATCACGTAAAAATAGTAACAATGATGATGCTTTTTTGCACATTTGTGCAGAGTTTAGCCTCCACAAAAATCCGAAAATCCATTTCTATGGGACTAGTCTGCATTGGATACGTAATTAGAACAATATACTTTATATAACATGTATGACATGTATTTTCAAAGACACAAAGAGACATTGATTTCTTTTATCTCAATTTCTATTTATGAAAACACGTTGTAGACGTTTTACCAAAACACAGTATTTAAAACCTATTTTCATTATTATTAGCGGAAAATCCTGTTCTGAAAACGAAATAAAAAACTTCTATTCTAAAATAGTTTAATTTTAAGTCGAATCAAAAACAATATTTCCAGAAATATTCTGTATTGGCTATTTTATTAGAACAATATAATCGAAAAGTCTCCAGATTCACTGGCTTCCACACGCGATGTTTCTCGCCAGACGCTGTTAAAAACTGACATACTTTACTCTAAAAATCATCCATTATATATGTTTTTAGTAACTGACATACGGTCAGCAAAAACAACAATACATTCCTTTTTGGCTAGAAGTAAACTATTAATAGTGTTCTTAGTAACGCAAACAGACTACACTTTTATACATTAATATATCAGAAAATTCTGCCGATTAACTGGCTTTCACACGCGTTCTTTATCTCCTTTATACCAAGGGCTGCTACAAACCTTTCGCTAAAAATAATCCATTATATATGTTTTTATTAACTAACACATGATATTACGTCAGCTTTGAGATGAAGGCTGCTATTTGCTATGTACTACATGAAAGCCGAACCCATTTAACTGTAAGTAATTTAGACGATTAAAATAGAATTTAATCAGGTCATCCCTTACTTAAAACTATGGAGTGAGAGCCCGTTAACGAAAAACGTAGACAAATCTATTTTATTTTATTTAAAAACATGAATATTTATTTAATGCATCCTATTTTAATCACCTAAATCACGTACAGTGAAATGTGTTTTTATAAGTTTTTAATAATAATCTAAACTTTATTTCTATCACAGTAAATCATTATTTTATATGTTCACTAAGCAACACTAAAGTATAGACAAATACTATTCTAATTACTTCAATTATTAACAGTTAAGTTGGTTCTTTTCTGATTTGTTTTCAGAATCAATATTCGAACACTTATATTTTAGTTACTTAATTATATTTTATTTCCCCGGAACAACGCAGAGACACGGTTCTGCAAGTATATATATATATATATATATATATATATATATATATATATATATATATATATATATATATATAATTGTTTTAAACATGTTTATTTATACAAACATTTTTTGTTACAGGTTTTCAAAATATGTTTCAGTCACAGCTGTAAGAAGCCTGATTTTATCAAACCAAATCATCATTACGTGAGGCTTTCATTTTATGATATCAGGAACACGTTATTATTTCAAATCATTTAAAAATCTAACAAGTTTCTCTGGTTGCTTTTAATCTCAATAGAAGCTTTCGATGTCTCAATAGGTTGTTTAAACTCAGTTGATGGTTTCAGGTTTAGTAGATATTTTTATCTTATGTAATCTTACTATCGATATCGATGTAGAAACAATATGCGTATATATAGATGATTGTATGTGGCTTGGTTAAATACAACCTGGGTAAAATGCGAAGAAAATAGGAGGATGGCATGTAAAGAAATGTAAAGGTTAGACCTTAAGGTAAAAAATAACCTCTTATATTAAACAATTACATTTTTTGTGTGTAACTTTTATTCATAGAAAGGAATCTACAAACCATATATGAACGATAACGCGAATTCCACTTATGTTCACCCTCTTTCAAACAAACCACGATCAGTTATCCAACATATGCCTAAATTCGTCGAAAGAAGAATAAGTAATACATCCTAAAATGAGGGTTTTTCAAAGAACATAGGGTTTAATTTAATAATACATTAAACGATAGTAGTTAAAAAAAAGTGACATTTCATTTTTACATATTTCACCCAAAACAAGGTAATTTACCACTGTGGACGTAAGGGACAGGGAGTTTGAAAGACTGATAGCACGAGGAAAGAAGGTATTGGAGTAGAAGGCTCTTCGGCAGCTGGTAACGTCCACATGGAATGAATGGGATTTCTTTTATTTCTTTTTAATGTATATACGCAGAAAGGTGGGAGCATGTATCATTGAAGTACTTGTAAAACAAGTGCAAAGACCCAACATTGCAGCGAATGGACAGGGACTTGGGCCGGAGCGTGATCAAATGTGAGGGACCTACAAAGACTCGCTAATCTAAATAAGTGAGTCTTTGTAACCTTGTCTAAGAGGGACAGACTAGTCGCTGATTCATCAACTAAGAATTGACAACAATTCCCCATGCATGGGCACATAGTGATGTTGTACTCTCAGGTGTGAGAAGTTTTCTAGAATAGCAGAGGCAGACACTTTATTGGAGGCAGCCTTGTCAATGTATTCTATGTACTTGTTCCAATTCCTGTTTCCTGAGAATGTTAGGTCGAGGAGTTTGAACGTTGGACTTTTAGGTATGGTGTTATTTGTCATGGTAATCGGTGGTTGAAGACGTTTCTTGTAGTTGGTTAAGGAAACACGCTGTAACTAAGCAGCATTAAATTATACCATCTATTTATGAGACTATTCAACTATAGACTTTAGGTCACTTTCTAAGGATTCAGCCATTGCTTCGGATACGCATGCGTCCATTTTGCCTACATACCGAGATTAGCGTGTCGTCTCGCCAGCTAATATACCCATCTCAGACACAATATCCCTAGGGAGGTCGTTTATAAAAATAAGGAACAATCAAGATCGATCCCTGGGGTGCACATCCATGTTGCCATGTTGTTGTGATAGAACGACCATCGAGGACAATCCGGATCTTTTTTAGTTAGGAACTATCTAATTATATGAAATATTCGTCCAGCAATACTATATGAGTTAAATTTTAAGAGACGACTTTAATACTAGACCTGATATGGCGATAATTCTGAGCTTTAGGATGATATTTAAGGGTGATATCAATCATTACCACAAGGTGATCAGCGTACCCGAGCGGGCTATGAGCATTCGTCAAACAATCCTCGGGCAGTGATGCTAGGAGCAGGTCGAGAAGTGAGGCTTGTTTGTCCACACGATTAGGGAGGCGGGTCGAGAAAGTCACAGTATGTAAGAGGGGGTGCGCTATAAAGAAACTATACGTGGAATTACCAGCTGCGTATGTATAGCGGAACCATTCGATCCAGTCACTGTGATGGGCATTAAAATTCACAAATTTCATGTATTTGGGCACTCGAGTCAAGTGAGAGTGGTGTATCTATGCTTTCAGAGACAATGTTAAGCAGGGTACAGTCTTGGGTCAGAATAGAACGGTATAATAAGTAACGTTGGGCTGTAAATGAATCTAAAGCACATGTAGGCTTGATCATCGTATTCAGGGCAACGCTCTCTAGTCAAAACTAGGGTGTTCCAAACATAAACTCCTAGCCCGTTCATATGTTTGTTAGTGTATTTACGATAGAGTCGGAAGAATTCAGTCATGTCAATATGGTGTGAGGAGATTGTAGGTTAATTTATCTTAGTGCTTTGATATCCGGGGAGTTTACTACGATAAAGGTTTCTACGTCATTGATGTTGGTTAAAAGCCCCCAAATATTTGTGAATTATAGCTTCAAGGGCGGAGGCGATAGTGTTTTGTATCTGGTTTAGGTTTGTTTCCTTTTCTTTGTATTGATATTTTGGTTTTAGATAGAGGGGGGGGGGGCAAAGGCGATGCTTATTGGGTGTCAATAAGCTCACACACCCAGACCATTAGTCGATACTTGGTCCATGGGTGTTGTGGCCTCGGTAAAACGCACCGGGATAACTGTAATGCTCCCTATCCATGCACAACATAGCACGATGTTATAAAAGTGTTGATAGAGAAGCCGTTCTTAGCGCTACCTAAGAGTTTGGGCTCCTTTACTACCAGTCAGAACCGCAGCAAGACAATCTGCATAACCTGTACCTGTCGAAGCAAGAGCGACCTAGACTAGTTATGTGAGACTTAATGACAAAACACTTTCCCCAAGTGTGCCAGATAGAGATAAATAGAGACGGCGTTCATTGACGTAGTAATGAAACAAGGGCAAGCACTAGGTGTATTTGAGGTGTTCATGCGCTAGTACCTCGACTCCTGGCTAATAGACAAAGATAGTACAAAGTCTGTGTGATAGGCAGAGCACATCTACTTCTTAAGCAAATTTATGTCTTTAAACCGGTTATTTTGTACGAGATTCCAGATTTATGAAGGTTGCCGATAAGGACTATGGAGGCCTACATCCCGCAAAAATATAAATATAATAAACCTGAAACGTAATAATAAATCACGGAAACCTATTAGGAAAATAATTTAGTTTACACATTTATGTAATAAAATGATAAAAACTAAACTCGGATAAAAAAATTCCTAACTTTTCTTGACATTCACTCCCTACTAGATTACATCCTCAATGAGATATTTAACAAAATACTGTTAAATTATGTTACACGCGTAGCGACAACTTAGGTAAATTATCAAAAACCACAATAACAAAATAGTAAAAAAAATAATACGGGAAACAATTAACACGCAAGAACAAGTTCAAACTGACATAATGCAGATTAAACTAGAAAAAATACGTGTAACAGGAAAAATGCTAAGGATTCCCCCCACAAAGAAAGTGCTTATCATCGTCTATAGTATTTTCTGTCAAATTTTAAACCACAGCAATACCCAACAGAAAGTAGATATAACAGAAGTAGTGCTGGAAATAATTCTAAGCAAAGGACTATAACCACAAAAGTTAAATAGTGATAATTATAAAGAAAAGGAAATTACTTGCTAAATATTTTGGTCCGTAAGCAACAAAAATAAACTTCAATAGTTACGTGGGGCATAATTAGAGAAATAAATGTACATGCAGATTTCTAAATAATGTTTAGTACACGTTGTTATGCGTCAATTTTACAATACTTTAAAATATTTATTGATGTTTGGTTTGGTTTTTAAGCTTATGGCATATCAACCCTTTTTGGGTTATTTAATACGAAATCCGGTAATTTTGGGAAAGTTTTTTATGCTTGAAGTGTTTTATATATTTAAATATTTATTGATGTTGTTTGGTTTTGTTGTTTCGTAGAGTATTTTCTTTGTTTTTGTTATTGGCTTTGAAAAACATGATTGAGTTTTGCAAAAGTAACGCAAAAAATAATAAGATGAAAAATTGGTGGATTTTTGGTCCAGAAGCTAGTAATTCCAGACAGCTTGAACAGGTAAAACCATATATATATATATATATATATATATATATATATATATATATATATATATATATATATATATATATATAAAAGGAGATTGTAGTTTGCTTGAAGCATTGCTGGTAAATGTAAGTGCAGATTAGTCGTCCGAGGCTATAGCAATGCGATGTGGTTGCCGTAAGATGGAAAAGTGAAAAGAAATAAACGCAGGGAGAAAGTGAAACTCAAAACGATTTATTAATAATTTCACGAAAACTGATTAAATACCAAATAGTAAATACTGTCCGGTAAGTAACAGTTCGGCAAAGGTTAATCTTAAATTTTCGAAAGAAAAACTTTCATTATCAGAAGACAACAATAAAAGACCGAATGGGTCGAAGAGAAACGGGGAAAAAACGGTGTCAGATCATCGAAATACGGCAGAAAACAATTGGAAGTAGGAACGCAGCAAATGTCAAAATTCTATTAAGCAATTATATAACTAAAGTTAAAATATTATAAACATTTGTTTAATAATATACTAATTTTTATGATTTTATTATGTTTTATTTTATATGATTCATTAATTAATTTTTTTTTCTCTTTTATTCTCTTTATTAAATTCAAATTTAAATTTACGTGTGGGCTGTTATTGTCAAAGGGGGATAACTTATTTAAACATATATTTAGAAATGAGATTTGAAATTTGAGAAGGAATTTGAATTGTGAAATGGATCAAAGCCAAGGAGGGGACCATTGTAACAGGGGAAGGGAGGTGGGAATAAGAAGAGATTATGGGGAGGGGGGACTATGGAAAGAAAAAATATATAAATAAATAAGATAAAAAATAAACAAATAAACAAATAAACACACAAAAATCAAGATAAACAAATAAAAATAAGAATAAAATAAAAATAAAATGTACAATTTATTCATACATTCACTCTTTCTTTCTTCTTTCTTACTTTTTTATCTTTTATAGTTAATTTAAGAGGAAAATATTCCTAGAAGTAAATTTGTATAAATTTATTCTATCTATTGACTCATAGATTCATCTATTTTACATTTATTATTCCTCTTATTTTTTCTTCCTTTACTTATCTTCTTCTTCCTCAATTCTCCCTTGTTATTATGATCTATCAATATATTTAATTTATTCTTTTAATACTATAATTTTTTTCATTTTTTTCTTTTATTTTCTTTATTTATCTATTTCTTTCTATTCTTTTCTTATTCATCCTAATTTCAATCTTTTATCTCCTTTATTTTAATTTTCTTATTTTCTACTATTATTTTATCTCATAGAGCATACACATACACACACATGAGAATACACCCATATTCACATACATGAATATATGCATAAACATAAAATCACTAGGTCTAAATGCGTGTAAATAAAGTGCATATCATTCCATTCCACAATTATAATACGTAAAGTGTAAAGATGTGGGGTGGGTGGCGCTGGCAAATACCGAGGAGACAAAGGCAAGCAAAAAATGTGGGGTGAGTGGCGTTGGCAAATAAAGAGAAGACAAAGGCGAGTAAGTTGGGGGTGGGAGTGTGAGGATGTAAGAATCAGAGGATGAAGGGAGAAGACAACTCGAATCTGTTATTCAAGGATGGACGAAATTTAGAGATTAGGATAGCTTCCGAAATTCGAAGCTAACCTATATTGCGGACGGAGTTGAAGATGCGGGCACTAATGGAGCGATGTGTGTTGCCACATGATATTAAGTGTTTATGGAAGGAAGAAATGTGGGTGTTTAGATGCTCTTTAATGCGTTGGTGTAGAGGCCTAACGGTACTACCGATGTAGAACTTTTGACACGTAGCGCATTGAAGGTTGTATACTGTATAGGTGCGGAGGCAGAGGCCAGAGTTCGGGATGGGTAACTAGCTAGAGAGCAGTGGTCTGGGGTGTAGTGGCTTTTTTTGGATAAATGTTGTCGAAATGAAGTTGCCTGTGTAAGAAAGTTGTATGTTAAGGTTCTCACTACGTATGGCATTGCGGATAGCAGAAGTGATACGGTCGCTAAAGAAAGGGAGTTTAAGGAAGAAAGTGTTAGTGAGAGTGTGGTGTCTACGTTTTCTAGTGTTGTTAAGGGTGGATATGGTAGTTAAGGGGAAACCGTTGGTTAATAGGGTTTGGTGTGTGTTGTTTTATCGGAAGTAGAAGAGCATTTGTCTTGTATGCGGGTGATTTCGGTTTGTGCGTAACTGATTTTGGATTTGAGGGGTAGTGCGGATTTGTAGTGGATAAAGAGGTTCCTGCAGGCGGGTTTTCTATAGAAAGTGGTGTGGAGAGATCCGTCGTCATTAATGCTGAGTTTGAAGTCTAGAAGTGAGAGAGAGCCTTAGGTGTTGGGATGTTCGATGGTGAATTTAATGTGGGGGTCAGCATTATTAAATGTATTAAAGATAGAGGTAGCTTCCTCTCGGGATGAGGTGAGGATTAAAATGTCGTCAAAGTATCTTGAGAAGAAAATATGGGAATGGCAGGTGCTAAGTGCTTGTTGTTTCAGTCTGTTTATGTACGAAATGGCGAGGAGGCCGGAGAGACTGGAACCCATGGGTAGGCCAGAGACTTGTTTGTATGTGTCTTGTTGGAACTTAAAGTAGGTGTTATCCACAATGATACGTATGAGCTGATGAATGTCTGTAGGGGTAAGCCCAAAACAGTCAAGATTGTTAGAGGAGATGTGGTCAGTTATGAGGTCAATGGCGGGGTGTGCGGGAATGGAAGTATATACTTAAATTCAACTGGCTCTACCAAAAACAGATCTTACAGCCACTTACCAATTATGGAGCTGTATACGGACCCCCTCTCCATCCTCAAACTACACCTCAACCACTCATCACTGACCTCACGTGTTCTCTATCCGCAACAGAAACTGATCTCCTCAGCCTCGGACCCAAATTTTTCGTTACACAAAAACTTAATGACCAAACCCTCCTCGATATTGAAACACAGTTCTGCAGGACAGCGTACCATTTGAAATGGGAATCAGGCTTTGAACCACATCCCCTGGACCCACTTAACGACTCCACCCCCACCGATCCCTCTAATTTTTCATCCAACCCCTTCCCCGTTTATCAACCTGACCGCCCCCTACACCCTCCTCCTGAAAACTACCCTTTAGACCTTAAGTTGGTAAATCTCAAACATAAGATTGTCTCCATACTACAACGGGAAAAACACCGTATCACACCTAATATCTCCCATTCCCACCGTCTCATCCTCAAAGGCCTTATGAAAAATAACCTGGTCTACCTACCCTCTGACAAAGGCAAAGAAATTCTGCATTATCTCCCAAGAATCCTACAATACTCTCGCCTTAGAACACCTCAGCAATACATCCCTTTACACACCCGATAACGACATCTCAGCTACCCACATACAAACCTCCTAACAACGCTTGGTCCCAAATTTGCTCCAGACGTAATCTCCCCAAGGCTTATAGGCTCAATCTCGCCACTAGAAACAGTAGACTCCCCACCTTTTACCATCTTATTAAAACCCAAAAAACCAGCAACCACCTACAGATCAGACCTATAGTCTCCAGTACTGAGGGACCTCTTTACAAGATCTCCTGGCTCCTCTCCCACTTACTTAAACCGCTACTCCCACCTTCCTGGCACATGTCAGCAGCTCTGACCAGGTAATAGGTAGACTCCACTTGCTCCAACCCCAACAGCTCCGCATCAACAACTACATCTTCAGCCTTGACATAGTCTCCCTTTATACTTCCATTCCCGCACACCCCGCCATTGACCTCATAACTGACCACATCTCCTCTAACAATCTTGACTGTTTTGGGCTTACCCCTACAGACATTCATCAGCTCATACGTATCATTGTGGATAACACCTACTTTAAGTTCCAACAAGACACATACAAACAAGTCTCTGGCCTACCCATGGGTTCCAGTCTCTCCGGCCTCCTCGCCATTACCTACATGAACAGACTGGAACAACAAGCACTTAGCACCTGCTATTCCCATATTTTCTTCTCGAGACACGTTGACGACATTTTGATCCTCACCTCATGCCGAGAGGAAGCTATCTCTATCTTTAATACATTTAATAATGCTGACCCCCACATTAAATTCACCATCGAACATCCCAACACCTAAGGCTCTCTCTCACTTCTAGACTTCAAACTCAGCATTAATGACGACGGATCTCTCCACACCACTTTCTATAGAAAACCCGCCTGCAGGAACCTCTTTATCCACTACAAATCCGCACCTTAACATACAACTTTCTCACACAGGCACCTCTCTCCGACAACATTTATCCAAAAAAGCCACTACACCCCAGACCCCTGCTCTCTAGCTAGTTGCCCCATCCCCAACTCTGGCCTCTGCCTCCGCACCTATACAGTATACAACCTACAATGCGCTAAGTGTCAAAAGTTCTACATCGGTAGTACCGTTAGGCCTCTACACCAACGCATTAAAGAGCATCTAAACACCCACATTTCTTCCTTCCATAAACACTTAATATCATGTGGCAACATACATCGCTCCATTAGTGTCCGCATCCTCAACTCCGTCCGCAATATAGGTCAGCTTCGAATTTCGGAAGCTATCCTAATCTCTAAATTTCGTCCATCCTTGAATAACAGATTCGAGTTGTCATCTCACTTCATCCTCTGATTCTTACATCCTCACACTCCCACCCCCAACTTACTCGCCTTTGTCTCCTCTTTATTTGCCAACGCCACCCACCCCACATGTTTTGCTTGCTTTTGTCTCCTCGATATTTGCCAGCGCCACCCACCCCACATTTTTACACTTTACGTATTATAATTGTAGAATGGAATGATATGTACTTTATTTACACGCATTTAGACCTAGTGATTTTATGTGTATGCATATATTCATGTATGTGAATATGGGTGTATTCTCATGTGTGTGTATGCGTATGCTCTATAAGATAAAATAATAGTAGAAAATAAGAAAATTAAAATAAAGGAGATAAAAGATTGAAATTAAGTTGAATAAGGAAAGAATAGAAAGAAATAGATAAATAAATAAAAGAAAAGAAAAAAATGAAAAAAAAATTATAGTATTAAAAGAATAAATTAAATATATTGATAGATCATAATAACAAGGGAGAATTGAGGAAGAAGAAGATGAAAAAGGAAGAAAAACTAAGAGGAATAATAAATGTAAAATAGATGAATCTATGAGTCAATAGATAGAATAAATTCATACAAATTTACTTCTAGGAATATTTTCCTCTTAAATTAACTATAAAAGATAAAAAAGAAAGAAAGAAGAAAGAAAGAGTGAATGTATGAATAAATAGTACATTTTATTTTTATTTTATTCTTATTTTTATTTGTTTATCTTGATTTTTTTGTGTTTATTTGTTCATTTGTTTATTTTTTATCTTATTTATTTATATATTTTTTCTTTCCATAGTCCCCCCTCCCCATAATCTCTTCTTATTCCCCCCTTCCCCTGTAACAACGGTCCCCTCCTTGGCTTTGATCCATTTCACAATTCAAATTCCTTCTCAAATTTCAAATCTCATTTCTAAATATATGTTTAAATAAGTTATCCCCCTTTGACAATAACAGCCCACACGTAAATTTAAATTTGAATTGAATAAAGAGAATAAAAGAGAAAAAAAATTAATGAATCATATAAAATAAAACATAATAAAATCATAAAAATTAGTATATTATTAAACAAATGTTTATAATATTTTAACTTTAGTTATATAATTGCTTAATAGAATTTTGACATTTGCTGCGTTCCTACTTCCAATTGTTTTCTGCCGTATTTCGATGATCTGACACCGTTTTTTCCCCGTTTCTCTTCGACCCATTCGGTCTTTTATTGTTGTCTTCTGATAATGAAAGTTTTTCTTTCGAAAATTTAGATTACCCTTTGCCGAACTGTTACTTACCGGACAGTATTTACTATTTGGTATTTAATCAGTTTTCGTGAAATTATTAATAAATCGTTTTGAGTTTCACTTTCTCCCTGCGTTTATTTCTTTTCACTTTTCCATCTTACGGCAACCACATCGCATTGCTATAGCATCGGACGACTAATCTGCACTTATATATATATATATATATATATTTGTATACATATACATAGCTCTCTCTATATATATATGTGTGTGTATGCATATGTGTTTGTATGTGTATACGCGTGTGTATATGTAATATATAGGGGTGTGCGTATAGAGTTATACATGTGTATTAGATATATACATATATATATATATATATATATATATATATATATATATATATATATACATGGGCTAACGTACACGATAACTCATGAAAATTAAATGCCATGGTAGACAAAATGTGTTAAAAATGACGAACGGCAAAAAGATTTAAGTGCAGGAGAAAAACACAAACAAGAGATTTGACCGGTTTCGCTCGTGTTAGCGAACGTCTTCAGAAAAAGTGAAGATTTAGAAATAATTTTATTTTGAAAGGCACAGACATGGGAGAAGAAAAAGATGATCCGATTGGACCATATGAGAAGACTTTTAGTGACATTGAAATATGACAAGTAGGTGACACATAATTCTTTATTTTTTATTCTACATTT
The DNA here is from genome assembly GCA_963556195.1 of Sepiola atlantica. Classification (NCBI taxonomy): domain Eukaryota; kingdom Metazoa; phylum Mollusca; class Cephalopoda; order Sepiida; family Sepiolidae; genus Sepiola; species Sepiola atlantica. Next base: position 79,351,836 of record OY744520.1, read on the forward strand.
TATATTTTTATTTATTTTCATTTTCTTTTTAACTTTCACACCTACTGAGCTAGTATAAGGGAGTCGGTAGGCGGAGGGGTGAAAGCGATAAGAGGGAAGAGGCAGAGGAACTAGCTAGTATAACACACACATAGGAGTGGGTATGAAATTGATACACCGAACGCGAGCACCCAAAAATTAATCGGAATATATCAGAAATAGGTCTGCTAATATATATATATATATGTGTGTATTTATATTTTAAGTTTTAATGTTTTAAATATAAATGTTATAACATAAATAATTGTAATAGCTACATAATGTGAGGCTAAAGCCATGGTATGAAATAATTGTTAAGACACGAAACATGTGGTAAGGTGAACAATATATATTGAAAAAAACATATGTACAGAGAACAAGAGAAGTGGTATATCAGTTTTGACTGCCAGGGTAAACTGGAATTTAATCCAATTACGAGAAGCCTAAATGCGTCCAGTATTTTATCACGAATGGACGAGTCCAATTGTTCGTCATATAGGTACGGCACCATAACACCTCCTCCCAAGACTTACCTCCTCAGGAGCTTTAATATCGTTTTCATTTTAGATTTATCTCGATATAATCTGGAGCTCTCCATTTCCTTTTAGACTGCCGTTTTTCTGTCACTGCTTAGGGTACTGGCAAGTCAAAGGTTCGTATATCACGTCCATCACTGCTTTTACCTGAGGAGAGCTGTCAGTGTGATCAGAAAGTATTTCCCTAATCTGGTTTAGATGTCTCTTATGAGAGAACTGAGATCCTTGAATTATGTAGGCTAGACCCAATCTTTTTCTCCATTGTACCATGTTCCCTAAAAGATGCCTTGTTTTTTAACATTTTAAAATATACTCTGTCTCCTGAAAGGTATCGTTTCTTTCATACCATAGAGGCCCGGCTTGGTTAGGCCTGTTTAGGCAGTATTTTTTCAAAAACAGACTTCACTTTCCGTGCAAGTATCATCTCTGCGGGAGACAATGGAGATGGTACGTAAACGTTGGCGTGATTCGGTACACTTGCGAAAACTGTTGCAGGTATTTTTCCGTTGGAGTATCACAACCTTTTTAGGGCTCTTTTTAGAGTCTCCACAAAGCTTTCCGCCCGGCCATTTGACTGAGGATGATACGAGGAGGTCGTGATATATCTGATCTGAAAAATAACGCAGAATTTTTTTAAGTCGGATGACGTAAACAGCGTTCCGTTTTCGCTAAACAAATAATCGACCACTATGCAAGAAGTTTATTGTCACCTCCGTAGGGGGTTTCTGACAACGTAATACTTCGGCCAACTTAGAAATATTATCGACCACGATTAGATAGTAGAATGCTTCCAATGGACCCGCAAATTCTACGTGTACTCCTGACCAAGGTCGGTCTGTCTTCGGCTTTATACTATGTTTGATATGAGGTGGCTTTGCCGCCAAAGCACAGGTTTTAACGTATTTACGACATTCGTAATGTTTTGATCCATTCTAGGCCAGTACACGAAGTTCCGCATCAAACTCTTCATCCTGTTTGTCCCCGGATGGCCAACGTGAAGATCCCTTAGAATTCTGTTTTGTAATTTCTTCAATGACAACTCTCTCGTTGTACATGAGTACATTATCGCAGAATGAAAAGCTCTCTGTAAAATGTACGCCCTTATCTGCCATGTTACTTTTGTACTGATGATCAATTCATCCTTAATTTTTAATTTCATATATAGAGTCAACGGGATGCTCTCTAACTGCGTTGCACAAAATTGCCTTTGTATCCCTTTCTGCTTGCAAGGAAGCGATCACGGTGTTTTCTAGTGGCTCTCTCTGTATTGGTACCAGTCTAGACAATGGGTCCGCGTGCTAGATCTTTTTTAAGGGTAAATACTCCATTTTGAAATTATAGTTCAGTAAAATCGTTCTCCATTTCTGTAATCTATTTACCGTATACACAGGTAAACGTTTTTTCTATCCGAAAATGGTAATTAACGGTGTATGGTCCGTCTGAAACGTAGACTATCTACCGTGTATATAGCGGTGGAACTTGGTTACAGCAAATATTATCCCTAGAGCCTCCTTCTCAATTTGGAAATAATGCTTGTTCGCCGGAAGCAAGGTCCTTGATGTATGCGCGATGGGTTTATAGGTTCCATCCGGCATGAAATGCAGAATGCAATCTCCTAATCCAAATGAATTAGCGTCGCTAGCCACGAGTATGTCTAGACCGGGTTGTTATGCGTAAGGGATAAATCTGACGTCGGCATTTCAATAGTTTTATCGAATGTCCCCTGGCATTCGGGCGTCCACTTCCAGACCTTATCCTTTTTTAATTCAGTGGAGCGCGCAAATTATGCATCTCTAGAATGAAAGTTTAGTAGTTATTTGCTCGTCTCAGAAAACTCTTTAGTGTTGTGAGGTCCAAATGTCTGTCATATAGGTACGGCACTATAACAATTACTTGCATACAATTGTATATATATATATATATATATATATATATATATATATATAACTTTTCTCGATAATAATGTAGGCTATGAATAATATTTTATCTCCTCTGGCCCAAACTGATCTCCTCCACTTCATTCAGAAAATATACACGCATATCGAAACTCAGATTCTGTTTTCTTCTGTTTTCCTCCAAACACGTCCTTTACGACCGGACACTGATTATAATATTTCCTGAAATACTTCACACTCCCACATCTAATGTCATTCCATTTTGCGATTTTGATTTAAATGCGGAATTGGTACGAGAATACAATTGGAAATAGATATTATATATTTCCTGTAAGGCTGCTTCTCTCTTCCTTACGCATCAGGGAAATTACTAAGAAACATATTTCATCTTCCTCATATCGTATATATGATTACACTTCTATGCCCAGTGCTGTTGGTATAATCCTAATTATACTATTTTTTATATCACACCGCTTATTTCCTAGTTATTTCTATTTATTTCCCCATAAGAGTTTATCATAAGTTTTTTTCCCCAAAAAATTATCTTTGTCCATACTTTCCCCTATACTCTTCCTCCTACTTTCTTACCCTGCACATCCTCTTGAAAGATGTTTTTAAAGGCCTCTGTAACAAAACACTGATCTTCTGAAACCTTTATTTACTCATTTTATTTCATTCCTATTTTATTACTATGTTGTTTTTATTTTTATTTTTATTTAATTTATTTCATTACTTCATTATTTCATTTTTCATTTTTTTGTTTTATTTTTTATTTTTTTATTTTATTCTTATTAAATTTTTGTTATTTCTATTTCTATTTTTATTTCTATTTTATTGTTTTTACTACCCCTCGTACAAACGAATTTGTACTTTTAATTAATTTATTGCGGAATTTTAAAGGGTAAATCTTTGGAAAGGAATGTGTTATTTTTTTAATATGTAACGGTGATTTATCTATAGGTATCATTGTGGTTTCGCCTCCCATGCGACTAACATATCAACCGGTGACTCTTTCTGTCAGTGGATGTTTCTTTTGAACGAGTGTTTTTGTTTTTTATCTGATTTTCTGTAATGAAGAGACGTTTTGAATTAGCTTTATCAAATTATAAAATGAAATAAAATGAAATAAAATAAAGTATGCCCATACTATCGTACGCCATACTGGACTTGAAGTTATAATTCTTGGAACAATAGTGATGTTTTAATTCATTAAATGTTCATATATATATATATATATATATATATATATATATATATATATATATATATATATATATATATAATAGTAAATGTGTGTGTGTATGTGTCCGCCTGATCTTTGTGCCTTATGTTCACCCAAACCACTGGACAGAATTGCTTGAAAATTGGCATCTGGACTACTGACCTCTCAGTGAAGCAGTGAAGGTCATATTCTATATAAGAAAGATATCACTTTAATGTGAAACTATTTTCCCATTCAAATGGAATTTAAACCATAGGTAAATGCCCAAACATGATATATATTCCCAAGATTTCAGCAAACGTTGATAATATTAAGATGGTCTCTGGAAGATAAGCACTCACCCCCACACAAACACACCCACCCACCCACTGACATTTAAACCATAGGTCCACCGAAAATTCAAATAGGTACAATTTCAATTAAATGTATACGAGATTTAATATAAATATATATATATATATATATTTATCAATTTTGAAAGAATTTGAATTAATCACGTGTTGCTTTAAAGTGTATATGAGCCAAATTTCATGAAATGAAAAGATTAAAGAAAAAAGATTAAAGAAAAAAGTTTCGTCTTGATAAGGTCAGGCTACTTATTGCTCTGACCGAAACATATTTTTTAAATGTGAAGCAAAACAATGTATGTATAAATAAAACTCTTAAATTACCCCACGTATATATTACACGTGGCATGGTGTCTCAGTATTATTAATCTGACATATGACGAATGAGGCTAATACAGGATCACCAGTTTGGAAATGGAGTTGATCAAAGGGAAGGAAAACTCTTATCGCAAAGCTGTGCTGCCTTACTAGAATACTAAGTCATAGGAAAGGCTGAAGGAGTCAACTTTTTGGGGTAATATGAAGCGGACTGCAAGGTAGTTCAATGCTGTTTAAAACAAAATCATGCGAACCCCTACAACAACAATGAAACCATATATCTCGGTGCTTGCCTAAGCTGAGGTCTATTCTATTCTAAAATGTGTTTTCAAAGATGTGAACTACTACGCAATCAGCACAAAACATGAGGTATAGAAATTCTGATGTTCATATTAACAATATGAGCCTTGAGTATTCTAGGATATCCTGTTACGTTAAGTAGATATTTTCTGTCTATTTTCCCGATTCCATATTCAGCGTGAATAGATATTACACCACACGGCACCTCTGTTTTAAGAATTAAAACAAACTCCACAGCTTTTGAAGTAGAATAGTCACCAAAGAAACAAAGTAAACAGTTCATTTTAACTCACGACACGGGGTACGACTGCGAGTTCACCGAAACCACTTATCAGATCAACGCACAGCTAACAAGTAGTCTGCAAGGAACAGAAACTGGCGCCTCGATGGCTTCCTTTTAAGCCAGTCTTGCGCTAGGAACCTTTAATCTATTGCCTCTGTTAGTGTATCCGAATATACCATCGACGAGATTATGTGTTTAATTCTGCCATCCACTACAAAGCACAGTCATTAAGGTAGGTATTTATCGTATCATTTAAGTCACAATAATAGCAAAGGTAAACCCGCATAAAAGTTGCCCCCACAACGGGCTGTATCAAACACTTTGTTTCGCGAAGCTCATTATCACATTAATTACATTGATGATAAGTGTTTTAATAATGATATATTGTAGAACAATAACCGTTTAGTCTTTCTTTCTCTCTCATCTCTATCTTCCTCTTTCTCTCTTACTGATTTTTATAAAAGTGAACGTTATAAAAGTCAAAATAATAATGTAAACATTGCTGCTTATGAAATGTATGATTATATAGCATGCGTAAAAGTTGCCCTTCCTCTCTTACTCTTTCTATTTTGTCTTCGGAGTCTCTCTTTTCTTTCTCTAATTCATCTCACTATACCTGGCTCGTTATTATGCTGATAATTATCATATAAAGATCTCTGCGGATAATTATAAAGACATACGGTGTGGCAATCGGTTTCCCCTTTCTCTATGACCTTCTTAGCCTCTTTCACACACTTATCGTTACATGGATTAGAACTATAACGTACAACTGATGACGATGACGATGGTGATAATATCCTGTGCAGCAATCGTATGCTCTCTATCTTTTTCTTTCATTATTACGTCCTCTTTAGAGTCTAATACTTCACACTCACACGCCCCCTATTTACTATTATCTCTCTATCTCCCCATTTGACACACAGACTGCTCTCTCTATGTTAACCTCGTAAACTCACACCCACATTGTTTCATTCTCGCTCACTCTCGCTACTTCGTATTTCACACTCTAACTCTCTCGTACTACTTCATAGACTCACATCAACTCTCTCTCTCTCTTCTCTCCCTTCTTCTTCTCTATTTAACAAATCAGGATGAATGAATAGGTGTGAGATTATCGTGTTAGGGCGAAAAGGAAAATCGAATCTACCTCAGTAATTCTGAATTCGTAATCGAATTCTATTTTAATTTATCGATATTCTTTTTTTCTTTTTTTATAATTATGATTCAATTCTTTCCTAGTTAATCGATAATCACTTTTCTTTTTCCAATGACAATGCTTATTTTCGCATTTGTTTTATTTTATGATACTTTTAATTTGCGTTTAATCTAAAATTGAAAACAAAAGTACAGAAAACTAAATATTCTCAAAGTAGGACAAAAAGTATGCTGAATAAACATGATTGAATATTGGATTTTTAATCAGACTATTTGAATATGTATTATAGCGTTTAAATTTAAAGGATTTCTGCTTGGCTCAAATTCATACACACACACACACACATATATATATATATATATATATATATATATATATATATATATAACGTCATGTATGTTTATATGTTTTTAAATATTTATATTATAAGATTAACTATTAAACTAATGAACCAATCATTATAAATTATAGAATATGTGTTTTAGGCAGCACGGTCATTAGGCACATTGTTTTTTGTAAACCGAATCATTTATGTTGGTTAGCCTGCTCACTTCTAGGCATATATATATATATATGTATATATATATATATATTCAATACATAGACATAGTTTTTCATATATGAACAACTAAACAAAAGACCGACTTTCTTTGACCGAAGAGATCATAGTTTTTAATGACTACCGATCAGAACATCGGCCTGTCAATGTCGCTTTTTTACTACTCTGTGTATAGCACAACTCTTGACTGAGTGCTGGATAGCCGCCCTGTTTGCTATTTAGATGTTAATTTACATAACACGTCTAGACAATGCGTGGAGGAGCATTTGTACGCGCATCGGCTACTGTATCAAAAATGACATTTTCATCGAGGTTCGAACCGTATGCCCGACAAGAATTGTCAACTCCTATACTGACGTTTGAACGTTTTGCATGAAACACATATGTATATTGGTTTATTTAGAAAATTATATTTATTTATAAATAATTATATATATATATATATATATATATATATAATATATATATATATATATATATATATATATATATATATATATATATATATATATATATATATATATATATATTACCTATGGTTTAAATTTCATTTGAATTAAAGAGAATACAGTTTTCAGGGTGGGGGCACCGTTTAAGTTATATATTTCTTATATGGCTTATGCATTTTTAAGATATTCTGTCCAGCGGTTTGGGTTGATATAAGACACAAAGATCCATCGGGCATACACACACAGATAGAATTTCTATGTTGTATATATAGATATTGAAAAAATATGTCCATGTATTGAACATATATATATATATATATATATATATATATATATGTTTATGTATTTATGCAATTTATTTCCTCTTAGTATATGTGAAGAAAATGTAAAATATACTCTAATTTCAAAGTATTTATCTATAAACAATTATATCTATTCCACTGGATAATAAATATGTAGAAATCTCTAATTTTTACTCAGTTTTCTGCTACTAATATATATATATATATATATATATATATATATATATATATATATATATATATATATATATAAACATATATATATGTAATTATATATAAATATAACTATATATATACACATATATATACATATATATGTATACATATATATATATGTATATATATATATGTATATCATGTATTTACAAATCACAGTTATGTCATGCTGTGACATTTTATCAGTTTCAAATCAAAGAGAACCTAACACCTGTTTCTTGAATAATAAAAAACAAACTGAACAAATTCGGGCAGAGAATAAAACACTCAAATCGTCAGAGCATTGTTTTAAAACGAAAACCATAGACTATCAAAGCGGGTCTTCATGCAAAAAGCCTTCAAATGACTATGATAGATAACACCAGAAAACAGCAAAGAAATTTCGAAATTGGAGTTGACAGAATGCGCAGAATCACGTTTGCACATTGCAAACGGATCATTTGGTAGACTCTTAAATATCATTTGTAAATTATAGGATAATGTATTAAATTTCTAGACAGTATAACTATATTAAACTCTCTTTAAGTAAATTGTATGTAAATAATTACGATTTAAGTTTGTGTAATTTTGCAAATTTTCCTTCCATATATGTAAATATCTGTGGGCACAGTTATGCGTACACATAGTGACAAACATTTATGAAACTATATATAAACCACATACAGATAGTTTTTTGATTGTACTGACTCTCTTCCTTTGCAATAAACAATCCCTTTAGTTTATCAGCGACGACAGTACAGGCCTTGACGGCGTACGACGCAAGAACAATTACAGCCTGACCATTCTGCATATACATTACAAGCCAATTTTTCAATATGTAATTACTTATTGCATGGTTGACTTACAGCATAAACAAATGTATATTCATGTTGGACGTTTGAGTTATTATTAGATACTTCCAGATAATATTTTTTAAAGTTGCAGCAAAGATTCATAAAGGGCTCACACATATTGCATAGTGACTACTAGATTACGGATCGATGAATAACATTACTAAAATAACATTAAAATATCAAGACTAGGATATGACACAAAACTCTACCACTTTTACAAGAAGTGTCGATAAGAAATACAACTTGTATTCGAAGGATTTTTTCTGGGCTTTTTTCTCTTCACTAATGAAGTGAGAGTTTCTTGTGTCTCTCTGTTATCAGAACTATCTGAAATAATGATGCTACTGTTTTTTTTTAGTTTTATAATTTGTTTGGTTTAAAATTGCTATTTTCGTTTCGTTTCCGTGTCGAAATTTAGAAATACGAGCGAATTAGATTCGCGAACAACAACGAGATTAAATGAAAACCAGCGACCAAAAAGTATATTACTAAATTTAAATATTGTTTTAAAGAAGGTATTATGTTTCCATTATACGGTGGACAATATACAGATTTATACATACAGAATTTTGTAAAATAGACAAACGAAAAAAGTATAGTTACTTTTACAAATGTACATGGGAAATAGAGAGGAATGCTGGTAACTGGGGAGCATCTGCATTCCTATTTTTTTTACTTGGACGCACTTGCACTTGGGATGACACTGCAGTCCATCGAGTTCATCTCAGCTGAGCATAACACGAATGAGAGACAGTTTACCTGTTATAAGCTCTGACTAATGGCCGTAATGGGGAACGATAGGGGCCTCTTTCCGACGAAGGGAAGGGTCTTCGTCCCCAGTTAAAAAGCTACCAAAATCTGAATAATTAGATACATCGAATACACCAGGCACTAAAACAAAACTTATACCAAAGTGACCAGCTCTTTAATAGGGAACCTGGAATGTCAGCACTATGCTTACTGATATTTCAACTGAGTTATTTCCACTTTCTTCTCAGTAAATCTTAAAACATTTCCATGACAATAAAACTAATACTTTGGCGTGGTGTCACAGATTAATGATTTACGTCATGTTTTAAAATATGAATTCAACCACAAACGATAATTTTAAAACATAAATGGCTTAACATTAAAAATAGCGTTGGAAATTATTTAAATAGTCCAAAATAATTTATTTAGGTTTAACTCTCCGGTTGCGTATATTTTACTAGTCTATATATTAAAAGATAACACTTGTGTGTGTCGGTCAGTTTATAGAAAAAGTAATAAAGGGTCTTCCTACAATATAAAAGTTTATACTTAGGTAGAGTTTCCCTAAAAATATGATGAGATTAATCCTGACATTCTACGGGCCCTTTTAAGGATGTGCTACGCTCTTTATTACATATTTTGCACAAGAAATAGAAATATTATTATAGATGTTATTTAAAACGACGACCCCTAAAACATTCTAATTGCTTAGTTGGGTGAGCCACAGACTACTAATATCGAGTATGGTGTTTTGATCCTGCCTAGAATTGTTTTTTTAAATAAACAAAAATATCATTAATCTTATTTTATATAATGAAATGTAAGTGAAAACATCTTACAGTTTATAATATTTAGTACCTCTCGCTCTCTCTCTCTCTCTCTCTCTCTCTCTCTCTCCTATGCTCTCTGTGCATATTGATATATATCTATATAACAAAAAAAACATATGTTTGTATTTATGTGGGAGTGGCTGTCCGTTAATAGAAAGATAGTCTAGAGAATGTTCTTAAATTATGAAATTTAATACAGAATTTTCCAGGAAACATGATGATATAAGTCCTGAAACTTTACGTACATTTTTAAGGTAGTTACAAGTCCTTTTGCGACATTTTCCACAATAAATAAATTATGAGTGCCATTACAAGTGCAATTTAAAAAGACGATTCGGTTGGACTCAGACTGAGAACATCGATCTTGCCTCGAATTTTTTTTTATTAATGAAAACAGAGAATATGTTTTCCTTGTTTTTAAATATAATAAAATGTAAATGAAGAGCATTTAAGATTTCGGTATATTTAATACCTAATACCTCCTGCATGTCTGTGTCCGTCTGTCTGCCTGTCTGTCTGTCTGTCTGTCTGTCTGTCTGTATGTATGTATGTATATCTGTCTGTCTGTCTGTCTGTCTGTTTGTCTGCCTGTCTGCCTGTCTGTCTGCCTGTATGTATGTATGTATGTATGTATGTATGTATGTATGTATGTATGTATGTATGGATGAATGGATGGATGGATGGACGTACGTATGTATGTATGTATGTATGTATGTCTAACTGCTGTACCTCTCTATATTTTTCTCGTTATATTCTATATCTATAAATATATATATATATATATGCATATAAAGATCTCTCTCTCTCTCTCTCTCTCTATATATATATATATATATATATATATATATATAATGATGAATATCTGTGCGTCTGTATATTTCATTTTATATCTCAAAAGACGAGGAAGTGTACCTAATATATAAGTGGTTTACATGTAAAACTTACATATAAACACTAGAAACGGTCCAGTGTCTATAACTGTCTTGTTAAGTGAGCTAACTGTAATCTTCCAGCAAGTAACACGGTTAAATTCATATATTTATAGGCATTATTTTAACAATATATGAAGTTGATTACACAAGGCTGCTGCTGAAGTAAACTCTACTTAATATACTGTTGCGCATGATTCTATTACGTATTCGAACATCGGAACGCCGCGTAAACCTGCTAGTATATATATATATATATATATATATATATATATATATATATATATATATACTATTTCATGTATCCACATCCTTTCTACCTTCCTTTCTTAATAGACGTTAATATTTCAGCTACGTTCGTCCGTCAATCCGTCTATCTACGCCCGTCCTGTTTTCATGATACTATCCTTCCAGATATTACCTCCTCTTATTTTAGAGCTGTTGAAAGAGGGTAGTATCTGTTCTGTTTTCATGATACCCTCCTCCCAGACATTACCTCCTCTTTTTGAGAGGGGTGGAGTTAGTGTAGTATTTATTCTATTGTCATGATACCATCCTCCCAGTCATTCGATCCTCTTTTTTGAGAGGTGTGGAGTTAGTGTAGTATCTGTTTTGCTGGCATGATACAATCTTCCCAGGCATTACCTGCTCTTTTTTGAGAGGTGTGTAGGTAATGTAGTATCTGTCCTGCTTCCAACTAGCAAAAATATGCGACCGGTAGCTTGTGCAGTATACCGCCCCTATGGGATACGTTTCTAAGGGCCTTGTGCAGTATTGCGCCCCTATCGAATACGTTTACTTATTCTTCATGAACAGGGGCACAAATGCACCATATGAGGTCTTTGATACAACGGGGGCGTATTAATATGAATGTTTTTATGATAGTGACGCTACATAATGAACTTGATTTTTGTTCTTTGATACGACAGCGGCGAATTAATATGAGTGCTTATGTATGCGCACCGTGGTAGAAATAAGTACTATATGGTATGCGCACCGGGGCAGAGATAGGTACGTGTATAGTGTGCGCACCGGGGCAGAGATAGGTATGTATATAGCATGCGCACAGGGGCGTCGATAGGTACGTATATAGTATGCACACTGGGGCGGCGATAGGTACGTGTATAGTATGCGCACCGGGCGATGATAAGTACGTATATAGTATGCACACTAGGTCGGTGATAGGTACGCCCACCGTGGAGGTGATAGGTACGTATATAGTATGAGCACTAGGGCGGTATTAGGTACGTATATAGTATGAGCACTAGGGCGGTATAAGGTACGTATATAGTAAGCGCACCGAGGCGGATATAGGTACTATATAGTATGCGCACCGGGGTGGATAGGTACGTATCTTGTATTCGCAACGGAGCGGGGATAAGTACGTATATAGAAGGTGCAGACACAGGTTATACTTTTAATAGAAATATGTCATGCTTTTGCCCTGGGCAAGGGAAGCTGGGTGGTGGGGAAGAAACAGCTTTTGCCAAATTCAACAGAGGAAAGGTGGCAACAAGGAAAGGGGGTCGGTGAAATGGGGTGATCAGGGAAGAAAGAGGGTGAAAGATAAAACGACAGCTAGCGAGAGAGGGAGATACATTGAGGTTTGAATATAAAGATGTTACACACACTATTTTTCATCAATTTTGTGTTTTATAACCCCGAAAAACTCCGGGTAGCCCTGCTAGTATATATATATATATATATATATATATATATATATATATATATATATATATATATGAACTAGAATTATATATATATGCTAGTGTCTTATTGATATATTTATTTAACGAATTATGTTCGAAGTTCTTAATCTTGCTAAACTAATCTATTTAAAATTGTAAGTATATGTATATGTATATATATATATATATATATATTTATATATATATGTGTATATATATACATATATACTTATAATCTTACACATACCATTTATATATATATATACATATATATATATATATATATATATATATATATATATATATATATATATATATATATATATGCGCGTATGTGTATTGGGTGTACTACGCACTGTCTGTTGCCTATATCTTTGAAAATCTACTAAAGTAAATGTAACACTCTTGACAGGATTCGAACCGAAATGTAAGTGGGCGAGTCGTCATCGAGCCAGACACGACATTATCGACTCAGGCAGGAGAGACCAGTGACGCGCCATAGTTCAAAGTAGTCTGTAGATCAAATAGTCTCTTTGAAATATTCTTTCATTTCAATCTAGATATTGCCGTTGTTCGTATCCGAAGGATAAATATATAGAATAAATCTGATAATAGATTTAAAATCCGATTGCATCGGTTACCTACATTCAAGATTAGTAAAATACAATTTTACTACAAGCGTTCATTAACGTCCTACAGTTAATTAAAAATACGTTTTAATTTATTTACTTCGAGATAAAATCAACACTCACAACAGGAGCAAAATAAAGAAAACACCATTGTATAGGTTTCTTTTAAAACGTAAGAATGTTTGATTCATCGCTATTTATCTCATTCTGATTCTCTTACTGTAAATGTGCCATTATCACTCATCATTTTTCCATATATATATATATATATATAAACTGAAATAACACGCTCTTTCTCAACCTTTTCGACGTATACACGTGTGGGAATTACTTTGATTCTCTTCCCATGTGTAAGACGTGTTAGAATCGGGTCGTGTTCCTGACTATAAGCGAGTTTATATAATCAAGCAATTGTTGCATGCAAAAACAGAGTAATAATTAACAAACAAAATGAGGTACTTCAAATAAGGTTTATTGAATGTGTGTGTATGTGGAATGATGACGTGTGTGGTGTATGTATGTGTGTCGATAGAAAACAGTTCTTGAAAAGAGTATGTGAGTCCGGCGTGGGAAAGTCATTGACAACCGTATACAAAGAAGATGAGTTGAGAACGCTTACCGTTGTTGAACACATGTTGACGGAGCGCTGGTGTCTTAGCGTCATTCAACGAGGCCAATTGAATAGAGAAGAGGCTTTTTTCCGGTGTCCCTTGGTTATATATCATCTAAGGGCAGATAACTCCTGGTCGCTTTCAGCGCCACCTGACGGTGAACAGCGACACCTACCGGCCAGTTAATGCAGTTATGTTTTGAAATAAAAGGATAACTGCTACATACGCTTCTCTTTTCCTCTTTTAGTTTTAAGATGCCTTTTGCTATCGAGTGCTAAAAATGCCGGTGTGCGTAACTTCTATAGAGGCTAACTAGCAAACACCCAATATACGACCGAACAAATGAATATATACAAGCGTGTCTATTACTAATAGAGATTTGGTAGTTGTCTCTCTGAAGCTTTAACTATAGTAATGCTTTGTTAATTAGATCTCTATTTTAATGCTCAATTTAGTTGTTTCTACTTTTTTAGACTAACGTACAAAATGTTTATGCTCAATTCAGGATTAAGTGTGATATCTGTTTTGTTCTCATGAGATCATACTCTTATGCATTACCTCCTTCTTGAGAGAGGTAATGTATGTCAACAATAATCATTTTCACACACTGATTCTCGTAAGATCATTGAATTTATACGATATTGAGCCTGGCTATTGATAAATTGAGGACCTTTGAGGTAGAACAGGTACTGTATGCAACCAACATTTATTCAAATTGAAACTAATTTACACATCTATGGTATATAACAACATGTACTATTTCGCCATAAAATTACTCAACCGGTGGTTTAGATGCTGTAAAACGCAAAAACAACTGTTATGAGCCATTAATGTGTTATTACGATTACTGATTTTTTAAATGTTCAGTAAATGATTCACAGAAAATCTACAAGTATTTTATTTTATTAAAAAAGTTTTATCACTACTCTTGATTCAGGTCGGGTTTTAACGAGGAAATGTTAAAGTTGATTGAGTTTGAATATAATTAATTTATATAAATATGTACGTATATTTTTTTATACATATATATATATATATATATATATATATATATATATATATATATATATATATATATGATTATTTTTATTTATACAGACATGTACACAATCTGTGACGTTGCCATGTCGATGTTAGCGATCTAAAGCTGTTAGAAACTGAGATCTCAGCGGGCAGAATAAAAATCCTATCCTTAAGTCAGATCATATTTGGGAAGACTGAAATGGGGGGGGGGAGAAAAAGAAAATCAAAGAAAGGAATAAGAAAATTTAAAATTTGGAAATTCACTTCGTCAGACTTGTAACAGTTGAAAGTCAAATAGAATATAATATAGAATTAGATAAAATAAAATAAAATGTACTCGCTGAAGATAGTGAAAAGAAAAGAGGAGAACAAAGGAAGGGCGAGGGAGGTGGAGAAAAAGGGGAATCTCATATAATGTCTCGACGTAGCAATGTCGTGTTGATTTCAAGGCGAGCAGGAAGACACAATGTCAAATCTGGATTAGATATAACTTAGCGGTGGTAGTGAGGGTTTAAAACATTCAAGATATAACCGTGTTAGGTTATTTTTTAATTGTTTATTTGTTTTAGTTTTAAAATGTTTGTTTTTTATTCTAAGGTTTATTCTTGCTATTAATTTACTAATTTTAGTACTTTATTTAAGCCAAAGAGAGCTGACAATTGGGTAGCACAATGATTAAAATTATTAAAATAATTAAAATTGTTAAAATAATTAGAATAATTAAAAAAAATACTACAGTTTACTAACATGATATAATGATGGTGATAGCAGCACCTGTGATAATAGGTACATTAAGAGAAAAAGAAGCATATATATATATATATATATATATATATATATATGTTCTAAACGCACCACCACCATCGCTAACCTAAATCTAAGCTAGACTAGAAATTGTGTCTTCCTGCTCACCTAGAAATCAACACGACATTGACACGTCGAGACATTAGCTATGAGGCTTCCCATTTCTTCCACTTTTTTCCCCTTCCCTCTTTTCTTTTATATATGTCCTCTACCTTTGACGAGTATATTTTATTTTATGTTATCTTATTCTATATTATATTATATTTGATTTTTAACAGTCTTAAGTCTGACGACGTGAGTTTCCAAATTTAAAATTTTGTTTTTCCTTTTCTTCCTTTTCGTTTTCCCACCCTTTCCTTCTTCCCAAATATGATCTGAGTAAAGGATCGTATGTTTATACTGCCTGATGAAATCTCAGTGTCTAACAGCTGTAGATCGATAACATCGACATGATAGTGTCGCGGATTTTATGCATGTCTGTATAAATAAAAATAATCAAATGTGTAATAGCTGTATTTGATATGCAGCACTTTTCATAATCCCGGTGCAAATTCTATTGATTCCTATCCTTTTTAGGTTTACTTGACCTGGATTACTCCATATATATATATATATATATATATATATATATATATATATATATATATATATATATATATATATATATATATATTTAAGTTTATAGATATATGGTCAACTACACAGTCTAGCATTCTTCATTGTCTGAAGAACTTGAGGTTATAATCTACGAACCATCATGTACTGTTTACCATATATCTATAAACATAGACCTAAATAAACTCCATTGTCCTCTTTGCAAATATAACAACTGCCACAACATTACTTAATATATATATATATATATATGTATGTACGTGTGTGTGTTTTATATAGATATATTTTCCATGTTCTTGCATGTTATATATTTACATATGAGTACGAGGTTGCGTGGCATTTTCTATATTTTCTAAATTTATTTAAAATACAATTTTCTGAAAATATCCCCATGATAACATTTCAATCAGTAAGTCAATTTGCAGTAATTCCCTTTTTTATTCCCCAAACTATTTTCTAAAATATGTGGAAGCAATGTAGATTATATTATCTGTGCTTTATGCATCAGAAAAACACACATATTGACTATAGGTTATCAAACCGGAGGACACACACCATTTCATTCCAATACAAAATTGCAATATGTTTGGCATCTAAAAATAGCGATCGCTAAATAATGAGAATATGTGTTTTTTATTCGACCCAATTCGTGAACCTATTTTAAACAACGTTAGTTTCCTTTATTTACTTTCTTTTGAAGATTTTAATCATTAAATGAATGGATTTTTTGTCCTTTGGTTAAAAATGAGAGCAAATATTCGACCATTTGTTTGTGATATGTTATGTTAGTCTTTCTTTAAATGCGACTTTTTAATTTCATAGATGATTTGTTCGTCGGTCGTCAGTTTTATTACCACTAATATTTTCATCTACGCGCAGATTGTGTAGCTGCACGCTGGGTGTTCTTCTTCTAAATAAAACAATACTTACAATGGAACTTTTGTTTAAATGATGATTGGCATTTGCATTATTTGAATTATTCGGACTACTGTTCTCATCGTGTCTTGTATTCTTATAACGTTTTGAACGACATAACCTTCGATCTTATTCAGTTGGCTCTTGTCAAACTCGGGAATCTTCATGTCGAATTCGAGATACGTGGTGCAGCAGATGAAGGTGTTTAGTAAAACTCAATTCTAAGTAACAATCTTCCGTCAGTTTAAGGTTGGAAAATTACTACAGCTGTTACGAAGTAAGAAATGAAATAAAAATTAATTAAGACCTTTGCCTGGTCATTACTGATCGTCATTATTGATGGAACAAGGGCAATTTACCCCCGTGCATTAAATGAAAGTTTTAGTTCGATTTCCGTATAGATTCCATAGTTGGACATAATGATCTCCGCGTTCGATAAGACGAACCTGAAAAGCTCGGAGGTTATATCTGTCGATACGTTGTGAGAATAATACCCTAGATGAGAACAGTAGTCCGAAAAATCCAAATAATCCAGAATGAGACGTGTTATCGGAACAATAGCAGACACTCTTTATGAACCATTCAGCCCACAATACAGAGTGTTTTGGTGTCTCAATCATCAATAAATTAGGATAAACAGGATAAGATATTGTTTCTACATAAACCGTATATTTTTTATTAGTATATATCTTTTCAGACTTGGTAATACCAGTCCATCAGGTAAGAATACGCATCGTTTCATGGTCATCCTATAAATAATTTGTCCACGTATATGCCTCACTCACTGAGGTGAGTACGAATTATCTTGCATTCCACACATAAATTGTCTCATCAACAATTTAATAAATGTGCAACAATAAAGCGTTTTTTATATGACATTATTTTCAACGGTTTTGCGCCTAAAGTCTTTGTTGCGTCACATCATGCACGCAATGCGAATCAAAACTGTTTTTGATCAAAGAGATAATTATACACATAAACAAGGGGTGTTTTATTTTGCCGATAACCACAAAAGAAATCTATTCTGTCATCTCGACGAGTCGTCTTGTACAGGGATACGTGTTGATTCGCATTGATTTAATCTCTAAATAGTACGTCATAATATTTCTTTTACCGGCTCGATTTTTAGATCATGGTTTTTCACGATCATATATATGTTGTCTTACCAACTCTCATAAGGTGCAGTCAGTTATACGTATTTTTCTTGATAAAACAATGTGCAGCCATTGTCGATTTCAACATTTAACTTTGGATATGTATTAGGCCACCTATTCATCATTTCGTCGAAGAATAATTTTTGCTAGGTACTAATGTATAAGTTATCTACTAAGAACCAAATCACATCTTTCATAAACTTCGGGTTTTGTAACTTTTTTCGGGTGGTCACATGCTATTTATTATTCTGGTCAATTCATCTAGTACCCTCTTCATCTAACCATGTACATCGTCCATTATCGAGACTCTGTTTGGGGCTTTCCTTGCCTAGGTAACAGATTTGATCGTTTCCATACTTACATTTGATAAGTTGAATCTCTGAAAGAAAGAGTTTGTAAGATTAGCGTATTTGTAAATACAACTTAATGTCAAATGCCATTACATACAAATGATCTTTGGATTACCTCTTCCCATTTCTTGTAATGTCCCTGTTGTACTCATGTAATTAACATTTTGATGTATGTTTTACTCTTTCTGTCCGGAATGACAGAACCTTTACAGTCTTTGACTGAAGCCTTAGACCATCTTTGAATGATAGTCCTATCCCATTTTACCCACCTGAGTGAGTTAAATGATTTCTTTGAAGGAAAGATTTTCTTCAGCATCCATGATAGCGTCTCGAATCTTCCACTTCCTTCTGATGTTTATAGCGGGTTTCACATACTTTTCCACCCTGGTTAATGCTGCTACTATTATTGGTATTACAGTATTTTTTCTTCCAATTCTCTGGCAAGTTATAACTACTTCTTTGAGACGGTGAAATCTACGATTTTGCATTTTGCTTATTCTTGTTTATAATTATCACGCCTATGTTCCTATCCAATAAAATTTTGGGAGTTTCGATTTTCCAATGTTCCTGTTTATCTCTGTGTTGTTTTCTGTGCAGATGTTTGCATAACTCTCAGCGGGCTGCTTTTCTAACGCAGTCATTCGATTTTGTCTATTCTCTTTGGCGCTAGTTTGCTACGTTCACTTATTATTTGATTACCGTTTCGTCACGGTGTCAACAGTATAAACTGTTATTATTATCAACTCACTAAAAGTTCTCACACAGGTCATCATAAGTGATTGCTCACTGATACTAACCGGCGGTGTTCCATTGACTCTGAATGGCAAGTCCATGTGGTGGCGGCCTGTGTATTTTTTTTTGTTTTTCTATTATTCTATTGCAAGTTCTATCAGAATTTACATTTCATGTAGGTTGGTTTCAGCATTCAAGGACTTTCTTTAAAATTAAGGTTGTTTTCAATATTTCGTCCGTTGTATAGTCTCAGTCTTCCCTTTGATTTCAATTCCTCCCTGTCTGTTATCCAGATTGTTTTCGATTGTTCCTAGAGCATTGGTATTATTGTTGGATAATGGCCCTATGGGAATGGACGTATCTCTTGGAAATCGTTTATTTGACTTGCGCGAATTAACGCGGGGCAGTCGAGTGCAGAACAGTGATGTTCTCACAGTCGGAGCTGGCAGACGTGACAAGGTTACCGTGTGACGAGACCCCAGATCAAGGGGCAGTCTGCACTTGGAGAAGCTGTGACGTCACAGGCCCTTGCGTGGGAAACAGAGGCTCTGTGACGTAACTCGTTCTCGTGGGAACCGAGTTTTAGTCAGTCTGATTCGGAAAGCGAACCGAGAGGACGTGCGATTCACAATGTAAAGATAAGGGGTATTTCCCCTATGGGAATGCAAGTGCGAGAAATCCTTCCCCCTCTCTATGAACCCTTAAGAAAACATTAATAACTAACAACGATAAAGTAGTGATTGCTCTCTTTCTCTCTCGACGTTGCCCCAGTTGAAATAACAACGCTTGTAATAAATGAATTAAATTCAAAAGAAGAGTTTTTCTTCGGAGTGCACCACATGGCTTTTATTGCAGACATCAGACGATGAGTTTCTAGAAGAAAGAATTCATCTACTGGACGACACGACCAACCCTATACACGACGAGTATACGAAACGCGTACTGCTGCGGTCCAAGCAGGAGAGGACTATGCAACATATACCTTTTTGGTGCTAAGTGACTTGCCATTTCGAGCATGGAATGGGCTGATTCGAACCATGAGTTACCACGAAAGAACAAGAAAGGAAGAATTTTAAAAACAAGAAAGACAGCGTGTGAGGTCCGAAAAGAAAAAGGAAAAACAAGAGAAGGACGGAGAGACAAAGAGAGAACTACACACAGTAAGTAGAAAGTCGTTTTTTGTTTGAGAGAAAAGGGCGCGATGTGCCGTAAAAGTAAAAAAAAGGGCAGATAGACTTTAAGATTAGACTAAAAAATTGTTTTATTTAAAAAGACGTTGATGTGCCGTAAAAGTAAAACCCTAAACGAAAAGAATGAAATAATTATGAATGTATTGTGAAAAGAAAAAAAGAAAACAAACGAATTCAGTTAGAAACAAAACTGAATAGAAAAAAAAGGCAGTGGAACAGACACGCACGCACACACAAAATCAAATATAGAAAAGAATGGAAACAAAACTGAATAGGAAACTAACAAACACACGCACACACAAAAATTAAATATTTAAAAAAATAAATAAAAAAGTGAATAATAATAATAATAATTCGTGACACAGCACACATGAATTTGGAACTAAAAAACACACAGCAGTTTTAACTTTTGTAAAAAGAGGAAGAAAAAAGAGACCGTAAAGAACTTACACACATATACACAAACAAAACATATTCGGTCCACGTTTAAAAAAATGCATTCGATGGGTGGGAAAAAATATCGTGATTGTTGTTTTGGGGTAGGGCGTTTTTCATCAAATTGTATTGTTTTGAATCTTTTTGTTTGATTTAAATGTATCGTCGAGAGAGAGAGAGAGAGACTGATTGAATTTATTTTCCTTGTTTTTATTTCGGGTTGGCCGAGAACATTGTTTTTTTTGTTTTGTTTTTTGGCACTCCTCATATTATAATATTAGTATATAAAAATACGGTAACTAATTAAATATTAAGTTGAGGTCAGCCACTTAAAGGGAGATAGAATGAGAGAGTTGGCCTTTTGGCGATGCGGTAAGGGTGTTGAGAAAGTCCAATGTTGAGGCCTGTGGGGCCGTGTCTCTTCCAATTGATGGGTTGGGATTGAGTTATGTTCGCTACGCGTGACTCGTTGAGGTAGCCAGTGAGCTTGCGATTATACGAACAAAGAGTTGTTCGTTGTTACAGGCGTGAAAAGAAAGGCGAGTTGTAGCCATGAAAAGATTGGCATGATTATGGGTATATTTTGGGGGGACCTCGGAGTAACCGCATTGGTATTGGTCAATCAAGCATGAATGATGATATATTTAATTTGTAGGAATGGGTCCGTCCTAGGTTTTGGATGTGATCGGATTTAGGCCCGATGTGAGTGTCGGAGATACCACTCCAAAAGACACACCGTTTCCACAGAGGTGTCTTGAACCGAGTGCAGATATAGTGCTTAGGGATAGAACGGCACCTAAGATTAAATTCGTGTGCTGACCATAATAAGTTATATGTTTTAAGATAGGGGGTTCTGTTTTTTTTTATTCCCCGTAATTCGCGGTAATGTCCGCCAGTCAGAAAAATGACCATTGGTTGTAAATCGATGTTATGGAGTACGAGAGAAGGTGAGTGTATGCCTATGTGTTGGTGTAAATTCCTCGTGGTCAGAGGTCAGACCGTTATGGGCTCAGTGGTGAACTGAGCAGGTGATGGGGCAATGTCGGCCGATAATGTTTATGACGGGGATGGCCACGAGAGCCGGTATTGATCGTAAGAGAGTTTTCCTTACATCCCGGAGATAACTTCATGGGCCGAATGGAACGGCCGGTTGAGGTTGGACGTTGGAGGTCCAGCCGTACTGACCCCTGGTTCTGACCAGACTCTGCGAAGGGGTGTGTAAAAATAAAAATCTTAGGATTTTTTTGAGTAGGTAAGGGAGGAATGTTGGATAATGGCCCTATGGGAATGGACGTATCTGTTGGGAATCGTTGATTGGGCTTGCGCGAATTAACGCGGGGCAGTCGAGTGCAGAACAGTGATATTCTCACAGTCGGAGCTGGTAGACGTGACAAGGTTACCGTGTGACGAGACCCCAGATCAAGGGTCAGTCTGCACCTGGAGAGACTGTGACGTCACAGGCCCTTGCGTGGGAAAAAGAGACTCTGTGACGTCACTCGTTCTCGTGGGAAGCGAGTTTTAGTCAGTCTGATTCGGAAAGCGAACCGAGAGGACGTGCGATTCACAATGTAAAGATAAGGGATATTTCCCGTAGTGGAATGCAGGTGCGAGAAATCCCCCCTCTCTATGAACAGTTAAGAAAACATTAATAACTAACTACGATAAAGTAGTGATTGCTCTCTTTCTCTCTCGACGTAGCCCCAGTTGAAATAACAACGCTTGTAATAAATGAATTAAATTCAAAAGAAGAGTTTTTCTTCAGAGTGCACCACATGGCTTTTATTGCAGACATCAGACGGCGTGGTTCTAGAAGAAAGAATTCATCCACTGGAAGACACAACCAACCCTCTACACGACGAGTATACGAAACGCGTACTGCCGCGGTCCAAGCAGGAGAGGCTTATGCAACATTGTATTGAATGTCTTCATATTTCATATATTTTTCAATTCTCCGTCAAGTACCGTGTACTTGCTTCGTTTTTCAATCTCCTGTAGTCTGCCGAGACAGCAAAATCTACGATTTAGATTTTTTTAATGGTGATTATTATCATTGTTATAATAATAATAATTATCATTATTATTATTATTATTATTATTATCATTATTATAAATTATAACATTGCACTTAAGAACAGCTTCTGATCGATAAAATGATTCTAGGAAACTTTAAACGAAGAACTACTTCTTACAGTCAATCACTTACTCTTCATGAATGCCCTTAAAGTTTTTTGGAATAAATGAAACCCAACTCGATACTCTAATGAACACGGTTATAAATATTTAGTGACGGCATACGTATGGAATTTGGCATCACTAAATGTGGCATTCTTGTCATAAAAAGGGGTAAACCTGTCCATTCAGATATCTTTCATGGGGTGGATGGATTATGAGAACAGATCTGACATGACTATATAAATGTCTGGAGATTTTTGGAACAGTCCCCAATATTGAAACAGTTTCAAAGAATAGCATGAATAGTAAGAAGTGTTGCATTAGGTAAAAGGAAATTCGGAAGAGGGATTTTCCACGGCGATAGGCTTTCCGCTTCACTTTTTGTTATTAGTTTGATTCTAATGACACTTCTTTTGCGTAATGTGAAGGTAGAATATTAACTTGGAAAAGGACTTCTTACAGTCAACCACTTACTCTTCATGAATGCCCTTAAAGTTTTTTGGAATAAATGAAACCCAACTCGATACTCTAATGAACACGGTTATAAATATTTAGTGACGGCATGCGTATGGAATTTGGCATAACTAAATGTGGCATTCTTGTCATAAAAAGGGGTAAACCTGTCCATTCAGATATCTTTCAACTTCCAACAACATATATGATTAAGACTGTAGACAGTGAGAGGGGTTACAAATACTTTAAAATTCTGGAGGCGGATAAGATTATAACCCAGGTTACAGTTGAGTACAACAGAAGAGTAAGGAGTATTCTTTAATCACACCTCCACAATCGAAATACTATATATGCTATCAATTCCAGAGCAGTAGCTATCATTCGATATACTGTCGGTATACTGGACTGGAATGTAGATGAACTAAAATGTGTGTATACCAAAACACGGAAAATGCTTACAATTTATGGAGCTGTTGCAAAGAAAAGAGATACAGATTGATTTATCTACCTAGAAAGGACGGTGATCAAGCTCTACTTAGTGAATATAGAAGAAGGTTGTCTATATAAACAAATTTCTGATATTATTGAGATTCTTTTTTGTGAAGTGAATAGAGAGAAAATACTAAGAACTGGAGTGAAAAATAATCGAAGGTAACAGGAGAAAGGATTAGATTATTTGGAAAGAAACTACACAGTGTAGTATTTAAGAATACTGAATTTAGAGATAATGACAGCTGGAATTGGTTGGTAAGGGTGATCTCAAAAGATCTACTGAGTGCACCTAAATGGCATTCCAGGAACAAGCCAACCGCACTATATCCATTAAACATTGCATTGACAAAACTGCAGAATTACCGATATTCCGATTGTGTATTGAAAGGGGATAAATCTTAGCAGAATATTGTATCTGAATGCCCAATGCTAGCACAACACCAGTATAAAGATGGAGACACGACAAAGTCGCCCAGGTACTACAGTGGAATATGTCCAAACTTTATTAGTTGCAGCACAATGAGAAGTGATATCAGCATAAGACAGAAATGGTACAGGGGGACGACAATGTCAAACTTCTTTGGGGCATGCGAATAGACTGATGAGGTTCTTGAACATTCAAATCTCGACTTAATCTTTCTAAAGAGAATAAGAGAACTTGCTTAATCATTATTATAGCCTGCCCCTTTTGAAACCAGAGTGCAGGATAAAGAACAAGAATAAATAAATATCAAGATCTATAATGGGAATTAGTAATACTATGGAAATGTAAAGAAGTAAAAGTGATACCCGTTGTAAATGGAATGCTTGGGACCATAACGAAAAGTCACCATAAATGGTTTTAAGGGATTGGCGAGACAATTTTTCCCCAATTCTGCAAAAGGCTTGCCTGTTAGGAACAGCGAAAGTATTAAGGTACAGCTTGAAAATCTAAAGGCAGGGAATTGATGTTCAAAAAAAGAAAAGTCCAACTAAAAAAATCCAACAGTTGAGACTACTATGAAAACAATAAAAAAATAAAAGTGTTCATTGTTTTTCTTCTTTTCTTTATTCGAATATAAACATACCTTTGTCTATATTAAAGCACATGTTATTATTTTGTGTTTAAAAATGTCGTAATTAATTTTTTCCGTAAATAGACAATGTCTTATTTTTGCTGCAGTTTGAGATTATAACTTCCCATCACATGAAGAGAGCATGTAGACCTCTTTGAGTCTTGGTAGATAACCTATAAAATTATAAATCGCTGAGTAATACCAGAATAAAGGCTAGACAAAACAGTCATGTCATGAGTAGATTAAGTGCTTTCGTCTTCACTGGCAGTCGTCCTGGGTGTGGCATCCTAAGTAAAACGCAAGAAAATTCATTAATATCTACAGGCAGACAAGATCGGTCGTTGTAGGATCGACATTCATCACGCCCTCAGCGAGGGAAAAATATACAATCAAAATATCTGCAACCTGCACAAACTCTTTTACAAACAATGAGGCATATGGTCAATAGATAGGAGTGATATGCCGTAATACGTAACAATGAAGCCATTGTGCACCGTTTCTATTAAGCATTGATGTTCGACATTAAGTAAGCCTAAAAGTTTGTGATGTTATCAAATAAAAAAATCAGAAAAATCAAATCGGTAGAAGGAAATGAAACTCTAAATTGGATCGCATTAGATATTGCTATGTTATATAAAACTCTCGGAGAATACCATAACACAGATATTACGTTGTTAATGTTAATTGATTCGCGTTTAGGAATTGCAAGATTTGATAGATCATGTGTTTTTTCTGAAGTCACATGTACACACACATATGCAGTGTCTCCCTTTTCAACATTATATTTCGAAACAATAACGCATACTAACTGATAAATCCCACCTAGTGCACTTATTATGATGATAGGTGCGACATATTCATATGAATAGCTGAACGAGAATGTCCACCTCAAGCAATGCGAGAATACCTGATCTGAACCATTCATATTTTCTTCTCATTATATTGTCTCAAATAGACGCTGCCAACGTGTGAAATAATTATAGTATGGTATGTTATTTTGTTTAACGTAATATCAAGATGTTATGCCTCGGTTAAATCTTTAATTAAGTCGTTTTGTTTAAATTCGGTATGTTTTCAGTTCTTAATATCTCTAAATTTTAATATAGATGTATTTGTTTTCTAAGTATATGTCTCGTATATAAATAGTCTGCAAACAATAGATTAAATTTAATCAATAAATCGGACCCTTAAGGATCAAACACTATGGGTGTACGTAGGAGTAATTTAACTTAAGCAATGGTTATATACGCGTCAAAGTTTTTAAATTCAAGCGTGGTTAGCGGATGTAGTTAGAGCTGATACGAATTGTTGAATAAATAATTAATGAGTTAAAAAAATCAGAAATGAATTTAGCGAATAAATTATATACTTTTAACTTTTTCTTGCAATTGATGGAAATACAAGACAAAAAAACCTTTGTTTATATGAAGCAAAAATGAACTTTACTGACTTAACATGATATTAAACAAAAATTAACATGTATTAAATGCAGCGAAAAGTAGTATCTTGTCAGAGTGCCACAGAAGATGTGTCACGCCTGAAACCAGTGAGACGATTAAATATGGCTGAACAACTACACAGACAGAAAGGTAATAAAGGTACTCGAACATGGCTTCAATTGCACAGCCGCGGTCATTAATCAATACGCTATGCAACACCTGCATAATCAAATAAGTATAGAAGTGGTAAAAAAAAACAAGTCTCAAAAATTGATAGAAATAAAAGAAAAACTTAGATTATTTTCTTATTTGTTCTTTTTTATAATTTTAGTTTCGTTTTTCGTTTTTCGTTTTGATTTTCTTACTGTAGCGATAATCGGGCAATTTCATTTATCTCCTTTCTACCTCCTCGCCCCTACACCAAAATTGTCCGTGCTGTTTGATTAAAAGCGTTCGGTTAAAAGGTTACCTCGTCCCGTGTCCATTTTGGCTGGATGTTAAAGGTCGTTTGATTGCCACAGTTTATCCTTGCACTTTGCTGATTGAATCTATTCAAGGCGAAACTCGATTAAGTGCATATTGAATTAAACGATCGACCTAATCGAACTAGTACACATAGGAGAATTAATATACGCACGGACACACCAACAGATTCCCAAATATATACATATATACACATACTAGAACATAAATACACAATCGATATATATAAATATATATATATATATATATATACATATATATATGTATATATATATATATATATATATATATATATATATATATATTTATATTAATTTATACATACGTTTACAAAAGTTCAGGTCTTTCTTTGTATATCTGTATATAAAAGAGGAAGTGTGTTTGCTTGCTTGTTTGCTTCTTTGCTTGTTATAGAATACGATATATTATCATTTAGAACATTAAAGGTAGTTTCAACACGGGTTAGTTTTTTTTTAAGATTTCATGATATAATTCCAATTTTCTTCCGATTCAATCTGTAGTTTAAGTAATGATATTCTATTTAACTAATGGTTCGCCACTTTTCAAAACCAAATCCAACTCAAGCATAAGGGATAATGAGATAGAATAGATGATGTTCAGAGATAAAACACATTATGAGAAGATTAAGATTAGTTGATGCAATGAATCAAGTTCGAATAGTTGTTGGGACAGTTCATGATATTAATCTGCTGGCATTTGATTTGAAGACGACCATGTTGTAATCTACAGGGAAGCATTCCCGTGGTAACATATTCCACAGGCGAGAAGCGTTTACGCAGAATCTCAGTTAATGGAAATTCTGCATAACGCTAGGATGAAGAAATGAAAGAGTTTTCGTTTTAGTAGCAAAACGAATTATTACTGTGAATGCCCAGAGAGGCTCAGTCGATAATCTCTCATTGAAATAGCGATAGACAAAAGGGAGAAACATATAAGTAACTATGTCATGTGTTATTAACGTGCTGATTAATTAAATGCAATTACAATTATTTATATTAGAGTGACGTGTGCTTATATTAGCTAACGCATATATGGAAGGTTAGTTTATGAGGCAGGGAACATTGTAGAGACATAATCAAAGGGTCAAGAAAAGGTCATTAGAACAAGGGAAACGAAGACGATGATTCTAGTAAGCGGATAGAATGTCAACTATACTGGAAGGAGAACTCTGAGAAGTGAGTTTCTTTAGTGTTGGAAGAAACAATAAAGCAGACACACGTGTAAGAAATAAATAAACGACCTTGTAATCTAAAAGTTATGCGCTTAGCAAATTGACTCTCAATTTCTCTCTGTCCAACTTTGTTTATTACGAGACGATCATAATTATGAGTACCGTGTAATTAATGTTAACATTATTGGTGTTGCGATTCAATAAACCTATTCGTCTTCTCACCCTACTGTCTTCAAATTAATTGCCTTCCTTATTATAGGAAATGTATTTTGACAAACTTAGTCTCAACTCCAAATTTGAACAACACGTTGGACACACGCAGGTCGTAAAAAACACTCTGTCGCGAGGAGATCCACAAATGTACAGATGCACGCATCGAAAGTTTGCTTTCGGATAAATGTTTCGAAGTTCCCCGTGTAATTAATATAAATAATTAATCATTAGTATTTAACAAAGCCAACATTTAATAAATTATTTCTTTTAAATACTTACGTATTTCCTAACTTGTAACATAATTTCAAAAATAAATAAGAATACATGCTTGTTTATAATCTTTCGCATTTTATTAAATCAAATTCATCAATAATTTTAAGTTATGCATACAACACAGTTTTCAAATACAAGTTTCAGTAATAGTGGAAAATTATTGTGAATTAATAGGTTCGTTATTAGAAGAAAAAAAAATAGTAAAAGCGTAAGTTGTTACACAAATTATTATTGCATGAATAAATTAGTTCAAAATTATGCTTTTCGCTAAACGCTGTAATATGAAAATGTCCAATGCGTTCCCAGATAATATGGTTATATTGCGACGTAACAACAGACTCTACAAGTTAATGGAGGGTTTTGTTGTAGATTTGTTTAACTTCTGAGGTTTTGAATAATTTAAAAATGTTGTCTGATTCTGCTATGTGGTCGAGAATAGCATTTTCATGGACACATAATTAAACAAATCCACAAAAAACTGTAAGCTGAAGTTTGGCGTACGGCCCAGTTATGGCAGCACAGAAGCTTCGTGAAGAAAGAGACGATGTTGTTTCCTATTTAGTAATATTTCAGATATAGTGTGTTGGATCTTAAATTGTCATTATATAGCTATAATAACATAAAAATCAACATCTCTACAACTATTGTTCAGTTATCAATTATGAAATTAAATTAAATCAAGAGAGGAAGACATTGTACATATAATATATATATATATATATATATATATATAGCTGTATAGTTATAATACATATAAAAACTCGATAATTTTCACATATGGCTTTATAACTATAATATAAAATTGTTAAAACTATATTACGGTTTTACGACTATAGTCTCGTGAGAAGTGTTTCATATTACTCCTTTCCTTTCCCTAACCGATGTGATACATCCGAATGAAAACATTATTTTTTTATATTAAACATTAGTTCATTACTTGACATTTCATTAGTATCGATTTAATTAAGTATCAATTACTTACTTTAATCAATTAGTATATACTACTACTAGTTTCGTTTTAAGAAAACTTGTAAATAAATCTAGTTGTTTATAATTAATTGTCAAAATATCTGACACGCGGAGAAAGCCGGTCAGACACGTTTATATGCAGGAAAAAGTATAGATACATTTCTTATTCTCAAGATCTGTGTTGGCCTGTAAAGAAGACATACACTCAGAATTAAGTGAAACAAAGTATATTGAAGAAAGTATAAATACAGCATATAAAGAGAGTGGTTGAACGTGTGTCTAACTGCCAGTATCAGAACTAGTTGTTCAAACACTGAGAGGCATGTGCTCCTTGTATTTGCTTTTGGTGGTTAAGGTCGATGTAAACAGATATTAGCAAAATTTGAACTGACAAAGAACATTAAACCTGTACTTAAAAAAATGTGTCTTTCGCCCTTTAGAAAAATAAACGAGAAATTAGATTGACTAGTAAGGACCGGCATTTCATCTAAAGTGGAGTATAGCCAATGAGCAGCAGCTACTGTCAATGTGAAAAATCTAAATAAATACGCGTGTGTGCCGATTTTTCGACAGGACTAAATGCAACTCTCTAGGACAACCATTATCCACTTCCAATTAATACGTTTTGCCAGAAAATAGACAATATGACGACCGAGTCAGAAAACCTAAAGAAGTAATTTAAAAACACATTTCCGAAATTTAGCAAGTTTTAAAACGGTATTGGCAATACTGAAGAACATTTTCACAACTGAAACAGAGGTGATACGGTAATAATCTTACAAATATCTGGCAGTCTTCGACTTACTTCGGTAATGTTAAATTTGGCTTACATTTTAACTTGTTTAGGACCGTAATTTTGATTTCTGCGTCTTTGACCGATGCACAAATATTAGGCATTCATAGTTCTCCGCGCTAAGTGCAGCTAGTTTGAAATCGTTACAGTGTTTATTAACGATTGACGCCGTCTTTTCTGATTAAGTTCAGCCACTTCAACCTTTTTGTGGCTTAAGGAAGTTTTAGGGCTAAATAACTCTGATAAAAGTTTAACAGCTACAGAAAAAGTCAAGTCGCTAATTTTTCGAGGTAAAATATAGTTCACACATTTGGTATGTTGGTTGTCCCTAATTTTAAGAGAAGTGGGCGACTTTTTTAAAGTCTGCTCAATTTTCACAATCTATCTTATATAGATCCGAATACTATCTGAAATATGAAACGGAAGATTTATCTTTGTCTGGGGAATTAATGTTAATAGTACTATAAACGGCATTTTGAGAAAAAGCATGTTGGTTCTCGGTATTTTTTAGCTCTATTCGAAATTGGAGTAATATTCCGATTCTGTTATTTTGTTCCAATACTCTTTCTTCGTTTTTCTAAAAATGTTATTACAATAGAAATGTTTTAAATCTTTCTTCGGCTTTTTATTGTTGTTCTCATTGTCTACTTCCGATTTAAAAAAAATTGTTTCTATAAGTATTTCGTCAGGGTTTTGTTGTTGGTGTATTTGGTATTTAACCAGTTATTCCATTGATTTGAAATATTTCATGTTTAGATGTGTCTTCATTGAAAACGGATTTTCGAAATTATTTATTTTATATTACGAAATATTGGTTTTAAAAGACAGAAAGAAGAGTATAAACCCTTTTCGTCAGTAAAAATACACTTTATTAAAGTAATCTTTTCATAGAACAGTAGATTTACGGTATCATCGTTGACTAGAGTGTCAACGATGATACTTTTTTCTCTTTTAGAGATAAAGAAATATAGGTATTTTTTTCTTGTTAAAAATTAACACAGTGCTGGAATAGAAATAAGAAATCACTGACTTTTTATAAAAGAGAAAATGGGTTAGTGATTTTCGTGAGAAAGAAAGCAGAGAGGGTAATCATTTTGGCTAAAAAATGCTTCATACCTGATTATTTTTCTTGGTCCGCCGATAAAGCCTGTGTGTAGAACTTTGAAGGATGTCGGGTTATTTCGCTGTTGGTTTCTCCACGTTCGTCATTTTAAAGGTTCTCAAATATACGTCCCTTAATGCACCTCGTCGCCAGTGTTGTTGGAAAACGAACTCAGGGTGAAGTAAATCAAAGTATATTGAAAAAAGTATAAAAACAGTATATAACTAGAGTGGTTGAATATCTGTCTGACTGCCAGTATTAGACAAGGGTAGTTCCAACGCCGAGAAGCAAGTACTCCTGATATTTATATTGACGCGGAAAAGTTGATGTTGGCCGTAAATATAAGTACCATGACAATATCACAGTAACGACATATTATAATTCCAATATTAAACATTTACGACTAAAATAAATAGCTGACAATACTCTTTTATTTATTTTACTCTTTTTTGTTGCAAAGCTTGTGTTAAAAGAATGTTTTTTATTTACAATTTAAAATGTTACTGGACCAGATGATATTAAGACTACGAAAGATATATATATTAAGTTTAACTGTATTTCCGAAGTTTAGATATGGCTAGTGAAATTTGTTGACCTGGTTAGTGAACGTATTAACTTAATTTGGATAATGAGGTCACCTGTCGAAATTAAAGGCGTGCCAGTACCGTTGATTGACCCAGCTCTCTAATGTAGTTTAATGTTATACACCCAACATGCCTCGAACAAAGTCTTTGATCGTAAAATGGTATAAAAATACAGAAATGTAAATGGTTGATTGACTAATCACAAGTTGTTGCCTCTATATAAATATATTGAGGGTTAAGGTCAGAGGCAAATCTAAAACAAATTAGAAATTAACTTTCTATCCAGTACAGACGCAAAATGTCTGATCGTCCACAAACCAGAAATAACACCATTCACATTCCTAAACTTGTTTTTTCGTTCCAACGTAATTTTTTATATATATTA
Organism: Sepiola atlantica; assembly: GCA_963556195.1. NCBI lineage: Eukaryota > Metazoa > Mollusca > Cephalopoda > Sepiida > Sepiolidae > Sepiola > Sepiola atlantica. The sequence goes on from OY744520.1 coordinate 79,384,530, forward strand.
TATCCTTTTTTATCTAACTGACTTTTTATTTATAACGGCGAGTGTTCTTGTTTTGAACGTACTGTTGGAACCGACAAATTAACGAAGTCTCTGAAAAAATTGGGACAACTTCAAAGTTCTTAAGATCTTTACAACACAGTTTGAGCAAAGTAACCGAAGGAAATACATGTGATAATCGTATATATTGGGAAGATGTGGATATTTACATATATACAAATACACAAAACATGAAATGTAAGCATTTATACACTTACATAAATGTATATGTATCAGTATATGTAACTTTCACCATATATACATTATTTATATGTACACATATAAATGTTCATATACATATATACATACATATATACATATATACATATATATATATATATATATATATATATATATATATGTATATACAAATATTTATATATATATATATATATATATATATATATATATATATATATATATATATATATGTATATGTATATATATATATATATTACGTATGTGCCAACAACTTCTTCATGGAAGACGCAAACTGATAAAAAACTATTGGGAGACAGTGTTGGTAATTGAATTAATTTTTAACTTTTTATTTTTCAAAAAGCTAAAACAAACAATGTTAACATGGATAATAAATTTATGAATTATTTATATACGCATATAAATATATATAAATATATCAATAATGCAATTACATATATATAAATTAATGTACATATATACATGTAAATAATCACCGCCAACAACACACACACATATATATATATATATATATATATATATATATATATATATATATATTAAAGTACGTAAGTTGCACATTTATTTGTTTATTTATTCTCAGTGTATACTTATTATTTCACCCACTTGTGCACTTATGATTTTCTGTTGACGGATTACACCACTATATATATATATATATATATATATATATATATATATATATATATATATATATATATATATATATATATATGTATGTATCACATATGTATGCATATATATATATATTCATGTATATGTATATATATTTATTCATGTATATATATGTATATACAAATAAATATATAAATATATGTACATATATGTGTGTATTTATTTGTGACCGTTTGTTTGTATGTATAACGTCGATCAATAAATAAAGAAATTCTTTGTAAACAAGCTAACATTTTTTTCAAAATTTGTTTTCGTATATAAAAACTCTGCCAAAAATGATTTCAATCTTTTATTTTAACATAGTTCACCCCAAAAAGGGCGAACCGCCACTGTAGACAAAAGGGGTTACTGAGGACAAGGGTAAGAGTTATTTTTTCTTCTTTTGGAGGGGGTTAAACCTAAATTGGGAGCTGTGCAGCGAGATGTCTGTTGACATTAGTTTTAAATGCCTGCATGTCAGTATCGTCAGGAAGACAGAGAGCAAGGAGGAAGTTGCAGAGTCAAGCAGTACGAGGAAAGAAGCTTTTGGAGTAGAAAGCTCTTCTGCATCTGGGGACCTCCACAGTTAACTGATGGGATTTGGCAGATTGTCGGGTTGGTCTAGTGAATTTGCGTCGTCGGGGCACCAGAGCAGCAAGTTCATCAGAGAACAATCGATTGAAGGCGGTGGGATAAGGGATGGAGCTGGGTAGATAGTGATGGACCTATTAAGTCGGCGACTCTTTTTTGGACCTTGTCTAAGAGGAAGAGACTAGCGGATAATGCCCCAGCCCAGATGTGGCAACAATACTCCATGCATGAGCGGATGGTTGCTTTGTAGAGATATAGGATAATGTCAGATGTGAGAAGTTTACTAGTACGGTAGAGGGAGCCCACCTTCGTTGCAGCAAGCCTGGCAATGTCTTCAATGTATTTGTTCCAATGCATGTTACCTGTGAAAATTAGGCCGAGGAGTTTGAATGATGAACTCTCACTTAGGGCGTCATTTGCCATGACAATCTGTGGTTGAAGAGGTTTCTTGTAGTTATTCAAGGAAAGTAGCTTTGTCTTTGCGGCATTAAAAGTTACCATCGATTTTTGACCCCAATCCACTACAGACTGGGAGTCACTTTTTAAGGATTCAGCCATTGCCTCAGATATGTGCGCGTTGGTTTTCCTAAATGACGAGAGTAGTACGTGGTGTCGTCAACAAATATTCCTATCGCAGTATCAATTACATCAGGGACGTCATTTATGAAAATCAGTAACAGCTGAATTCCAAGGATGGATCCTTTGGGGTACAGCAGCATTTATGTCATGTTTTTAGATTAACGGCCATCGATGACAACCTGGATCTTTCTTTTTGTTAGGAAGGGTTTAATTATATTAACTATTTGTCCAGTAATACCATATGAGTTCCCATTAGAAGAAACCCTTGATGCCAGACCTTGTCAAAGGCCTTGGATATATCAGGCGCTACCACCCTAGCTGCCTTGTCCAGTGAATGATATATGCGTTCACCGATAGCCGTTAGGATATCTGCGGTAGATCGTGCTTGTCTAAATCCGTATTGATGATCAGAAAGAAGTTTAGAATTAGCTAGGTGCCGAGCTATAGCAAGATTGATTAATGAGTCAAATATGTTAGCAAAGATCGGGAGTAGACTGATTGGACGGTTGTTTAGAGGATCAGTTCTATCTCCAGAATTCTTGAATACTGGTACCAGAGGCTATTTTCAAACTATCAGGGAAACAATATTCAGCATAGTTTTGAGAGGACAGAGGCCAGCTCAGCAGAGCTTTTTTTTATTACTATTACTGGTATAAGATCAAGTCCACAGGCTTTGGAGGTGTCAAGGTGTTTTATGATGACTTTGACGGGAGAGGAAGTGATGACCAGGTTCTCAAGTGTGGCTTCAGTCCGCAATGGGAATTTTGTGAGGGGTGGTTTGCCGAGTCCAAAGTGGAGTTTAAGGCAAATCGCTTGGGCAGTAGTGCAGCCTAATCAGTTGCCGTGCAAACAACATCGTTGTGATTTGATAGCGGAGGAATTGTCGATTGTCCATTGTTCATGACACTATTGTAGATTTTCCAGAAATCACGAGTACCTCATTTCTGTGACTGAATGCGTTTTTTGATTATCTCGGTATACCTTCTCTTTGCTTCATCTACTACTACTTTGCAATCATTTATTGCCTCTAGAAATGTTTGTCTGTTCGAAGTTGACTTATGGCGGCCGAATTTTCGGAATGCCTTCTGCCTCTCAGCAATAGCAGCTGCACATTCTGAGGTGAACCATTGAGGAGAGGGGGGTTGCTGAAGAATTTTCGCGTGGGGACATAAGAATAAATGCCTGATCTGTGACCCTTTTGGTTAGCTCATTTGCATACTGATCAGCAGGGAGTCAGAAGGTTTCACCCCATGGTGCGTCGCTGATGTGATCTCTGAGGGATTCAAAATCAGCTTGCTCATAGTTTCTCGTCGTTTTGAGCAACGGCTCTTCAGCTTTTGGACGACTTTTGAAAGTAATAAGTATTATTACCACAACGTGATCAGAGTTTCTGAGCAGGCTATGGTCATTCGTCCACAAGCATTGGGTAGTAAGGTCAAGAACAGGACGAGAAATTAGGCTTGCTCGTACACAATCAGTTTCTACGTCGTAAATGTTGGTTCTAAGTCCCCGGATATTTATGAATGCGAGCCTCGAGGGCGGGGACGAAGATGTTTTTTGTTGGGTGTTTGGTTTAGTTTTTTATTTTTTATTTTGTAAATTCATGTTTGCTTTGAGTTACAGTGGGGAGGGAAAAGTGGGTGCTTGTTTGGTGCCAATACGCTCACACAACCAGTCTATTAGTTGTGACTTGGTCCAATGGAAGTTGTGGCCTCAGAACAGTCTACGTGGAATAACTGTAGGGTCCCTTTTCCATGCGAGTCATAGCACATACAGTTACCCACGATATTATGCAACTGTTGACGGAGCAGTCGTTCTTAGCGCTACCTAAGAGTTAGGGCTCCTAACTACCAGTCTAAACTGTACATTCAATCTGTCAGAACAAGAGCGACCCAGACTAGTCCTGTAAGACTTAGTGACAAAAAACTTTCACCAAGTTGCCCAGATAGAGTGTAAAAGAGACGGCATTCATTGCCCTAGTCAGGAAACAAGCCAAGCACTAGGTGTTTTAGAGGCGTTCCAGTGTGTGTACCTCTACGTCTGACTACTTGACAGAAAAGGAGTGCGAAGGCCGCGCGAGAGGCAGAGCCCATCTACTCCTTAAGATATTATATGTTTGCAAACCGGATACTTTGTTCAGGATTCCAGCTCTAGGAAGGTTGTCGATCAAGACTACGGATGCCTCCCTTCTTAACGGTTAGCTGCCAAGACGTGAGTAGTTAGTAGCTATGTTTTATTATCAGAGTTTTCTTTCTCTTAGGTGGATGACCTGACAAGGTTTATGGGTCCAACACTCCGAGAGACGATAGCCTGCGCCCGTGTACTTGTTGGGTATTTCCGAGCCCTCGCAGGTTAAAAGAAATGCATCCACATATATATATATATATATATATATATATATATATATATATATATATATATATATATATTGATTTTATTCCATTAGTTGCGACAAAACAAGTTTTGTTTCATTGGTGCGAATAGCGACCAACTCATCGGGCCGGCGAAAGGAATTCAAATGGCATAAAATTTTAACTTCACTTTAACGGGAGATTGAAAATTTAAAATACATTGGAGGGGGAGGGGGATAGAGTTGGGGCTTTGTCTATAACGGCGACATGGGACATGAGAGGGGAGGGGGGAGGACCCCAACAAGTCGTGTTTCAAATTATTACGTGGGAGGTTTTTCACGTGTCAGTGCTGTGACGATCTCAATCTCGGCCGGGGTGGGAGGAGGGAGATGGGGCGACGGCCAGAGTGAGTAAAATTTAAAATGAGAATAAAATTATGATTACAACCGTCATTCTTATTTTATTTTAATTCTAATAAGTAATTATCATGTGGATAAAAATGTTTGATAATTTTAATTTAGGGTATTAATTGCTACTTTTGCATTTTATTTATTTTATTTTAATGTTTTGTTTATTATTTGTAGTGAATTTTGTTGTGATTATATTTTTTTATATTGTGATTATATTATACCGAGATCAATACTAGTGGAATCATTTTATAAGAGAAGTTTTCTGGTGTTACCAGTCTTATCATTAACAAAACCGATTATGACAATGGTAACGCCTGCCAATCATACCTACGATAGTCGCAGTGATAACAGCCTTATATAAAAGCCTTAATAAAAATAAAAATAAAAATAAAAATAAAGATAAATATAAATAAAATTAGAATAAAAATAGAAATAGAAATAACAAGTTTGTAAGAATATTAATGATAATAACAATAATAATAATAATAATAATAATAATAATAATAATAATAATAATAATAATAATAGTATTAAAAAATAATAATAATAATAATAATAATAATAATAATAATACTAATAATAATAATAATAATAGTAATACTGATAAATATCACCATCATTACGATCTTGCTACTTGTGAAGTCATTGGGCGAAATAAGTCGACAAGTGATGGTAGGCTTTTTTAATTCCACTACCAATGACAAGGACTAAGTACCAGTTAATAATTAAGTGTTCAAGGTAGTGATCGAGGGGTTAAGTAATTGAGATTAGATTAGTCTAAGTGATATCAGTGTTGATAGCTGTCCCAGTTATGGGTTTATGTTAGAATTGGTAGTATGGCTGAGAGGTTATTGAGGCTGTGCATTATATGTAGTACGTAGAGATTTGATATTATTGGTAGTTTAGAGGGGTGGTTATATATTTATAGATTCATCATGACTTGTTGGGGTGGGATTGGGTTGTAAATTTGGGTGGGTGGGTAGGGGGTTGTAGTGTGTTTTGGGGTAGTGTATAGTGGGGGTTTAATGTTATCATTCATTTTTGTAAAAAAACAAAAAACTGTTAATTTTATTTTGAAGTTTAGTAGGGTTGGTGTGGGGTTAAGGTGGGGTATGTGGGTTGCTAAGGAGGTAGAGTCTACTATGTTTACAGTTGATAGATGTCTCTTGTTTTCTATTTAAGAGTTTGTTTTTGTCCTTAAAGCGGATAATTTCCAGTTTTTCATTTAAGCATAATCTACATGGAGAGTTTATTGATTTGCAGGTGCTGGATTTTTTCAAGATTTTCCACTTTATTATGGGAGTTTCTTTTTTGGTTTTTATTTTGTGGTAGTGTAGTGAAAGTCCGGTTTGGCCAGGATGGTCTGGGTTGTTGAAGGAGAGTTTATGGTTTAGAATCTTTCCTTGAAGTTGTTGCCTGCCAGACCAATATAATAGTTAGTCTGGGATGGGTTTTCAGTTGAGGAGATAGATGCCTCATAGACCACTTGGGTTGATAGGCACTTTTGATTTAGGGGCAGTTAGATTTGTTATTACAGTTGTATGTTCTTTTAGAATTTGAGGTTACTGGGGTGTTTAGTATTTTCATGTTGTGCTTTTTTATGATTTTTTCTAAGTTGTCACCACAACAATAGCTGAGTTTTAGTGTATTCTTATTGAAAATTTTATAGAGTATGCTGTTATTGGGGAAATGAGTGTTTATTAAGTTCAGGAATTTATTCCCTATTTTGGTTTTAGTTGAGTTGTTAAATGGAGGTGTATACCAGATAATTTTCCTATTTCTATTTTTGTTCCTATTAGGGTTATTTTGTGTAGTTGGAATATACTCTATTTTGGTATTTTTGTATCCACTCTCCTTTAGTGCTTTATTATAAAAGTTCTTATGTTTATTGAAGATATCTATATTGGAGGAGTTGTTGCTAATCCTTCTACTAATTGATTCTGGGATGTGTTTACTTACAGATCTAGGGTGGTTAGATAGTGGGTTGACATAAAGGGGGTAGGAATTATCTTTAGCATAGGGCTCATAAGTATCTCTATTGAGGTTGAAGGTAATATCGAGGAAATTGACCTGTTTAACATTTGATGTTATTTCAGCCTTTAGGCCTATTCGTTTCATTTCTTTGGATATTATTTTTTTGGTTTGTTCACATTTTTGTCCGTTTGTGTTTTTAACGTACATTAGGCCATCATCTCTGTAGAGGCCGATTGAATATATATATGTAGATAGAATACGTTCACTGTACACTTAACAGAGAGAATAGAAATGTTAAGATGTGTTTCCCTGTCACAAGTTAGTACAGAAAAGTAATAGACAGCCAGTAGGGTAGCAACTGAGAAAAACTAGTCATTTATTTATACAATGAAGGCTACGGAGAAAAAGGATTAAACTTGAAACTCAAAATTAAATTCACAAAACAAGGTAAATACAAGTAAATTTGGTAGCATGATTAGAAATTAATAAAAATGGCAAATACATTTTAGATAGTTAAAAGAACAGAAAAGTCAACTGAAAACTTTGGAGAGTCTTTTTCATGTCGGCAGCAATGTGGCTAGCATTAATCTAGCATAAATATTTATTTGAAGGTTGTTCCAAATTGCATAAAATCAAATAGTGTTTCAGACTTCAACATAGGAATTCTATTAAGTGTTTTCTGGTTGTTTTTAAACAATACGAAAACTATAGCACAATGGGTTACGTGACGAGTAATAATGTTTACAAATCAGTTAAATTGTGTAAAAACAGTCGAAATAGTAATTACGATAAAGAGAACGAAGATTAGTGTTAATTGAGAGTCGTCCTGAAACGGTAGTGCGTGTTAATGCGTTTATTTTGACCGAGAAAAAGTGGCAATTTTTGAAAAACTTGACAATTTTGTGATTACTATACTTTTTTCTCACCGAAGTTGTCTTTTGCCTTCCAGATAAGGTGTAATTTAAATGGAGAGAACTCTACCAAAGGAATGCTGTATTAATGGAATGAAACAAACGTGTTAAATGGAATATATGTTATTTATAAAGGAAGCCATATGTATATAAATATATGTATATATATATATATATATATATATATATATATATATATTATATATAAAACAATGTTTTATCATCATATAAATTCAACTTCATCTAGTTTTTTCTACATACTTCAATAACATTAAATGCATAATACAATATATATTAATTCTGGAATTAATAAATTTTGAATGAAACTGTGGTGTAAGTGTTCTTATTAGTCGTGACGTATAATTAACTTCGAAATTAGCCATTTTGCTCGCTGCTTCTCTTAGCTACCTTAACTATTATTACAAGATTAAACATTCTTTATGTGTTGCTTCCTTCCATCGTTCTTTCTATACAGGTTAAAAACTTTGTTACTTTCTTGATTCCTTTTTTCGTCTCTTTTTTTTCCTTTTCTGTCAATAATGTTCCGCTTATTTTTTCTTGATTTCTATAAATATGCATCCATACCTTTCAATCAACAACTCTTTTACAGATATTCGTTTTCTTTCTTCTTTTTGTTTCCGTCTTTTCTTTGGGTCATTCCTCTTTTTTTCTTTTTATTTTTGGCTTGACATACTGTTGCTCTTTACTTAAAACATTTATTTCTCTGGTTTCATTTAACTTCATCCCTTATCAAATGTTTCTTTCTTTTTTTCCATTTTCATTCGTTCTTGAAAGGTGGGCGTGGTTAAATAAATACCAACGCAGACTTTACCATATTCCATTATTGTCAGTTATATAGCACCTTTTCACTATGAATGTCGCTAACCTGCACTTGTTCTTCCTGTGAGTACTTGATCCTTGAAAGGATCTAGTAGATTCCCTAGTATATAATTTAGTTTTAAATCATAGGAAATGGAAACTACTGAGCGATCGAGGTAAACTTAGTGATCCCGGGTTGAAAATTGCTGAAGCTCTAGTAATGTGCTGGAAACGGTCATAACGCCACATGGCCCAAAGAAAGAGGGTGTTAGAAAAAGAATCCGTTTAGAAGCACGCAAGGAATTTACATGTTTGAGGGCATGAGCCGATAAAATATACTGCATATCTGTCATTCTCCCCTTCTCTCACTCTCTCTCTCTCTCTCTTCTGTAACTGATCAGTGACCTGGAACGAAAATCACGTTGAATAAATGACTTGCTCTCTTCTATCAATTGTGTTTCAAGTTAGTCTCTTTGATGTTATGAACAAAGTTTTAATAACAGGACAGCATTCCATTTAGTCTAGGCGGATCACCGCTGAGGCGTATACACGGAAAACAACTTGTAACCAAAGTACGAATGCATATCGTAGAAGTTTAATGTTTCTGTAGTTATGACGGCATGACACCAAGTTCAGAACGCAACAATTGTGTGTTGAATATACCACTTGATGCGAGCATTTGGAGAAGGAGACCTTTTATTTTGTCAGCGTCGCAATTATATTTACAAACATGTTTCTGTGCACACCACTAAAAATATGTAAATTAGATGGCAAAATAATAAGTCTCTTTTCTATCATAAAATAATAATAAATGTTAATAATACTTCTTAATATTAAAATAATATAAACGTAAAAAGATGTATTATTTTAATTCATGCAAACTGAATACCTTAACAAATATATATATATATATATATATATATATATGTATATATATATATATATATATATATATATATATATATATATATATATATCAATGTCAACAAATTCTAGTCAGAGACCACCTCATAAGTAACTAAACGTGGTTCATAGTAATCATGAATGTTAGAACTCTCACCGTACTCCTCATATTTCAGCTAACAACCATTAAACTTAATACTCGAGTGGTGTTTGACCTTTATACTTAGTGGCACGATAAAATGTATATATATATATATATATATATATATATATATATATATATATATATATATATATATATATATACAGACGTTTCTCAAAGTGAATGTATTATTGTTTTATTTGCGACACAGATTTCTCTTGGGTTCACTAACTTTTTACCTTGTCGAAATGAATTAATCAGAATGCGTTACAGTCACCCTGAATAGCTAAGTACCGATAAAAATAAGTCATGTGACATAAAAATTCAGATAGATCAATCGAAAGAATAACGCACTAACTTAGTACCCATGACCTTTTGCTCTAGAAGAACGATAACGCAAGGTAATTACAAGTAAACAGCGCATGAGATAAGAGACTATTCGAAATAAAAATTATTTTCAATTCTCTTGAGAAATAAAATAAATATCCTTGAAATTGAATGTAATTCAGTGATGGAAATTAAAAGAATGCGCCTATCGCTTATCATTATTGCTGCTACCATCGCTGCCGTTTTACCAAAACGCTTCTAGAGATTCAGTACAACAGAGAAAAATGGCGTGTTTGTCTGTTAGTTGGCTTATTTCTCTTCGAGGCTTTCCAACCCAAATTGAAAACTCACTTTCATTTTCATACGTATTTCACTATAAGCCTTTTGTTTTGTTTTCTATGTTTTATGTAAAATTGATATTGCTCTTATGCTATCAATTGCATCATTATCTTCGGCATCGTTTCTTCTAAACCAATATATCATTCACACTTTCTCCTTAAACGATTCTGTTTACCCTCACACCTACCAACATCCTAACACTCACACAAACATAAACAAACAGAAGCACGCATACACACACATTTATATATATATATATATATATATATATATATATATATATATATATATTGTGTATAGATTTCAATATTGCGTTGAGAATCCGAATAAAAGAGCTCAATGTACATTTAAACAGAGCAAAACAGAATTATTAAATGGATAAAACTATACACACATTAAGGTTGTATACGTTATAAATTATTTCGACCTTTTAATTAGGTATCCTCAGATGTATAAACAACCATGTTTAAAAACCAAATAATAAGAGAAATTGATCATCGTCTTAAAAAGATAAATTCACTTTGTTGATTGGTAAAAAAGGGGGTAAATGGAAAATTTATTGAGGAGGGGTGATAGAAGTAAAAGATAAATTTCCCTCTTTTTTTTACATATACAAAAATATAAAAATATATATAAGAGAATTCGTGTTTGCTATTGGGAGTAATAAATTTTCTCGGTTAAAATTTCGAATGTAAGCTTTATAGGTAACAATATAGGATGAAACATTCGAGCGTTCACGATTAAAGTCCCGTTTAATTATTTACGATTAAAAATTAAAAGACGAAAATGCAGGACCAAGTTTTAAGTTTAGAATAAAAATTATCAAAAACTTAATTGGTTATAACGTCAAGATTCGAGATGATCTACAAATTGGTGTTTTACTAAATTGGTATATATAAAAACCTTACTAATTTACTAACATTTATTTTTACAGTTAAAACTCTTATTGTTACTATACTCTAACGGAATTGTTGTTTTCGTAAGTTAGACGAATCAGAGTTACTAAACTTTTGTTTTCAATGAGAATAGTGAAAAAAATAGTGTATACAGTACAACACCCATCGTTGTAATGGGGTATTTAAAATAGATCTCTAATATGATAACGCCCCGCAACTTCTTGAATTAGCTTCTGTTTCCTAAGAGGTGAAAAAAGTGGCATTTTTCATATTTTGAGGGGATTTTGTTCTATTCAATATTCTACTATAGATTTTTTTAAATTAAAGTTAGTATTTAAGTTTTCCCTCGGGCAACGCCGGGACAGGGCTCGTGCTAGTATATATATATATATATATATATATATATATATATATATATATATATATATATATATATATATATATATAACGAGGTAATAGATTTCGAGTTTTTTTTTTAAAGCACATGTTTATTTATTATATTTGTTCACTATACGACTGTTTTCAGTGTATTAAATCATATATTTTCTTGTCTTAGTATTATTATTATGTGTGTACTCACTATGAGGTATCACACAGGTCATCATCAGTGATTGCTTACCGACAACAACCGATGGTCTCCCTTAGAGTCTGAGTGGCAACAAGCCTCCCCAGATTTCTAGTGTCCACCACCTTTTTTCGATACCCACCGCAAATGATTTTGCGGTGTGTCAACAGTCGTCTACTACTGATTTCTCGCTGGCAGCGGCCACTAGTCTCCTCTGCGATTTGGGTGGCAATAAGCCTCCCCGAGGTCCCAGTACTCTCGGTACTCTTCCAGTGGAGGCATTGTTAGTGCGTTTCCACCTTGCTCTCCCCATCCTCCTTGACGCTTCACAACCATTTTGTGTGGTATCAGTTCCTGTTCCTTGGTTCTTGCGGTGGGGTCATTCCTGTTGTTTTTCGTTCTTCCTATTGTAACTTCCATTTGGTTGGTTACCCTTTGTAACTTATGCGGATTGGTTACCGCATTCGAGGAGCTTCCTTATGATTGAAGCGGTTTTGTTCATCGCCGTCGTTTGTATGGTGTCAGTGATACCTTTGATTCCAATTTCTCCCAGTCTTTTCTCCGGGTTTTTTGGGACTCTTCCTAGTGCTCCTACGATTATTGGTATTATTTTAGCTTTTTTCATGTTAAATATTTCATTTCAGTTCACTGGAAAGTTCTGTGTATTTCTTTCGTTTATTCTGTCTCTGTAGTATTCACTCTGTGGACTTCTGGAAAAGCGAAGTCTCCGATTTTGCAGGAGTGTTCCTTCTTGTCATGTGTGTATGATTGTATGAGTTATCTGTTTGTACATCCATACCCAAAGGTTTTTCTGTTTCTAGTACTGTCTCTGGTGTATGTTTGTATCATATGGCTGTGTGTTCAAAATGCAATCGTTTGCACAGTTCCCAGTGTACTGCTTTCCCCATACAGTCATGTCTGTTCTTGTTTTCTTTTTAGGCTAGTATGCTGCATTCACTTCATATATTATTTACTATTTCGTCTCTTTGTCTACACAGTCTGCATTTACTGTTATCCTGGGTTTTATCTATTTTAGCGTTAATGTAGTTTATCCTAAATGCATTGTTCTGTGCAGCCGTGAGTAAAGATTCCGTTACCCCGTTCAAGTTTCCTTTTCTTATCTATGTTCAGCTATTTTCGTTGGATTTTTCTCTTATAAGTATCATGAAGCGTCCATGTAGTTGTTTTTATTCACACTTTCCTTCTTTTTTGTTTCTAGATGTTCGCTAGGACGGTGTCTCTTGCTGCGGGTTCTGGTTTATGTATTTCTCCAGCTCTTTTTTGTATCTTCCACACACTCTTCTGTACTTACCAGTCCTCTTCCACCTTCGTTCATTTAATTGTAAGAGTCTGTCGGTATCGTATTTTGGGTGTAGGGCGTTGTGCATGGTCATCAGTTTGATAGTCTTCTGATCAAGGTGTCTGAGTTCTTCTTTAGTTCAACCTTTGAATTGTCCAGAGTATCTTATTAATGATACTGCTCAGATGTGTATACTTTTTCCTAGATTGGTGCTATATAATTTCGTTTCTAAGTGTTTCCTTGTTCTTCGCAAATATTATTTTCCAATCTTATCTTCTATTTCTGTAGATTTGTTTGTGTCTGCTTCTACAACCCCCAAATATTTATAGCTATCCTGTTCCCCTAGCGCCCCCATCCTCTCTTGGTTGGGGACGTCAATGCTCTCTGTCGTCTCCAGTGTTCATCTTTTCATCTCTAGTAGTGCACATTGTTCCATTCCAAATTCTATTTGAATGTCCTGACTTAAGATTCTGGTCGTATTTATCAGCTTTTTCAGTTCCTTTTCGGTTTTGCAAATAGTTTCAGGTCGTCCATGTACATAACGTGGTTTATTCTTTTTTCTGTGTCTGTAAACTTGTATCTGGCATCATATTTTCTGAGTATGTAGTTAAGTATCATCATGATTATTATAAACAGTAGTGCTTATAGAGAGTATCCTTGGAAATTCCTCTCTGTATTTTTATCTCAGTCAGGTGTTGCCCTCCGACTGTCAGTTCTAGTGTTCATGTTTCCATTGCTTTCTTTATAAGATTAATAATCCTGTCGGATATTTTTTTTATATTTTTAAGCATTCAATTATCCATGTTTGATTGATTCTGTCGAAAGCTTTCTTGTAGTCAATCAATGCCATGGCTATAATCTTTTTTTCTGCTTTTGATCCATGTATAGCAGATCATGCATCCCTCTTTTCCCTTTCCGGCATCCTTTTTATTATTATTAGTAGTAGTAGAGTAGTAGTACTAGTAGTAAGTGTACTCAGTAGGAGTGCTCATACAGATCATCGTCAGTGATTGCTCACCGACAACAACCAGTGGTATTTCCTGGAGTTTGAGTGACAACAAGCCTCACTAGATTTCCAGTATATGTCACCTCTTTTCGATAACCATGCGGTATCGCAACAGTCTCTTACCATTGATTTCTCGCTGGTAAGGACAATTGGTCTTCCATGGGATGTGGGTGGCAATAAGCCTCCCCAACGTCACAGCATTCTCTGCACTTTTCCAGTGGAGGTCTGGTTTGTGCTGTCCCTCTTTTGTCCTCCTCGACCCGAGAATATTTTTTAATTAATTTTAAAAAAAAATTTTTAATTTTTAATTTTTTTAATTTCTTAATTTTTTTATTTTATTTATTTTGGGGGAGAGGGAGGAGCTTATAGTGTTTCTTGTAATTTCTCTTTCTTTGGTGCATTTTTGTGTAGTTATAGCTGAGGCCGGCGTAATTTATTGTAATGATGTTTCTTGCATTTTCTGTTTCTTGGTTCGTGTTGTGATGTTCTTCGTGTGGTTTTTTTCTCCATGTTATTTATTCCTTGTTACCCTTTGTAGCTTAGGCGTGTTGGTTTCTGCATTCGAGGATTTTCTTTAATATTGCAGCTGTTTTGATCATTGCCGTCCTTTGTATGGTTTCGATATTCCCTTTGATTCGAATTTCTCAGAGTCTTTTCTCCAGGTTTTGTGGGATTGTTCCTAGTTCTCCTACGATTATTGGTATTATATTAACTTTCTTCATGCTCCATATTCCTTTTAGTTCTCACGGCGAGTTCTGTGTATTTACTTCGTTTTTCCGTGTCTTTGATCTTCACTCTGTGGTTTGCTGGAACGGCGAAGTTTACGATTTTACAAGATGTTTCCTTCTTGTCTATTATAATAACATCAGGTCTCCTTGCTTATATGATTTTATCTGTTTGTATATCCATATCCAAGAGGAGTTTGTGTTTTTCGTTTTCCAGTACTGTTTCTGGTTTGTGTTTGTACCATTTGTCTGCAAATTCGAAATTCAATTGTTTGCACAGTTCGCAGTGTATTACTTTCCCAACACAGTCATGTCTGTTCTTGTATTCTTTTTGGGCAAGTTTGCTAATTCACTTATTATATGATTTACTGTTCCGTCTCTTTGTCTACACAGTCTGCATTTACTGTTATCCTGGGTTTTACCTATTTAAGCTTTAATGTAGTTTGTCTTAATAGCCTTGTTCTGTGTAGCCATCAGTAAAGGTTCCGTTTCTCTGTTCAAGTTTCCTTTTCTTAGTCATGTCTAGCTATTCTCGTTTGTTTCTTCTCTTGTGAGTCTTATGAGGCGTCCATGTAGTTGTTTTTCTTCACATTTTTCTTTTTTGTTTGTGTCCAGTTTCGATACTTCCTGCGTTGTTCGTTGGGACAGTGTCTCTTGTTGCGGTGATCAGCCTTTCAGTGTTTTGGTTTATGTATTTCTCCAACTCTTTAGTGTCGTCCACACAGTCTTCTATGCTTACCAGTCCTATTCTCCCTTCGTTTCTCTTCGCGTAGAGCCTGTCTGTATCGTCTTTTGGATGTAGTGCGTTGTGAATAGTCATTAATTTTCTAGTCCTATTGTCAAGGTGCCTGAGTTCTTCTTTAGTCCAGCTTATGAATGGTCCAGTATATTTTATTAGTGCTACTGCACAGGTATTTATTCATTTGATTAGGTTTCTGCTATATAATTTTGTTTCTAAGAGCTTTCTTGTTCTTATCAGGTATTCTTTTCAAATCTGAGTAGTTTTTTAAATCTCTAGCAATGCACACTTTTCCATTCCGAATTCCATTTGAATATCCTGACTGAAGATTCTGATCGTTTTAATCAGCTTTTCCAGTTCCTTGTTGCTTTTTGCAAATAGCTTCAGGTCGTCCATGTACATGAGATGGTTTATTCATTGTTCTCTGCCTGTTAACTTGTATCTCGCATCACATTTCTTGACTATGTAGTTCGGTGGCATCATGGCTATGATAAACAGTAGTGGTGATAGGGAGTCTCCTTGGAAAATTCTTCTCGGTATTTTTATCTCCGTCAAGTATTGCCCACCAACTGTCAGTTCTAATCTTCATGTGTCAATTGCTTCCTTGATAAGATTAATATTCCTGTCGGGTATCTTGTACATTTTAAGCATTCAATTATCCATGCTTGAGGGATTCTCTCGTAAGCTTTCTTGTAGTCAATCCATTCCATAGATTTGTTCTTTTACTTGTTTTTAACTTCTTTCAGGATCTTTTGATCCATGTATAACATATCATGTGTACCTCTTTTCCCTTTCATGTATCCTTTTTATTCCTCGGAGAGCAGCCCACGACTGTTAAGGGAATGGTAAATTTCATCTCTAAGTTGTGCCGTTAGGATTTTTCACATTGTCGGTAAACAGGTTATTGGTCTGTAACTATTATTATTATTATTATTATTATTATTATTATTATTATTATTATTATGATCATAATTCGACACCTTGAAATATAGCTACTATTGAGCTTTCAGCACACTATCTGTATGACATTAGGAAATTAAAATAATATATATATATATATATATGTATGTATATACATATATCATAGTATTAAACAAAATTTAAAATGTTGGAATAGGTTGCGTGATTTTTGTTGCTAACTCTGAATTATTGTTTCAAGATGGCGAACCTCTGAGGGTCGCACGTGAGTTCAAAGTGTTCCTTTTGGACCTTTTGCTTATCATGACAAAATACATTGTCTATGTTCTTCAAATTACGAACTGTTTACGTATATTTCTGACTAGCTTGAGGTGAATATTTTCAAATATTGACATAATAATGTTGTTTGGTAAACTTTAAGCAGAACGATTCGTAAAATAATTTGCACTGAGGTGCTTCTGTTTTAGAAAATGCTTTGTAAGAAAAAGAACAAATCTTGACTTTTATAATGTAAATGAACTTTGCTTACTTACTTACAGTGCGACCAAATTAAATTTGTTTACCATTCTCTTTCAATTTCAGCAATTGTTTTACGGAAATTCTGGCACATTATGATAACATTATTTGCTGTCAATAATTTGTACAGTTATTTTTTATTCTTATATGGGGGTAGTCAGAAATAATAGTTATTTTTACTTAACAACAATGGGACGTTTAAAATTACTGACTGGGGAGAAAAAAGAAATTATAATAAAGGAAACGGCTAAAGGAATCTATTCTAGTGTAATTGTCGGATAAGTAAGGTAACACGTGGATATTGTAAAACGATTTCTGAAAGATCATTCCCCAAGGGTGAAACGATCAGATGCTGGAATATACAAGACTGTCACTGATTAGGATTTGAAGAAAATTAGACGTAATCTCCGTAGGAAACCTGGACAATCAGAAAAATGAATCTTAACATCAGCTGGGTGTCTTGACATACGAAAATCAACAAGGAATGCAATTCTTCAAACAATAGCTTCTGTGAAAGTGTCACTTACAAAGCCTCTTTTCACACCAAGACACAAACATCTGAGAATGCAATGAGCAAATAAATATGTCAAGATAAATATGAGTTAGTTTTTTTCACTGATGGACCGTATGGCTAGGCGAAAGGATAGTGTGTATTTCGGAGATGAGAGTCACCATCGTTTGAGACGACAACAAAGGGGTGGATATTATATGGGCGTGTATCATTAGAGATAGACTTATTTTTTTAATAAGAGTATCCGAACGAGTAAAAATTACATCTGCTGCATATTGCAATCTCTTGAGACAATCTCTGGTACGTTGGCTAGATGACATAAACCTTGCTCTACAACTTTGGTTTTATGTGTCCCGCATCACATTTCGTTTTATGTACGATAATGTTAATTAAAACTCTGCGTATGCCACTCAAGCATCTTTAGCATCTTTGGCATCGAAAGTATAGCTTACATGATCTGGCATCAATGCTTCCTCAGATGTATACCATGATAGAAAACGTTTATTCTATTATCAAACGAGATGAAAATGGACGTGAATTCTCGTCTAAAACGGACTTATTGGAAGCAACATATCATCATCATGGCCGTCACTCGAATCGAGTATGCGGTTTCCAGGGCTTCAATTGTGGGTTATCATGTGAGAAAACAGTCCAATGCGCGATCCACATATTTTGTCACATTTCGGGCATGCGTTATTGTTTGGTAATTGTGCACGTGGTTGGTTTTCGCGGCGTACTATTCTTGCTGTTCTCAGGTCTTCAGCATGACGACGCCGTTCACCCTTAAACCTATCCACACCACCTCCCACTTCATTCCTTCACTCTGTTCTTTCGAGTGCTCTCGCTTCCCATGTTGTGGGATCAATCCCGCATCTCCTCATGTCCTCCTTCAAACAGTCCCTGTACCGTTTCTTCTGTCCTCCAACCCTCCTAGCTCCCACATTTAGCTCAGAGTAGAATATTTTCTTTGGATATGACTTGTCGCTCATCCTTACAACGTGACCAGCCCATCTCAAACGACCCATAACAATCAAAGTCTCTACACTAGGGCAACCAGACTCTTCCAGGACACTGGTGTTGGTCCGACGATCTTGCCAGATGATTCTTAAAAATGTTCGTAAGAGTCTTTGATGCAGTTTTTCGAGTGTTTTGATATGTCGATGGTATGTCGTCCAGGTCTCAGACGCATATAAGAGAGTGGGTAGGACAATGGCCCGATAGACTAAGATGTTGGTATCCAGCCTTAAATCTTTATTATCAAAGACTCTGGAATAAAGTCTACCGAAAGCAGCACTTGCACGCCTAATGCGATACTGGATTTCATCGTCAATGGTGGCATTAGAGGCAAGCTGGCTGCCCAAATATGCAAAGCCATCTACGTTTTGAAGCGATTCTCCGCCCAGCTGGATATTAGGAGGGTTTCTGCAGTTATCTTGAGGCGAGGGCTGGAATAACACCTCAGTTTTTTTAATGTTGATGTTTAATCCTAATTTTGCATTGACAGAGGCATTACTCGTGGCTTGTAGGTCCTCTTCAGTCAGAGCACAAACTACATTATCATCTGCATATTGAAATTCAATAAGAGAATCAACATTTGTTTTAGTTCTGGCCTTCAGACGTCTTATGTTGTAAACTCCACCATCCATTCTGTAGTTTATGTATATACCAGGTTGAAGGTGACCATCCAGCAGGTGCAGTATAGCCGCAATAAAGATTGAGAACAAAGTTGGTGCAACTACATATCCCTGTTTGACCCCAGATTTTACTTTGAATGGATCCGTAGAGCAGCCATTCGCGATTACCGTTGCAGATATATCGTCGTGAAGAAGTTTCATCATTCTGATGAACTTCTCTGGACAACCAGCTCTTGATAGAATTTTCCAGAGAAGCTCACGGCTTACACTATCGAAGGCTTTTGTTTAATCGATGAAAGCCATATATAGAGGTTGTTGTTGCTCTCGGCATTTTTCCTGAAGCTGCCTCAGACTGAATATCATGTCACTGGTGCCACGAGCCGGTCGAAAACCACATTGTGACTCGGGTAAGACCGACTCAGCAAGAGGTGTTAGTCTCTTGGTTAAGATATGAGCCAGGATTTCTCCAGATATTGATATTAATGTGATACCTTGAAGATTGTTGTAATTAGGCCATCCCTTAAGGCAGTTGGTATTTCCTCCTGTACCCATATTTTGATAATAAGTTGATGCAGTTGTGAATGCAGGAGTTGTTCACCATATTTATAGATTTAGGCAGGGATGTTGTCCATACTGGCAGCCTTATTATTTTTACAAAGCAAGGACGGCAATCTTGGCCTCTTCAAGAGAGGGGATTCTGTTCAGTGAATCGTCCACAGGTCGTTGCGGTATTTGATGTATCGCATTATCGTCAACGATTGGGTGTCGGTTTAAAAGATCTTCAAAGTGTTCTTTCCACTGGGCCAGGATTTCTCCACTATTTTTGAGAATTCGAGAGCCGTCCCTGCTTCGCAAAGGTGTTAAACCTTGAGTGCTGGGACCATAGAGAATGTAGGTTGCGCTAAAGAAATTCTTCATGTCGTTTTTATCAACATAAAGTTGTATCTCTTTAGATTTGTTCGTCCACCAGTTGTTTTTAATGGCTCTTGTAGTTGTTTGTACTTTGGCTTTTAATTCTCTATGTTTTTTTTCTTTTTGGCTTCTGAGTTTGGGTCGTTAAGATATGATGCGAGCGCTTTCCTTGTTTGCTCGATTAGCTCTTTTATTTCTTGATTATTTTCGTCGAACAATCTTGATTCTTATATTTCTTCAAACCAATCGAGTCTTCACAGGCGTCCAAAATGGCGAACTTCATTGTTTGCCAATGTTCTTCAGCCCTGGTGGGGTATTGGTCCGCCAGAAGAAGTGATTGTTGTAGCTGAAGCCGCCTCGTCGGATCCTGCAGCAAGTTAGTGTTGAATCTGAGCGTCTTTGGTGTATTGTGGTTTTTCCTCCTACACTGCAGTTTGATTCTCATTATTGAGAAAACTAAACGATGGTCTGTCCAACAGTCCTCGGTGAGTGGGGAAGCATTTGTAATTAGAACATATCTCCTATCATGTGCGCGAATAATAATATAGTCTATAAGATGCCAATGTTTTGATCGCAGGTGTTACCAAGTGGTCTTGTATTTGTGTCTTTGTCTGAAAAGCGTGTTAGTGACAATGAGATTGTATACAGCACACTTTGAAAGTAGAAGTGTTCCATTCGGGTTTATTTTACCCACGCCCTCTTTACCAATGGTTCCCCTCCAAATTTGAGAATCCTACCAACTCTCGCATTAAAATCACCAAGAAGAATGATTTTATCTTCAGTCGGGATGGCAGAAAGTTGTATGTCAAGGTATTGGTAGAATGTCTCCTTTGTTTGTTCATCGGCACCAATGGTGGAAGCATATGCGTTTATTGCTGTGGTATAGGAACTTTCCCCTGTTTGTACTCTAAGGGGCATAAGGCGTTCATTTATGCCGACAGATAATTCACTGAGTCTCAGCATCAAAGTGTTCTTTATAGCGAAAGCGACCTCGTGTAGTCGCGGCTTGTAAGGTTCGTAGCCCTTCCAGAAAATAGTGTAGCCACCACCTTATTCACGCAGATTCCCTTCAAATGACAGGCGGTTTTCTGAAAGCGCTGTAATATCGAGGTTGAGTCTCTGAAGCTCTCGTGCAACAAGAGCAATTCTTCTTTTGGGTCTTGAAAAGTTTAAGTCTAGTAGGGTACGGACATTCCATAATGCCATTTTTAATTTTAATTCATTGTTTCGACCGCAATTAAGGTGAAACCCCCTGAAAGCGGTTTTCCAGGCAGGTTAAGATGAAGCAAACTATTTTAGGGCACTTTTTCTAGCCCCCTCCCTATTTAGGGTGAGCAGAGTGGATCCTAGAAAGGGCTGCTCAGTCACAGATGCCACTGCCGAATCACTCTCTTGCTCCGGATTCAAGAGTGAAGCGACTGAACTAAACATCTGCCGCTGAACGTGCCGGTTGCACACTAAATACTTCCAGATATCACAATCCTGTCCCCACCGCGTTTTCTGATCGCCGCCAGACCTTTTTCCATTTTCTCCTTGAACTCTTATCCCACTACTGGTGTCTCTGGAGACGCCTGTGCGTGGATTTGTTTAACATGGATAAGTTGGTGCACAAACAACAGACCCATCATCTTGGCCAGGCAGGTTTATGTTCAGTGGCACGGAGACCGAGACGACTGAACCCTCTGACTGGTTGCAACCCGTCATCCGCCATTGCAGCCTGACATACAGACTACTCCGCCGTTGAGGGATTTTTATTTTGCCCTGCTGGGCTCCAGTACTTAACCGTATCTCTGGCAGGGTAGTTCCCGGATACTATGCCTTGCCAAAGGGCAACCCGCGATTTTGTCCGGCTCTGCTTATTGGATATTCAAAGCTAACCTTTATATTTAAAGGGCGTTCCCCTATCCAACACCCGGGAGAGCCGATGGATGGGAGTTTTCCTTCAGCACGCCATCAATACTGCAACAATGACACTATTAAGAAATTGACTTATTAAGTCAATACAAGACATTTTGTAGTTATAAAGGTCCATGGTGGTTATGTGGGAAAATAAGGTACCTTTTCATTATATGTATTGAACTATATATTAATTCATATTTAATTATATCAATTAATTGTTAAATATAACCGTCATTTATCTTTATTTTATTTATTTATACCTTAATTTAACTAATAAACGTGTATTTTGGGTGTTTGAATTAGAAGGCTATTACCATTGGTCGGTAAATCTTCAATAAGTTGTACAAATATGTTATTTTGTAAATACTAGCTATATGTTTTGGATTAATTTTAGCAACACATTTATAACAGTATGCTTGATTACCTGTGAAAAAATTCAGAAAGCAAGTCATGGTAAATTGAGAAATAACTATTTTTGTAAAAAATCTATTTTCGTTAGTCGCAGTGTACATATGTATATATACTAGTGTACACCGTCAATCAAGAATGACGAAAAAAAGTATGCTTAGCTAGTGTTCACACTTTCTATTCATCTAGATATAATACTAACATGGATGTGACAGTAATTACGCGGACTTACGACCTGAGTGTGCCAAGTTCAGATCCAGTCGGTTCCATAGAATCATTTTCACTTAGGGATGTTGGCAACCTTCACGTGGTCCCTCCTTATAAAATGCCAACAACAGGATCAAGCCTGTCAACAAAGTTTTACCGTATTGATTCATTTACTTACTAACATATTAATATAAAATCATAGGAATACGTCAGTTATTTAATTGTTCATATATAAATTATTATTATTTCAGATAACATAAAGAAAGAAAAATAAACGCCCGCCGTTAACCATTTTTTATTATGCTGTATGTTATCTACTTATAAGCTGTTCGATATATGAATGATCCCTCCGTTGGGTTAGGATGATCATGGAATATCAGTTCTCTTGCCGTACGTTATCTGCCTGTGAGCCGTGTAACCATCTTCTAACTCTTTATGGCCAAGTTTGTTTAATGCAGAACGTCTGCTTCGAATGACACACCCAATTCTTAAGTATCTCCTGTGGACAGACGCACAATACCGTCCTCATTTCTAACTTTACCTTTTCGTTGACGAAATGTTTAAAAACAACATCAAAATGTACCTTCGCTAAATGTATAATAGCAAATGTTCTGTTGGTATTACCAATTTTTTATGCTAAGTTATGACCATGTGAAAACTAACAGAATAAATCTGTCCACATTTGCTTTCTGTCTAATTGTTTCAATAACGTGAATTTTCAACATTACAGCTAAACAACATGCAATAACAAAGAGGGAGTCTGAGCTCAAAATAGTATATAGCATTACCATATTTACAATAGTTATTTATTTTAAACATGAATGACAATTTCGAATTATACAAATATATATTATCTCATCAGCCTAATATACGATGATCTATCCTCTTATATTTCAATTAAATCGACACTTGTCTGACAATTTACAAGTTAGGTCAATGACTGCAATGACCCATTGTGTAGCCACAATTTACATATACGTAAATATAAATGTCTATAAGTAAGATCGATAATATTTCTTTTATTTATGAAAACGACATAAAAATGATGGCACGGTTTCACATTGTTGCATTTACCATCAATGGGATCAATAAGTATCCCTTTTCTATAGTTTAAAATGTTTTCCTGACCTTACATGGGGAATCTGGTACACTTCCTGAAAAAGAGGGGCCGACGATGTTATTAAATATATATTATATTTTTTAACCACTAGAGAGTATCCCTTGTTTAGAGACAACTTCTAACTTCAACACCGCTACAAAAGAATGTATCCATTGATATCAAGATATGTCAACCAATCAATTACTACATAGCAACAGAGACCAGTGTATGTAATCGAGTCAGTCGAGTTTAAATCCTGCCGTATACATGTTGAATTCAATTACACTGAAATATCATTGAGAAAGGTGTGAACTCTACCACTGTTCAGCTATGAATGAAATAACAACGTGTTTTTAATGAACACTTTACAATCAATACTTTTTAAAGAGTTTTGTCTCCGGCGTTATATATTCCAATAACAGGTTGATATATCGTAACAGAGATAAATTAAATAAAACCAGAGAATTACACGGATTACTCTGTGATTTGGAACAAATATTCTATGACGGACAAACATTGTATAGGTTATGGTTAATATACAACTTAATTATTATAAACGTATTCCTAAGCCTTTATTGTAAAACGTGTTTAACTTTAATTGTCATGAAATGTGAACAACATCCACATTGAATATAATTATGAAATTGTTTTAAATAAAAATAACATTGAATAACGATTACATCTTAGATAAGCTTTAAATGCTTTTTGTTTCAAATATGTCACATACACACAAAATTCTTATTTTACATAATATTCAACGAAAATGTATCAAATTGCAACTTGTTTCACATCTGCAACGAGCCTGTTGGCAAGTGTTATTAGGTATTAGTATGATGTTGCATCAGAACACGCGCTAAATAGGTAATCAGTATATTCAATTTCACGGGCGAGTGGCATCAGTATTTTATCTGCCTAAGAGCATAAACTTGTAAATCTTGTCATTATAACAATAAGTGAACATCATTTTATGATTCCCTAGTGTATTATTATCATTTAGATGCATGTATTGCAGTGTTCTGGTATATATGTGGAATGTATACGCCATCTGTTGGACATTTGAAACACCATTTATTTTTGTTCAATTAGTTTTTCCAAAAATATTTATACTACTTTATAATACCCCTATTAAATGTTTTTCAAGCAAATATAGAAAATAAAGCATTTAAGGGTTAAGATAAGTGTTAGATGTATACGAGTGATATAGGATGGTAAACAAGATATTTGTTTTCTATACTGTTTTAAAAGTGGTTCTGTTGTGGTCAGAGATCAACCAACAAGCTATAAAGCCTCATACAGAGTGGGCCAAAATAAGGGTCCTATCTTTAAATTTGAATAACTTGAATTAAATAACTTCCACAAAATAAAAGTTAAACTCACCAAACTTTAAGTGTGTGTAGACTGACCCTTCCGAGATTTTTTGAAATAAACAAAACAAATTTTAGCCGAAAAACACTTCTTAAAACTTACAAAAACTAAAGTATTGTTTTTTTACACTGTTTTGAGTTTTTTAAGCAAAAATAATGTTTTCTAAATGAGGGTACGTTCCTTAGGGCTAATACGGCTCATGCTTGCTTCGGAAGGGGTCCTTTACTTATTCTAAAAAAAAAAAAATCAATAAATAAAAAAGTTATGAATTTTTTAAAATAGGACCCTTATTTTTGCCCACCCTGTATAAGGTTCAATCCTATTCAAGAGAAAGACACTGACCTCTCAGATTTTGAGCTTTGGGTCGCAGTCAGTGAGCGAGCATCGTGGTCCACGGGCTTTGTGAATGTTTCATCACGATTTAAAAGTAAAAGATATACACAAAATGCTTCTTTATAAGTATAATAGATAACTTTAGTCGTACAAGCGCTGTGATTACTTATGTTATTGATTCATTTTTTTCATGTTGAATTCTTCTTGCGACAGGTACGTCAGGTAGTATACAAATAGAGAACAATCATTGCATTTTACATGCAGAAATCTCGATTATTTACTATGTCTCTCTGACCATTTAAGATTCGCATTAACTGTCCTTTAATTTTTGTATTTAAAATCAAAAAGGAACAAATAAATAAATCTGCTGTTGATTGGTTTTATTTGTAATCTTTTTTCGTAATTTTCAACAGCACGGAAACGAACAATGAAGAGTTGTAACTTTAAAAACGTTGAAGTATTTGAATATCAGATTTTTTAAAGCCCAAAAAATCGTTACACTGTTTTCTTCCAGTTATTCTAAAACATGCCCTAACGTGATCCTGCGCAACTAGACATTTAACACCTCATCTGTGATACTACATTCTCGCAGAATCCTATTCGCCTGTGACAATATACCTCGAAAAAAGATGGTTAAAAAGAATAAAAAGGTATTAAATGCATATATACTTTTGGTAAGAGTGATTCTATGCACCGAAAGTTTGAAGACCTTAAAATAAATAAATACTTATTTTAACACAAAAAATAACGCTGTTTTTGGCTTTAAAAAATCTTATATTCAAATACTTCTACGTTTTCAAAGTGTGAATCCTTCATTTTTACTAAAAACACGCGCCAATGTGATCACGCGCAAGATATACAAACTTCATCTGTGATACTACCACTTCGCGGAATTTGAATCACTGTGGAAATATGCCTCGGACAAGGAAGATTGAAAGAGAAAAAGAAGAAAAAGGGTCTTAAATGGCTATATACTTTTATAAGGGTGCTTCTACGCACCGAAAGTCTAAAGACTTTCAAAGAAATAAATGTTTATTTTAATAAAATAACAAAAAATGTAACGTTGTGTTTGGCTTTGAATATCTTATATTCAAATACTTCAATGTTTTCAAAGTGTGAATCCTTCATTTATATATATATATATATATATATATATATATATATATATATATATATATATACAGGGTGTTTCAAAAGTCTTGGGAACATTACAAATGCGTATATCTCATGAACTATTCCAGGTAGAAAAATGAAACTGGTGCCATTTTAAAGCTTGCTTAATCAAGTTTTTGGTCATACTAATGATTTTCGTGTTATCTTTCCAGGTGCAGTAATGGCGTTCTCTAAACAAGACAAGGCATTTTGCGTCCTCCAATTTGCAAAGACTGAATCGTGGACATGTGTTCAGCGTGCATTTCGCAGGAAATTTAAAAAAGAAGCCCCTGAAAGAAAATCCATTGTCAGATGGCATGCTAAATTTGTGAAAGATGGGTGTTTGTGCCCAAGTAAGCGAACAGGTCGCCCTTCAACTTCAGAAGATGCAGTTGAGCAAGTTCGGACAGCCTTTCAGCGGAACCCCCGTAAATCAGTGAGAAGAGCCAGCAGGGAACTTCAGCTTGCTCCAGCAACTGTCTGGCGTGTCTTAAGGAAACGACTGCAAATGGTACCTTACAAGCTCAAGTTGGTCCAAAAGTTGAAGGACACTGATAAGCCACTTCGCCGTGACTTTTGCATTGCAATGCAAGAGAAGTTGGAAGATAACGGCTTTGATGACTGGCTTGTTTTTAGCGATGAGGTGACCTTCCACCTGAATGACAAAGTTAACAAGCATAACACTCGCATATGGGGTACTGAGAATCCTCATGAACTTCTTGAGCACGAGCGAGATTCACCAAAAGTGAACGTGTTTTGTGCAATTTCCAAGAAAGGTGTCTATGGACCGTTCTTCTTTGAAGAGGCAACTATCACTGGTGAATCCTATCTCAACATGCTGGAAGACTGGTTAATGGTTCAGTTGGAACAAGCAGAATCTGATGACTTCATTTTTCAACAAGATGGTGCACCACCACACTGGAGTCTTAGAGTAAGGCAGTTTCTTAACACAAGGTTGCCTGGTAGATGGATTGGGAGATCTGGGCGAGGGGTATGACGTTCTCATGCCCTGGCCTCCTAGGTCTCCAGATCTTACCCCGTGTGACTTTTTTCTTTGGGGCTTTGTCAAGCAACAAGTCTATGTGCCGCCCCTTCCAAGAGATATTGACGAACTAAAGGCTCGAGTAACGGCAGTTGTGGGAACCATTGACGTCAAGATGCTGGACCGCGTTTGGCAGGAAATGGACTATCGACTAGATGTCTGCCGTGTGACGAATGGTGCTAATATTGAGCAACTTTGAAGATTCCCCACAAAACTTGAAACTTTAACCTTTCCAACGGTACCAATTTCATTTTTCAACTCCTAATAGTTTTTGAGTTATTAAAAATCGTTATGTTCCCAAGACTTTTGAAAGACCCTGTATATATATATTCAAGTATATTTCGACAGCAAAGTTTGATTTAGACATGTTTCTTTAAGCAAAATCACTGACAAAAAATTTACCAAGTAGGTTTGTACATACTCTCACTATTACCGTTATTCCTTACCAGTGATCTGACATAAATGTTCAATTGATCTTTTTATTTTAATTAACTTCTGCTTTTTTCATCATTTTACTAGACATTTTCCTGGAAGTATATGTTAATAATAACATTAACATAAAAAGAATTATAGCATTCATAATCATAGACATTGTAATGGTTTCATGAAATGCGTTGCCAAATACAGCCATAACATATCGGCCACATTTGCATGTTGTACTGTTCATAATGGACACTTCTATATACATATGAAATCTTCAAAATGATTAAGGTATATTTATGAGGCAAACTGTCGCCAATTGTTTAACCATTCGTGTATTTCCGAGAATAATATAATATAAATCATGAGTATCGATATATTTTACATAGTTTCACCTTGATGAATACTCAAAGGTTCGCGACAAGACTGCGCCTGCGCGCACATAAAGTTTGTCCTTAGTTCGTTGCTATCTCCCTTTCTCATCTTTCTTTCATGCACCATTAGCTTCCTCCTTTGGCTTCTCGCCAGGGAGCGCCACTTCTCTGCTATTATTCACAGCATTCAATTGCATTCAACTTACGAATACAAAGTAAGCGGAGTGGGATACGTGTGAAAGCAAAGCTCTCGGACGTATCTACCTTCGGGATCAATTTTTCTTATCATTTTGCACACTGACCACCATAAAACGGCGCCGAAACTGCTTCCTTTTCGTTTTCTTTTATTCTTGCGTTTTCTTTTTTTCTTTTTCTAAATGGGGAACTAGTGATGCATATTTGGTCAGCATCGATAAGAATATACACGATACAAAAGACAAACGCTTCTAGAGAGAAAATAATTCTTTTCTGGTCAAGCGACAATGAATCCTATACTTTGTAGGTTTCCTATATATATAAATATATATATATATATATATATATATATGTATAAACACACACTCATATATATATATATATATATATATATATATATATATATATATATATATATATATATATATGTCAGTTCATACTAAATTCCAATAACCATGGTTTTATTTTATTATTTTAATTTTTCACATTTCCAAAAAACATGACATTTATGTGAGATATATTTGTTACGGTCCGTTTCATTTATTTTGTGCCAAACAACGTTTTAATGTCAATATCGTCTTTGCAATATTACAAAATCGTAAGAAAAAATCACAAAGAGTAAAAAGTTCTTGGATTAAAGTGTCTTGAAAAAAACCTACACTATACAGTGTTTAATTTTTTTTTGAAACCAAACAAAACACAAAGAAAAAGAGCAAACTCACACGTGGAGGAACCTACTAAAACGCCATTTTGAATGTTTCGTTCAAAGCTAGTACATCTTAAAAATTGTGTAGACATTTATAATTTTTTAATTTAGTAATATTTCTTAAAATAGTTTATAAGTTCTATAATTTATTTATAAAAATTCGAATTCACTTGAGGGTAATTTTTTTACTTACTAAAATTATATCAATTAACCTTCAGATGTCTATTTAGGTCATTTGGATACGAAACTCTTTTAAGTTCAACAGATATATATATATATATATATAAAAAGGAATATAGGTAGGTAGATAGATATATAGTCATCCACGTAAGGTGCAATAAAGTGTTTAAATAAGTATTTTATAATTATTTAGTAGTGTGATATAATATGAATATAAACTTCTGCAAGTGAACTACACAGAAACATTTGTGCTTGGCTTCCGAGGGCAATCATCAGATTAAAGCTAGTTTTACTCGTGTAAGATGATCAGAGTATACCCAATAATACGTACTGTAGAAATTGATAGAATTTCAACTTAGGATGGCTACGTATACAAAATAATTAATTATAGAATATTCAATACATGTATGAAGTGTAATTTTCTGTTGAAAAATTATATAAAACTCACTGTGTTGTTATAATAATGTTCGATACAAAGTAGAACAGTATATTTATTTAGTATAATTTTTTTTCATATCAAATTTCAGCCTACATACATGTTCTAGTTAAAGACTAACATAAGCAGAAGCTTTAACACATACAAAGTTTTAGCTTAAACAAGCATGCACATATCTAGATAGACATCTTTGTACAAATAAAAATATACTATATATATATATATATATATATATATAAAGTAGGTTAGGTGTTTGTATATATATATATATATATATATATATATATATATATATATATAATGTATATATATATATATATATATATTTATTTTGGTACAGAAAAATTAGTACAAAATTCGTACCGTCGGGTTCAAGCACAGAAAGTCTTAACGATCCGGCTCTCCTCAGTTTCTGTTGTTTCTGTACCAAAATAAATAAATATTACGCTCTTAATTTTTAAATTCTATCTTTAATTCTCAATTAATCGCGCACTCTGCTGGGATTTTTCCTGCTATATTACAAAGAAGGTATATATATATATATATATATATATATATATATATATATATATATATATATATATATACATATATGTGTGTAACAAGTAATCTCCTAAACTAATGAACAGATCATTATGACTTGTAGAGGAAATACGAGGAGTAACATAGACAAAGTATTTATTTTGTAAATGTATGCTAACATTTTGGGAGTGATTATATATATATATATATATATATATATATATATATATATATATATATATACATATATTTATGAACTGATTATTATGGATGTGAGTTGTAAATTTTACCATTTAGAAGGCGTGCCATCCCAAATTCGCACCTGCACTCAAAATACTTCTGAATAAGTTATATACAAAAATTTAATAAAGAAAAAAATTACCTTGCATGAATTTTTTTGTTATGTAACACATTTATTAAATGTTGTGTATGCGAGCGTGAGCGTCAATAATATGTATGTGTTTGGTAAAATCCTAAACAATTAAACTTATTAGGAATTATTGAATATGTATTCTAGACAACAGTGCGTATAATGCGGAACCATATCTTTTTTTGTAAAATTTACCATTTAGGGGGTGCCACATAAACTGTACTGTATTCCCCAAAGGAAATAGCATTAAAATTTAAAACAAGTGCTACATTTATTTATCATACTCGTTATTAGGACGGGTATTCTACTAGTATATATATATATATATATATATATATATATATATATATATGTGTGTGTGTGTGTGTGTGTGTGTGTATATATATATATATATATATACATAAATATGCACACACATACACACAGATATCTCTCACTCTCTCTCTATTTATATATATATATATATATATATATATATCTCTCTCTCTCTCTCTCTCTCTATATATATATATATATATATATATATATATATATATATATTCTCTTAATCGCGTTTGTTGGCACCTTCTGCTCGTTCAGTCTTTGAAACATAATCTTAGGTTTTCCCGTACCCTTTTATGCTTCATAGCTGCTGCACGGCCATTGACGCAGCGTTACTATTTGATTGATGCTGCATATGCGCGGTCGGTGGATCATGGGCGAAGATAATATTCGAGTAACAGCTGAAGCCCGGACTAACTGGTCATCTGTCGAATGGTTCACAAGGGAACTGCAACGGCAAAAATGATGGAAGTACGATAAAGAAAGAAACATTATGGGGCGATAATTTTGAAGAGAAAGGGAAAGCGGGTTAAAAGAAAAGCAGGCGAGAGATTGGCAATAAGACTGTAGACTAGAAACAAAAAAATAAGGTAAAAAATCTGAATTGAGAGGCAAATAGGCAATATTAGAAAGTGTTAATGAGAGGGTTTTTTTCCGAAGAGAAACCAAAAATATGTCAGCGAACAAGAAAAGGGACAGAAACAAGATTTCCGGGTTGCCTTTTCATGCCTTGTCGGAGAAATCCTTGGCACATTCTGACAACCGCGGAATTATTTTGGTTTCATCACACCCTCCGTTGTCGAAATAAAGCATGGCTTATCCCGGTCTTATCAGTCCATCCTCCCCTGTATTACTTTCTCCTTCAATTCAATGAGTGCTAGTTCAAGTTGTCTGATCCATCCCTACCGGAAAATGTCTTCGCGTCAATTCTTGACTTTTTAAAGAACTTTCTAAAGTGACCCCTCTGTTCAGCTGGATTTACCCCTGAGCCGCACACATAGTTTAAACTGATCATCTCTAAATATGCTGCCGCAGGTAAATAGAAGAATACGAATTGCTGGCCATGAAAATTGTCTTACCCCAGAAAAGGAAATAGTTTATAATGTAGCAAAATGAAATAGAGAAAAAATCTAATAATGTACTGCAAATACATTGGAATAAGTAGTGTGTAGCTTCATATCTTTCGTCGACAATTTTAAATATTATTTATGTTGTGCCTGAATGAGTATAAACAGTATTGCACCTACCTAAATTTCCAGCAAACACAACGAACATCCTGATTATTTCTGAAACTGTAGTTTAAATGACTTTTAGTAGCGAATATAAATTAATTTGCAAAAAGATAGCGAACGAGCTATGCCAGTTAATAAATATAATAATAACACTCCAGTGGCAGAAATCGAATTGCAATAATAGTGTAATGAAACGAGAGTAGTTTCATTCAGACTAAGGAGAAAGACACTAGTAGTTGTCATTACAGGATTACTTGTAAAACCTGGTGTGGAAACTCTAGGTAACTAATGGTAATTCTAATATTCAAACACGATAATTCGTTTTGTGTCTGTATTTTCATTTACGCATATATACTTATAAATTTTGCAATAAACATGATTTAGTAAACATATAAAGTTAATCAAATCAGAAGAATAAGCGGTCTCAAAGTATTCAAACTAAAGCTACTTGTATACAAAACTGTAATTTATTTCGAAGGTAATTTTAAAAGTAACAGGTAAATTCAACATCAATCAATGTGGATAAAGCATCTGTACAAACAATGAACATTCATAACCTTTTTAATTGCTTTTACAAATATTTAATAACTACTAAAATAGACAGTTAAATTCAATAATGCAACAATTTAACTTGGTTTTTATTTTAAATGTTATTATATTTTTATCATTCTGATCATCTGTAGTTTTAAGTGTGTGATACTTTAATAAAATTATTTTATCTGGGTCATTGGAAATAATACATCTGTCACACGATGGACTCCGTATTCACTGCCTGTCTGGCAAATCCGAACCATCCAATGTAAGGGAATTAAATAAATGCATTTACTCGTTTTTTCGTTGGAGTTGTTCTCCCTGACTGGACAGGTAAGAAATAAGCGATACAGTTGTTTTTCGCTTTGTTTATGATGGATGTTTTTATTATAAAGTTAAGTGCATTTACAAACAGACAAATAGTCTCAGACTTCAGTACTTGACAAACGATTCCCCTCCCACTTCTGTACCAGTCGACCACCGATTAGGATCTTTTTTTTTGTTTTCGGCATACACGCGTACAAGTTAAATAACGTTTGCTTGCGTCATCTTTTCTCATCTCTAAAATCAACAGCTGAACTATGGTCCGCTTTTTCGAACGATACTATTCTTTGCTGGCCGTGTACTTTTGACCTACTTACATCATAGTCCAGGAATGTGTTTCGTTTTTTTCTTTAATTCCCAATTAAATCCTAGTTAATTTGTTCCCATTTATTATAACTAAAATTTAAGAGAAAGCCAGCGGCTCTTATCAGCAAAAATCCGATAGTAAACAGTTGGTGCATGAACGTAAAGTGTTTTGCGATAGTTATCGAAAAATCGAAGAGTATTAGAAATCTCGTGAGACTTGTTCTCACTCTTCACGTAATAATGTTTTGTGGGAAACATCCTTCGGAGTATATAATCAAACTCTATCATTAAGATTTAACCGTTCTAAATAATCGAAAAATAAACTAAGGGAGACAGAAAACTGAAAGTGTTATCGAACATTAAGAAAAATTCTGTAATGCCGATAATTGCACGAGGACTAGGAACAGTTCTGAAATCGAAATATACTTTATAGTAGACACCGTGCAAACCAGAAAACTGATTAAATTAACTTGGATAAGAAACGAAATTCGAGAGTGCGAAAACGACAAGATATTGCTGATAGTATCACATATATCTTGCTAAAAACGTATTAAACTGATAAGCTAATACATATATATATATATATATATATGTGATTTTATGAAGGCTTACCAAAGCATTCCTTTCAAGACACCAATGATCACCATTAAAGATATTTTTTCTTACAAATACTATTTATTCAAATTAATTTGAATAAATAGTATTTGTAAGAAAAAATATATTTAATGGTGATCATTGGTGTCTTGAAAGGAATGCTTTGGTAAGCCTTCATAAAATCACATATAAATGCTCTGTACTCTGTAATCGAGTATCATCGAGCTTGTTTTTTATTGGAACAACCCCGGTCTTCACTGAATGATATATTTTATAAGTGAAAAATCTAAATCTCTCTCTCTATATATATATATATATATATATATATATATATATATATATATATATATATATATACAAACACACACACACACATGTATATATATATATAATTATATATATATATATATATATATAGAGAGAGAGAGAGAGAGAAAGAAAGAAAGAAAGAAAGAAAGAAAGAAAGAGAGAGAGAGATTTGTGTATTTGTACATGTGTATATACGTGTATGTACAAGATTCAGTCCTAAACTAAAACAGGTAAAAACAGTCCTGTTTTGAGAATTCATTTTATCCGTACTGGAACATGTAATTGACTAATAATTTAATAATTTTCGGTGTGTGTATGTTTATAGTTTTTAAAAAATTAAAACATAGTTCACCCCCAAAAAATCATGCCGCCACTGTAGACGTAAGGAGCTACTGAGAAAAAAGCGAAAGTACCTCCTAAAATAATTTAACGATTATTAAGAATTTTCAAACGCAGCTGCTAGGCGTAAGGGTGAGGTTATAGGCTATATTTAGTAAAATTTAGTTTCATATAAAGAGGTAAAGCACTTGATATATATAAAATGTTTGCAATAGATATGATGCAACAATTAATAAATATTCTCAAAATAACACAGTTTAGGGAAAACGTTTATAAAGTGAATAATATGGGAATAGTGTATGATTTAAAAATTCAAATATTTCAAATTTGCAGTGAATTTGATCAATAATTATTAGAAATTAATGAAGAAATATTCCATGAATCTTAATTTATTTGTGAGATTTCTAAAGATTAAACATTAAATTTGAAACATGCTCTATAAGTTCCTGTCTTGAGCTTTTGTTAAGTAAGAAAATTGACAACATCTTTGAAACACGGATTAGAATAATTAAAGTGAAATATTTTGAAAATAAACAAGCGTGCAATTTAAATGAAAAATTAATTAATTTTTTTTTGCAAGCTTTCGTTGTAGAACAACTTTGTCAGGCGAGACTGTCTTATAGTTTTGTTTCTTCTTTTCTTCCTCCTCATATATATATATATATATATATATATATATATATATATATCAAACATTTATGTAACACCTTTACATGATCAACAAACTACATAATTGTATACGATCACTTCAAGGACTATGTATTTTTATTACATCGTCAGCACAAGGTATAGACACCAACTTATATATATATATATATATATATATATATATATATATATATATATATATATATATATGTATGTATATATATATACATATATATATATTAATTAAGTTCAAATATATTGATAAAATTAACTCAAAACCAATATTTTTTAAAGATGTGAAATACAAATTAGATGTTCATAAATAAATAAAATCATAAATATTTCAACACCCTAGCGCTATACTAGCGATTCGATATTAGTACAACCTTTACGAGACTGTAAAAGCAAATATTTCATATATATGTATATATGTATTAGCCAATTATGAAAATGTGAACAACATATAACTACGTCCATACTTACTGACAGTACTTATTTTTCCTTGTTAGAAACAACACTCTTCCACCGAAACAGAAAATATTCCGAAGATATTTTCATAGTACAAGACATACAACTGATCAATAAAATTGCAAAAAAAATGTAAAACCCTAAATACAGTTTGGATAGATTCGAATCAATCTTTTCAAAGTGTAACTGATTCGTGATTGTGTATTATTTTCTCACCACCGGTCATTGTATATTTCCTGAAACATATGAATATATCAAAATAACATAATTCCTTAGTTACTGCAAACTTATAATCTGATGGATATTCGAATGAAGACTTCTGACAGAGACTTTCTATCACCTCTTCTGTTTCTTCTATCTCAATACAGATTTTTATATACACTGAACAGAAATAGGTTTGAATATAAAATAAACAACAAAGTTAGTAATCACTTTTTCTAGATGGATAATTAGAATTTCTTGCCAAATCGACAACGGATGTAACATCTTTAATTTATAATATTTCAGGTGTAACTTGGGTATAGGCTTGGGATTGGATACGTCCCGACAGGTAACATTCAAAAGGAAGAGGTTTACTAAAATACCTGCAATAAAACTTTGTTTTACAGAAAATTACGGATGGGGTTCAAACAAGAAGAGTGCTTTATTTATAGCTATTACATAATAAATTAATATGCTCAAATAAAAGAGAGAGTGACAAAATAGTATAGCAATGAACAGGGAATAAAATTCACGAAAGAGAATATCAGACATAAATATAATGGTTGTTTCTATAGTTTAATAGCATCAACAAGAATAAGTAATCCATAACTTACATTAAGTAAATGAATATGAAAACAAGAAAACGTATCTTATTACCGTAAGCATCATCCTAAGTCGATTTTGTACATGACTATATAAGATGGCGACAGAGGCTCAATTCAACTTCAACTATCTTACAAAACGACAGTCATATGTCTTCATGTCTACTAGAGAAGATTGAATGCTGCTGTAAGTCAAATATATGTAATAAACAGAGAGTATACCACGTGATAAAATAATCTTACAATTTCAAAAAAGAACTTCAAGTGAACAAACATCAAGTTAGTTTAAATTTGTCTACTGTAGCTGTAAAGACCCTTAGAATAAAACCTAGAATAGATCATATTGCCCAATATATATATATATATATATATATATATATATATATATATATATATCCTTGGTCAATCACTTACACAAACGAAGCAAGCCACCGTAAGATTAAAACGGTAAGTGTATTCATGATATACTGGGCCGAAGCTTGTAAACTATAAATCATCGATCAAACACTAAACAATATAGTTAATCCAAAATACAGATTATGTGATGAATATACAGAATTGAACTTTATGATAATAGTCTAATCCATCGATAATACAATGGGTTATAATACAGTGAGTGAATATCTGTATTGTTACATGCAATTTTTATGTTTCAAGTATTTCAAATAGCGAACGTCGCGAAGCGAGAGCGAGCTGAAAAAGACACCTAGTAGGTATATATTTTGTAAATAGTCTACAAACGACAGATTATATTTAACTCGTGGATGAGATCCTTACAGATACCACCAATACTATTCCACATAAAGCTACCAAATTTGTACCTTAAAATCAGATGTAGTTAAAAGTTATACTTTGTTCCAAGTTAGAGTAGACCGCGTTTTATTATAGAATCGTATTAGAAAATAGAGATGGTAAAAGAAATTTAGCGATACATGTAAAAAAAGTAAATTTCTTCATAAACTTATATTGAGTAAGAAAATGAATTTTCTATTTGCGGTAAAATAGAGGTTAGGCTAATGTGTACCGGAAGTAGCGTTATGGGAGGAAGTACGCGGCAGAAAAGCCAAATTGAGTCTGTCCCTTGGATGTTTAACGTCAAGGCAAATAGACATCTGGGTTCGAGCCTCTTCCATTACCCACATGAGGATAGGCCGTTAAGGTGCACTTGCTATAAAAAGTAATTCAAATCTCGAATGAAATGATGGAGCTGTTTGTCGTTCTTTTTAATTGCTTCCATAATAACAGTCACAAAGAGAAAAGTTAAAACATCAACATATCTATGACTGCTGTTGTAACCACAAGAGAGAGACATCATTATCAAGTGTGCCAACTGCGTACATGTGAACGGGATACTTAGCTGTTTTATGTTACTTAGAATATTGCGGTGTGGTCGAGGATCCCCCATCGAACATTACATACAGCTTATTGGTGCTGTGTTACGTTACAGAAAGTACTTTGGAAAGATGGCTGGGCATGGTGCTAACACTTTACCGAAACGTGTCAGAGGCAATTTAATATGCAGCAATCATAATATGTAAAAGGAATGATACTTCGTGACATGGACTGAGGAGAATTGTCTCT
The DNA here is from genome assembly GCA_963556195.1 of Sepiola atlantica. Taxonomy (NCBI): domain Eukaryota; kingdom Metazoa; phylum Mollusca; class Cephalopoda; order Sepiida; family Sepiolidae; genus Sepiola; species Sepiola atlantica. Next base: position 79,422,671 of record OY744520.1, read on the forward strand.
AATAACAATATTTACTAGACGGTCATGGTATTTAAAACTAAAATCAATTTAGTACATCGAAAAAATAAAAAGAGAAAATGTTATAAGCCAAATCAAACCAACAGTGAGTACAGTCAGAACCTGACAGAAATAGTGCAATTTTGAAACTTGTACTTTGATACACACGTGTTAAATCGAATTCATGTATGCGTTATAACAGAACAAAAAATTAGTTTTACTGTCAATCCATCTCCCGCAAAACAAATGTTCGCTATATATAACCAAGCATATTTTATGTCTGTAAGAGAATTTAGATCAGAGAAACTGATGCTTATAAGTTGTTCATTAGTTGTATGTGAGTTTTACTGACACGTATACACAGACAGAAAATATAACTTTATTTTGTATAACAGACTCGCACGGTTCCCTTGGTGCCCGAGATTTTGGATTGAGAATAGTATCTAAAGAACAACAACACTAACAGTAAATGTCTTAATGGAAACTTTGTGAGTTAAGTATAGAGATTCAACATGTTACTGACTAAATCACGGGTTACTTGAACATATATATATCATCAACAATACGTGTGTTACTTGTCATTTTTTAACATCATAAAAATTGAAATAAAATCCCAATGTTTTTCTGCAGACCATCGGATTTTGTACGGATCACTGCTGTAGACTAGCAAATGTAATTTGCTTCAGTTATTTCAAAAACAATTATTTCAACTAAGAAGATTTTTAGAAATCAGGTACTTTTTTCGTTTATGGTCTAAACAGCTTTAACTGCTTACGGACAATATTTCTACACTGTTCTATCCGTGTCCGAGTTTAGATAAACATTTTTTTAAATAAATGTTAATCTTTTTATTTCTTAAAATCTCTTCTATTTCATTATAGGAGGTAAACAATGTTGCTTTTAAAACAATGATTAAATTGTTGTTTCCCGGCAATAATATGACCGGCAGATTTATTGATCGTCCTTTCTTCAAATGTAACTTATGTTAAACTATTTACCACAGTTATTCAAAACGAATTCTGTAGCTTTTCTTTCCGTCATTAATTGAGTTCTAATATTGATTTTTGAAATATCAGAACATTCGGGTTTTTTAACGTAAAACTAAATTAAACTAAATATAGCTCAGATTACCAACCTTTCCGCGCAGAAGCTGCGTTGCGATATTTAAATGTATCTATTTATTCATCATAGAGTGAATCTTATATATACTAATATAAAAACTTATACACAACCTAATTTCATATCAATAGAGATATTTAAAATAAATGATACTAAATTTAATTCGCTTGATACTTTCTGGAATTATGAATTCTCGGGAGTAGATCTAATCCTAACTGATATTTGAAGTCTCGTTATACTGGTGAAATGCAAGATGTTAGAGATCAATTGTGTATACTTCTGAAAATCTGTTATACAATGAAAGTGCAGTAAAAAGTCGAATGTTTTCTTATTTATTATTGATACACCCCTATCTTAAAGGCTATTGAATACTTTTTTGTGTTTTTACTGTCTTATGTCATTTGTGTTTCGATATTACGGCTTATTTTTATGTTAAATATATACATTGTAATCCACAGACATACTGTTTCACTATAACAAAACTTATCCGTGTAGCTAGAGAAACAAGTGATGAAACGCTATATATCTAATCTGAAATCGAATGTACTAAGGTAAACGGTTATTGGTCCTCTGCATAGGTTATTGTTTGTGTTTCATCAATGCGGAGCTTAAATTGTCATTTACTAAGACGCGCATAGTGAAAAAAAGTGATTAACATGATCTAATTTGGGCTAACATTGTTCACATCTCGCCGATATGTGGCAACAAGTACAATTATGCAAATGCAAATATCTACATAATTCGTCATAGTCACGTGATTTCTAAGAATATATAACGCTGGTAGAGTGTGTGAAAGGTCATGTCAGTCATTTGTTAGGTTGATAAGCCACGGTCATCCGTAGTACCATTGAGTCTGTAACTACTACTATACGATTGATACACAGACATAATATATATATATATATATACATATATTGACTATATATATATATATATATATATATATATATATATATATATATATATATATATATATATTGACTATATATATATATATAGTAAGTTATGAAAATATTCCATCCCCTGTAGGTAATCGTCAGGTTAAAATGCATGGAATTTGTGTTAACGGGTGTTTGTATATATACACATGGTTTTTAGTCTAGCTATCTAACCAATAAGATTCTCCCACGGGTTCACGTTTCAATATGTCAATGGTTGGACTCTCACAAACAAAGGTTCGGTTGATATTACTTCCTATTCGTTTGTACTGTTTAATATAGGGGTGACTCATCCCTGTTTTTTTTGTTGTGTTGTATTTTTATGTATTGTTATCTTAAAGTAAATGTTATTCTGTGTAAACAGTTGTTTGCTAGGTCACGTCTACAGTATAATTGGTTTGGACGGTCTTTTAAGTTTAGAATTTCAAATTTCTCATTTTGACATGATATACACGGAGTGTCCTCATCTCGATATGTACTGGCCTTTTGTACTACTTTCGATTCAATTATTGGTGAGTGTCCGCTTTCTTTAAGCTCTCAGTAATGGTTCGCTAGTGTTGTTTTTATTCGGCGGTTTTTGTAATTAAATGTTTTGTTGTAGTCATAATATATGGTTTTCAAAAATAAGGAGGTCATATTCATGTAGTACTTCTTGTTATTTGGGATTTCATTGGCAAATATTGCGGCTTGGTAAACAACGCTTTGGGATAGGCAATTATTTTGTAGTGGACAAAGTTCACAAGTTTTGCAATTATGGCTTTTCTCTTCATTACTAACTTTTTCATTTCTATTTGATTACTGTTACGGTTTGTGTTATTACTATTTGTAGTGGCTATATTGTTGTTCTTCTAGTGTCATTATTTGCTATATTGGTCACTTTTTTACGCATTTTGTGATTATTCTTTCTCTACTGCTGCCCTTTATTATTTTGTTGTTGCGTGCTTAATTATCATTTCTTAACTTTCGAAGCAACTGTAGGACAGTTTTTGGTTATTTTTATTTCATATTTCCTGCAAGGGATTTGTTACGTGGAAATTTCTTGCCCAATTTAGATTTTATCATCTGATTATAGGGCGGTATATACTAGATTATATTTATTTTTCTTTTATTTTAAATGTTATTATTCTCACTGGTGTCCTGTTGCTTATATTTCATTTCGGTATCATGGTACCTACTATTTTTTAAGCTGTGTTGTTTATGTTGCTTGCCTTTTAAAATACATTTGCGTTGCTAGAGTTATTGCTAAGCCTACGTTCGATAGAATTAGTAATCAGTTTTATGATTGATGGCGGGGTAATGGGACTTTTTGTCTATGTATATTAAATTAGCGTTATTCTTTAAATATTTCTCGTAAGTATTTTCATTTAAGTTTAATGTGACATCTAAAAATTAGTTATTATTAGGCTTGCCAGTACTTCTACTCTTAAGCGCAGTTTTCTCATTTCCATATATACAATTTTCTTGAAGCGTTCTCCTTTGACCTTACTGGAATCTCTTATTATATCTTATTCATCATCTCTATATAAGTTGATATCTGTATTATCAAATATATTTGTGAAAGTAGATAAAATAAATAGCCCTACAAGATCTGATCCACGCTCAGGGGCCAGGGCACCCATGGCCAAATTCAAAGAGTGTGTCATTTTTGTTTTAATCCATTGGTCATTATTATTCATTAATACTGATCTTCTACATTTTTAATGATGTAGATTTTATTCTTTGATATATCGGTATGTATCTCGGTAAAGTCTAGGACGATGTTGAAGAGTTCTTCGAATATAGATGGATAGAAATCAACAATGTAACAATTGTAGAAAGGTACATTTATGTTTACTTGCGATATTATAAGACCAAGTGGTTGCTTCGACAGTATTGACACGCTGGTTTAATTCACGGTCTTTTTTTATTTTTTCAATAATTCTAGAAAGGCTTGTTTCGCTAATACTTCTTATTTTCAGTTTGGTAAGATTACTTAAGCGAGTGGTAGGGTTATTATTAAAATTATTTGTGTGGTATTTAAATAAGATACGACATCCTTAAGTTTTAATTTACTAAGTTTGTCCGTGATTTGCTTACTTTTAGTATCATTATATCTATGTAGTTGCGCCGTTTTTATCTATCTTTTTGTAGATTTTCGTAATGTTTTCTGTGACTAGTTTTTATACACTTGTTTATTCATGTTATATAACCTCCTAGCGTTATCCGGTTTTACGAAGATTTTGGTAGAGTTATTATGTTACTATCGATGTTGTGTAATTGTTTTTTGAAATTATTATGTGGAACTTTAATTGTGTAATTATCTTTAAGATGTTATTTCGGAAGTTAATCATGGGGTTTATTGGTTTGATTACTTAAAACTTAGCTCTACTCACGTATTGAACACCGTTGAAGTAAATACTGAACATAGATACATAAAATATTATATCCCTTTATAACATTTTATGTGGATACATGAAACAATATATATATATATATATATATATATATATATATATATATATATATATATATATATAATGTATTTTTGTAAGGTTCGATCCATGTCTAATTTAGTCATGCTGATGACGACTGTGCGGCAGAAAGACGTGTTTATGAATTACTTTTATGTACGTATAAAATGTATATATATATATATGTATATATATATATATATATATATATATATCAAGAGATACGGAGATGGAGAGAAAAAGAGAAAATCATAGAACAGTATAAAATGACATAAGACTAATATTTCTGTATTTTTATTTAATAGTAGCGTCGTCGGAGTGAAACAATAAAATGTTTGATGCATTTTATACAGAGACGAATATGAGAAGGTAATTGAAAAAAGGATACTAGATATGAGGGTAATGAAGAAAGAATGCGAAAGGGGTTAGGAAGTATCAGGTGGAATAGAAGTAGCCTCATCATGGGAGGGAATAGTGAAAAGGCAGAAATCAGTGGATGGTAACAGAATGGACAAGAAAATAACGTGTAGATCAATACTATTCTTTTATTATCGTGATTTAAATCGGCGAAGGAGGCAACTTAAATGACCCATCTAAAATTCCAATCGAGAATATTTCTGACTGTCAAAGCCCTTGAGAAGTGAAACTCATGATCGAAATCAATCGTATGAAAAATTAGGCCGTTTTTTATCATCACTAAGTTTTATAACATTCTTGTCTTATTATATATATGTTCAGTATGCGTAGCGTCTCTCTAGGTGTTTGAATGGAATGCCAGCTTCCGTTATATATGTCAATGTTTTTAGGTTTACTAATAAGATATTTAATAGTTTATAAAGTAGTCTGTACAGTTCGGAACTCACATTTGACTAGAATTCTGTAGATGTATTCGGTGTGTGTTAGTTGTAAGGTCATAAGTATACGTATTATCGGTGCTTTATTCTTCGAATTCTGTTGTTATGTACATGGAAGAATTTATTCTATCATTTAGAATGAAATATATGAGGTAGTTTAAAGATTAAAACAAGTTGTTACTCTAATCAAATTCAGCTGAGAGGGGCATATTCTGAGAGCTCGTAAGTAGAGACCTATTATAAGCAATGTATTTCTTGTGATATTACGAGTAAAATATAATCGCGGTTATTTATTTGGTAACATTGAGTATGCTATCAGTTATATACCTAAGAAAGGACTAGCCTCGTTATGTTATTTTTCATATCTGACACATTTGAAATTTTCTTTTTTGGAGGTGGATATAAGAATGTTATCGATAAATCTATGGCGTGTGGCGTGTTTTGGGTGTCTACATTTAAAAAGTTTAGTTTCGAAAAGAAATTGAATAAACTTTCTAATACACAGCTGAAGTGGGTTTCCATAGTTTGCCGAACGTTTTGCGTGTAGCATATGCTATTAAATTTAAAATATGTCATATATGTAATGTATTTATAAACGTCAATGATGGATTTCATAGAAATCAATAAAAAAAATTTGATTATTTTTAATCCTTTACCTAGCTAATTAAAGCATTATTCATAGGTATGTTAAAGTATAACGATAGTATATCTAAGCTATTCATGGTTAAATTTTCTATACGTAGATTTTCAATTTCATAGTGAAGGTCTCCATATACTTTCTGTGAGACAGAGTAAAGAGGGAAAGTTAATTATGGCGATAGTGTTGTCTACCTTCTGAGTAGCCCTTTCGATGCTAGTTACAATGAGTCGAAGTTGGAGTTTTTTTGGTGAGTTTTTGTAAGTGGGATAGTGTAGGCATGGTGATGTCTTGTATGATGTGAGATGTCTATGTGTTATCGTCTATGATTGCTTCCGACTGATCTCTTGAAAGCTGCGGTTCATTTATCTACAGACTTGACACAGACACAGACACAGACACACACACATATATGTATATATATATGTATATATATATATATATATATATATATATTATAAGCCCTTATAATCAACAAAGCTTATAGTTCAATAGCGCACTACTACAGATATGTATTAATGTTAATGTTATGTAAACCTTAGTGAATAAAGAACGAAAATTTACATAAGCCAATCAAAAAGCAGTTTTCATTAGAATACAATTATTTCTGCTCTTTCTCCCTCTCGCTTTATCTAGATATGAAAAAATAACAGTTCATATAAATCTTATTTACATGAATATTACTAAGGTGCATGCTACCATAAAAACATACAATTGACTAACAGAATTATCAATCTTAATAGCCTGGCATATTTTGTACTGATTTGCACATCGTAAGATGCTTGAATGAAGAGAATCGTATTGGGGGAAATATATTGACAGACAAATATAATAGAAAGGTAGCAACACTTTACGTAGACAAGTATAAGATCATAAGATATTTGCCAACAGAAGAGAAAGTAAAGGGTAGTAAAAAGAAAAACTTAGAAAATGAATGATATAAACAAATTAAAGGTAAACAAAAGGAAAACAATAGACGGTAAGAAAAAGGAAAATCGATGATTTGTTTTACGAGCGAATAGAATCAACAGTGTATAGTAACTGACTGTTGCAAACCTTACAGCATGCACATAGTTACATTTATAAACTATCTATGAATCCATTATGCCTATTTACATTACATTTACGATGCTTGATATCAAAACAGCGAATCCCTACAATGTTTAGACGGCAAGCCCCTGTGGCTAAGAGATGAAATAGATGTATGCCTATTGTAAACACTTTTTTTACACTTTCACTATTTTTGTAGCTTACTAGTAAATAAGCTTAGTATATATCAGTTCAATAAGGCGAGATAAAATAAACAGCACAAGCATACTAGCGCAATGATCTTATGAACTTGAGGCGAATATCTCTACAACCTGGAAACTTAGATTAAGAAAGGCTGTATCACCCATATCGAGAACACCCCTTAAATTAATATAAAAACTAAACCAACTACAGATATATAGATAGCTGTATCATCAGTGCGGCTAGACCAGTTAGTGCCTCAACCCGGGATTGAAACTCAACCGTCGAGCTGACAGTCAGCGCCTCTACCCCTGCACTATCATACGGCACGTTCCAAGTTCCAGGAGCTCCAATTAGTTTTATCTAATGAGCTATGCATTAAAGCTAATGGCAGTTGTCGATATCCTTGCAAATAAGCTCTACCCAAGAAAGGAAGCTTTATACAGTCATCCACATACATACGGTTTCGCTGTATCACAGCTATTCAGTGCGGCTAGACCATATATATGTATATATATATATATTTAATTATCCATAGGCACGTGTTTCGTCGTTTAACAACTCATCAGCATGTCTGAACACAGCGAGACTTTAAATGTGTATGTGTGTGTGTCCGGGGGTAGTAAGCTCTATCCCAAAAGAATGTGTAGGCAAGTTCTTATATTCTAATTTGGTTCGGTTACGATTTTGATGTTTATTTCCTATTATATTATAAGTATTAATATTATATATATATATATATATATATATATATATATATATATATATATATATATATATATATATATATATATATATATGGAGCAAAAGACGTCATATGAAAAATAGAAGAGGTGAAATAAGAAGAGAATAAAATAACAAGAAAAAGGTACGAATAAGAAAAAAGTGAAAATGGTTTAGCGGGTGTCCAAGGTAGCAATCGAAAATAAACGTTCCCAAGGTTCAGTAAGCACTTTTGGCAAGCGATCAGTTGAGAATGTGAATCATTTTCTCTTTTTTTTTCTAAATGACAGGACGAAAGGCCAATTGTACGATTGGGCACTCGTGCGATTTGGGATCGATATGACATCGCATTAGTAATTTCTGTGCTAAGGGAGAGTCGATAGGAATTAACCGAGTTAGAAAGAAAAGAATATGATACAAAAAAATCTTTAAGATACTCTATTCTTATTCCGGCTCTACCACATATCTCTCTCATATCTCGCTCATCTTTATATATATATATATATATATATATATATATATATATATATATATATATATATATATATATATATATATATATATATATATATATATATATATATGTATATATTATATATATATATATATATATATATTATCTATATATATATAGAGAGAGAAAGAGAGAGAGATGTGTGTTTGTGTGTGAGGCTATTTAATAATCTAGTTACCGAACGAAAATCTCGTGCAATCTGGTTTACGCACGTTTCAAAGCTTTATTTATAATTACAAAATTAGATTAAAACAAAACATGAAATGAAAACGATCAGTTGTCTTCCTTACATCGCGTCTAAACAAAGTCGCTTCTCATCTGAATATAATTTTAATGCTGTCTAAAAGAACGTGTAACGAACAAAGAGAGGTTGATCACAGTCAGTCACGAACATTTTTGCAAAGGAGTACTTGTGGAAGACAGCTCAGTATTAAAATGAATTAACATCGGAGCAACCATGTTATTGAATCCAAGATAGTCGACTCTCGGCTAAATAATTTGTTCAAGGTACGTCACTCTTTTTCTTAAGCCGTTTGTCATTTGATTTTCGGCTGAAGAGGTTATTCAGATTCTACCATAAAATCTAATAGATTTATCATTTTTAAGTGAAATAGGTTTAACTATCTTAGAATCAATTTATATTTCAATTTTTGAAGCCGTTTAAATTTTAATAAACCATTTTGATAATCGTGGATCAAATAGTTACGGTCAATTTATTTTCTTACTTTATATTATTTATGTTATTTTATATCCTTATTGCAATATTCTATAACGGTTGAATTTAATATAATATATAACTATAGATTATGAAAACTAATTTAGCTTAGCTACTTCTTCCTGATAATGTAAATAAGACTACAATTCTGTGTACGATTTATAGCTTAATTAAATTAATTTCTGAAATGACTTCGTCCATATTTCAAAATTCTAAAACTGCTTTCATTTATGAATCTGTTTTTGAAATAAGTGTAGTCTTCATCGAAGCTGCAATCTTTACGATTATTTTATTATTAATCAGTATTCAATGAAATTATGTAAATCAAACGTTAATTAAAACATATTTAAAATTGATAAAATATAATTTTCATCGCTGGTATGATGTAAAATAAATACGTAAAAAGATATATTGAAAATTAATAAGATATTTCATTTGAAATGTGCATTCGTTGTCGAGTAAGTTCAATATAAGACACGAACTATTTTAGAATATTAAAAACAAAAATGTGTCTTTAACTAGAAAATCATCATTGAATTGCTTTTTTAAGACGTACGTTGCTGCGATTGAAATATGTTGCAGTAATGTGCTTATTTTAGAAATTAGTTCATCATAGTTAAACTAAATTACTCCATACAATGACTATGGATGATAGTTCTCTCTCTCTCCCTCTCAGACTCACATATGTAAATTAGATGAGTGTATTTTATGTAAATGCTCATAGATACATTAAAAAAATGTGACAGATGTTTAATCAACATAGAGTGAAAGGTTCTAGAGAATTTCATGTATAGCTAAGAGATTGATGGATGACCTGTAAAGTTAATTACAAAGTACAGTTAATTAGAACAATTAAAACAAATTTCTTTGCAAACTCAATCCCAGTACTACGGTTAATTTTATCATATATTTTGTGTAATCAAAGTATATGGCAAAACTGTTTCAGGGAGCCAAATGTTGATTAACTTATATTTACAATAATTATAGATTCACCAAGATTCTACAAATATAAAGTTTTTTTGGTTTCCCTGTTTTACGGCATGTCAACAATATGTGTTATCTAATGGCGAAACACAATACTACTAATTGAAGACGAGTTGTCATTCTATCCATCGTTGTAAAAAGTTATGAGTCGAAACGTCTCCCACAGTATTTATACGTAATTGAACATAATATGTCCGATTACATTCCATAGTCTCCGTCGCTATTTATTAGGCTAATCACACACTCCTATATTTAAGAGTAATAAAGAGAGATATTAAGTATTTGTGAACGCTTATCAATTGTTTCATAAAAAGTTATTAGGATTTGTAAAGAGTAGCTTTTCATTGAAGCTATTAACTAAATTGTCATATTTATACCCTGCGTTCGTTGTCCCTGCTCATTTTATTTGCTGGTCTAGTGGTATTCTTCAATTCTCTGTTCAGGTACCTCGTTATGATACATAATCCTATTTCGGTAGCCTCTTTTCCAAGAAGTGACGGCTTGTGGAACTCTCTCCTTGCTGACTGTTTTTATTCTACCTATAGCCTTGGCCTTTTCAAGATTAAAGTTAATAGGAATCACATGTCTGTGAGTTAAATAATTTTCATTATTTTACCTTTTAATATCAAGTGGCGCCATGTCCTGTTCGGAACGACTTCTAAACAAAAATCAAGTAATAGCACTTAAAGTAAGTAATAGAGTGTGTTACTATATTCTGGTAGATCCTCCGGGATTTGAATATGACATAACCGATTCCCTATCTCCCAACTGAAAGCTTTAATCCAACCTTTACATCATCGATGTGTGAAATAAGTTTCGAAAATGAAAAAGTGTTTAAAATGTATAGTTATTGGATTTCTCTTTTAATTACAAACTACATGTGATGAAGTATTGTTCCCAGCAAGGGCCATGACTGACCGTCTTAAATTGTGAGTCATTCAGCTTATAACAATCGCGTGATCGATTTCATTTTCAATTGATTGCATAATTGATTAATTATTTGATCGATTGATTAATTCGAATAGAAGGTATTGCATTTACAAGCATGGCTGATCCTGAGAGAGAAAAGAATCAAAGCATGGAACTGATTGCGATAGAGTCATTAATCATTCAAGACTGAAATGACAAATCGATTTACATATTGATATCCATTCAGATTACGCATGTGTAAAACATTGGGCAAATTATAAAGCGAGAGTTATATGCGCAACGACGTCGCGCATGCACGCATATATCGAGTTTATAATGACTTTATATATATATATATATTTATATATATATATATATATATATATATATATATATATATATATTATATATATATATATATATATATATATATATATATATATATATATATATATATATATATATATATATATATATATACTAGCTATCCCGAGCCAACGTTGTCCGTGGGTATTTGTACCTGCATTTTTGTTCTGCAAAACATTATTATTTGTAAGTTTATCTTCGCAAAATTATGTTCGCAGCTGTTATTGTCACTCTTTATGATAAAAATGTGTTATTCTATTTTAAATATTAAGGTCATCAAAATATGGGTGATCGATATTCTTATTCAATTCCTATAATGTTAAAAATAACTTCAGCATTTCCGTCTTACGTGCTGTATCAACATGTTGTATCACTTATTTTCTTAGTCGTTCGGGACTAAAGAAATATTTATCTTTTGTCTCAATCCAGTGAGCCACTATTTGAGCATATCGATGCTAACCACACTAAATATTCCTTGTTTTCAAGTTTGTCATGCAAGTGAGACAAGTTAATAGTGATCCATTGTGAAAACTTCCAAAATCCTTCATTTTATTTCTTTATTAACCATCGGAGATTGGAATTTTTCTTTTAATCTCATAAATTGTCTGCCATTATTACTATTATTGTTCATTATTGAAAATTGTCTCCATTTAAATAAATAATAATTACAATGTATTTGTTCTGTCCTCAGTCAGAGTTGGGGGAGTCATTCGCGACTGAGGCACATCTAATTCTTTGTCTCTATCAAAAAAGCCTTTTGGGGGAGCTGGATTGTTTAATTTGAGCGTAGTTTCAATTAAATAGGTCAAAGTAAATAAGTTGAAACAATAAGAAACAAGCCTGTATTTAACATAAATTAAGAATGTTTTAATTCATAAAAATCGAAGTAAAACAAATAGAAATTGATAGATATGGCGTGGCTTCAAAACTAGGGAATTCCATAATGATTGAGATAATTCTTATTTTCTACATATATCTGCTGAGCCCATTTTATAAGAGTGGATATTGTCATGTTAGCGTAGTTTTAACTGGACAAGACTAAATAAATAATTTGTGAAAAAATTAAGAATTAAACAGTCAATAAGATGATGAACGGGAAACAAAAATATACTTCAAACAGTAACAATGGAACGTGAGATATAGTAGAAAACATGTTACTTATTCTTCGTATAAAAATATAAGTTCTAAGGCAATATTCATGGATAGACAATGTTAATTAACTTACCTTCTTGTTCCAATACGTATAGACTTTGTGGCGACTCTATCTTTGAACATCCTACATAAAACTGCCGCCGTCGATAAAGCATAGCAAAATTATATTTGAGATCAACAACTTCCAATGATAATTCTTGAGGCTTTCTCATTGTTATGCATAATTACACTGTAACCGGAAGCTGAAGCTTTTTTTAAATGTATGGAATAATGGGTATTCTGGGAAGTAAAGTCAGTTCGTATTTTTGCCATATGAATAAGTCAGAAATGTTCTTTTACATTAGGTTTCATATATTTTACACAAGGTTTCATTCCATTGCATAACTTTAGAGCGTCAGGATTCCATAGTAACATAATTGGCATCCAGCCTTCAGCTTAAACTTGTGTTATCGCATACTAGGCAATTGTGATGAATTTATAAGCTCTATAAGCTATTAGATAGCCTTGTCACCATCAAAATCTCCATCGACAAAACTGTAATTTTGTTCTTTACCTTGAATTTTATAAAGCAGTTGTTGACCAAGACGTATATCATGTCATTTATATGAATTTTAATCGTTCTCTGCATTATCCCTTTAGAATGCACATCATTTTAAGCTATATTTTGGGAAACATTGCATCTAAGATCTTTGGGTGATGCAACAATTGTTGCCATATCCGTGAAATAACAATCTAGCTGTAGTGAGTCGTTTCACTCTTGACATTACTATTTTCAAAAGTAGGAAACCAACCTCACCAGTATGTCAGTTTAACGCGGGCCTTGAACTCGTCATAGGGAGAGTTCAACATGATACAATTGGGAAGGTTTTGAGGAAATCATCTGATTATAAAAGGTTGATGCAAAACCTTATATGAATTCGATCCTCTTTCCATTTGACAAATCGGATTATCGTCTGCTGTGAAGGATAATGGCAATTTCAATGCCGAGTAAGCTATTCTACTACAACAATAGAGTTGCTGCAGTACCCGACGAAGTCATGGCCACAGCTAGTATTATTTCTGACTTTAATTGCAAGAATAACCTTGTCTTTCAGATACTCTTGTATCTAAGGCCACCTAGCTGATTGTCTAAATTATTAACTAGGGTACTAAAACATATATCTGCTCATTATTAAGTTGTGCGATATCATCACAAACAAATAATGCTGGCTAATGTAGTTGATAACTAGTTTCAAGCATGCATAGAGAAATAGCCGGTTCTGTAATCTTTCAATTAAATGAGGCAATACTCAACTGAGTTAGCGTTTTGTTATTAATCGTAGAAGTCATATATTCGATAAAGACTAGAGTCATATTAAATATTTCGTGTAAAAATGGTATCTATACACCAGGATTTTGATGACGCTTCTCAAGAAGAAAATAGTGTTTGTTTCATTTTAATTCAGTTGAAGTTCTCAGAAATCCCTATACGTGATACATATATATTCGAATATTCCATTAGAGTTCTCCTTTACCTGTCAAACGTTCAACTAGTGGAGAATTTAAAAAGCATAATTTTCCTCCGCACAATTTGACCAGTTAACTATAGTATATCTTTCTTATATATATAGTGCTGTGATACTCGTAAAGTCTGTGAGTCGTAAGTGGAATGGATGTAACTCAACGGCGACCCGTATATATATATATATATATATATATATATATATATATTCTTTCACTTCTTTTCATTTTACTTCGGTTGCAGTTTTCGGAAACCAAAGGGGCCTTTACTGGGGCTAACACTTTATCTCTATATGAGATACATAGATATAATTGTGTTCGATAAATGTGTTTTTATTCTCCCAAACGTTGAGTTAATAAAAAAGTGAAGAACATTAATTTTCCTCTCCCCAATTTACCACTTAACTATGTTACAGTATATCTCTTTTTTGGTATCTTGGTCTTACTGAATTTAATACAAGAACCCATCTCGTCTGATGTAGTATCCGGCCAAGTGTTATCACTAGTAGTAACATTACTTGGATAAGGTGCACCATTCTTTGTATGAGCCCGTGTATAGCCGTGTCGTGGGGATCTAATTTGGACTTCGAATACTATGTTATTTTGAATATGTTGTCAGGGTTTACTTGTAGGGTAAAGTATCCTAATGTCAGGTTGTCCTGACAAACCCTTTTAGAAAGAGACCAAAGACAGTAGAGGATAGTGTTCAGTAGGTAATTCAAATTTTTCTTCCAACGAGAGCTACTCAACTTGGCTTTTTGGCTAAGATCAAAGTGTAGTATCTGTTCAGATGGATACTTCACCCCATAGACTGGTATTGTCTTGACCTTCGGGGCTTGATTTACGCCGGTCTATGGGATTGTCCTGTGCAGTTCTAGGAGGTCCACCCTCCCAGGCTTTGCCTCCCCTCTTTGGGGAGGAGTAAGTTAATTGCTTACTGCTTGAGGCGCCCCTACCGGGGAATGCCGACAGGGCTGCCCAGGCAATTTTTGATGGTCAGAGTGCTCACCTCTCGGGCGCTGGCTTTTCAACCCCCACTTTCCGACCCGACCTTGGGTCACATCTTACTTGTGGGAGTAGGATAAAACTGGCCTTGTGCCTAACTCCTGGAGAGGAGTAAATAATGCTACTCAACTTGGCTTTTTGGCTAAGATCAAAGTGTAGTATCTGTTCCGATGGATACTTCACCCCATAGACTGGTATTGTCTTGACCTTCGGGGCTTGATTTACGCCGGTCTATGGGTCTGTCCTGTGCAGTTCTAGGAGGTCCACCCTCCCAGGCTTTGCCTCCCCTCTTTGGGGAGGAGTAAGTTTATTGCTTACTGTCTGAGGCGCCCCTACCGGGGAATGCCGACGGGGCTGCCCAGGCTATTTTTAAATGGTCAGAATTGCTCACCCTCGAGCGCTGGCTTATCTAATCCCACTTTCCGACCTTGTGTCACATTTTACCTTGTGGGAGGTAGATAAATAGTAGCTACTCAACTTGGCTTTTTGGCTAAGATCAAAGTGTAGTATCTGTTCCGATGGATACTTCACCCCATAGACTGGTATTGTCTTGACCTTCGGGGCTTGATTTACGCCGGTCTATGGGTCTGTCCTGTGCAGTTCTAGGAGGTCCACCCTCCCAGGCTTTGCCTCCCCTCTTTGGGGAGGAGTAAGTTTTTTGCTTACTGCCTGAGGCACTCCTACCGGGGAATGCCGATGGGGCTGCCCAGGCAATTTTTAAACCCCACTTTCCCGACCCGACCTTGGGTCACATACTCTGTGTGCATTTTGAAGTTGTTTAGAATTAGTCACGGCACATATAATCTACTTTATAGCAAACAAATTGCTTTTTAAAACATTTATTTTTCTTATAATGTACAATTCCGGTGGTTTAATATTCAAATAATCTATGTGCACTGCATGCATCTCTGAATTTATTCATATCTCGACAATTGATAATTCTGAGGTATTCTACCATGCTGTAGAAGCATTAATATTTATTTGGATGCACCTGGTAAACCCTTTTTTACGGGCGGATGAAGTGTCTATTGAAGATCATGTTTGAGTGTTCTAGATGTAAAAAGCGGTAACAACATCGTATAAAACTGTAAGTGCAAAAAGTCTATTTTACACAATTTGAAGAAATGTGGGTAAAAGTGTATGTGCAACTCTGTCTGCAGCATTGTTTTCATTAAAAGTTTACCTATGCCCATTTTCTAGATTGGGAATGGTGTACATATAGTGGAAGTTCAGTATTTGAACAAATGGCTTTAAAAGTTGATATGTACCGCCTAGTTTCACATCTCTCAACTTCATTATGAACATTATTTTAAGTTGTGAAGACAACTTGATCATTTTCTCTATTTACTTATTTACAAATGCATTTAATTGAGTTCACCCTGCTATCATATTTAATATGCGCATTAACATACTTACAAATAAAATTTTTATATGGTTCCGGTTGTCCACACAAACTGTTTTGTAAAAACGCAAGTAGACTATCGAATCGAAGCCTCCATCATTAGTAGTTAGTCGGCGATATAGTGATAGCTTTCTGTATCCGATTGAATTTCACTCAAGAAATGTATGGGATATCTTTTATAACATTGTTCTCCTTACCTAAATGGCGAATAACTATTTATAATTTCGCATGATACATGAATCATGTGGGGTTTCATGGTATCATGTAAAGCATCATATATCTGCCCTCCGAATACGTTTCTTTTCTTAAACACTTGAATAAATATTTACAACTTCAGATAAAAAAATCATGATGAACATGTAAGATTTGATTTTTAAAAAGTCAGTCAAAATCTGTAGTCATTTTGATTTTAGATAAAACTTATAATTTAATCCGTAGTTCCAAATCGTCTCACATACACAATCGAGTAAATTCAAGTATATTGGGAGGTCTTCTAGTAAAGGTTGGAGCAAGGATTGCAATTGTAAATTATCATGATGACTTAGAAAGTCTCTCAATATATATGTATTATATATAACTCTGAGAGTCTACGTTCATGTCTGCGTGGGTAATACATTTAAATAAACGATTTATTTAGTTCACGGGGCGGGGAATAAACAAAGACAACCGCAAAGTGAAAAATGAGACTTGCCCTTTTGGTTTTATATGTTTATTCCCAGTCTATTAACTGAATTAATCTTATATTTAATAGTGTTATTCACGCGAAATCAAGCGTCTATAAAACAAAACATTGAGATACATAATATATCGTCTGAAACAAGAACATAAGTCAGTTGCGTAAGACTAGATACCCCCTCACAACATGAGTATCGTCAAAGTCTTATTTAGGTGTTCCTTCTCGATATTGCATAAAGTGTTATCGAATTTACGTCAAGTAAACATTGATAACTCAGGCTGAAATATTGTCTGGTGGTTACTGATATGAAAGAGCATCAGGCCCATAAAATTTTTTTTATAAAAATCGGAAGTTGAAATTCCGTCAGAATGTTGTCCTTAACCTAACTTTTAAACGTCAATGTCAAATATCAGACTCATATAAATTGCTAGACTCCATGTGGTACAATATGGGTTAAGTAGTGAGTCTTTACAATGAATAAAACCTAAGTCATCTCCCAACACTGTGATGTTCATGTTCTACGTGTCCTTGATCCTGACCTGCGACGTATATATAACAAAAGTGTTCGCTTAGTCTATGAGCGATAAGTTGACTAAGTTTAGTGATAATTGGTAAAAGCGATGTAGATACTAGTCTTTGAAATAAAGAAACGTGCTGACAACTCGACCAAAAACATAATAGGTAAGAGGTAATTATTCTAATGGTAAATTCATATATACTTATTTACGCGAACACACACACACGCACACACACACACACACATATATATGTATATATATATATATATATATATATATATATATATATTAGGATATATAGTAAGGATTAATTTGGATTGCATTGGTTTGCTTTGTGTTTCATGCATATACAATCTGTCTCTGTCATAGCTAACATCTAAAAATAAGCTCTCTTTTGATTCAATGTAACTAATCGATCCATTAAAGTTATTACTGAATTTGTCAATGATATTATTATTAAATATAATTATTTATATCTGAGATGATACGAGAGGAGTTGAACTGTGCTTTCTGGTTTAATATTTCCGTCATTTGGATTTAGACCAATCTTCGATGAAAACAAATAGGAAGTTTAATAAGATAAATGAATACGAAAATAACGAACAGAAATGACAGGAATGATCACATCTTAAGATGCGCACATTCAATGGAAATTATGACAGACCTACGAACATCATAGTTTTAACTTAAGTGTAACATACCATCAAAAGTGCTACTTCAAACTTAAGCGAAAGTAAATGATATTTCAAACTAATAGTTAACAGTTCGACAAAAATGCTATGATAATTGTGAGCTGGACAGACCGCTGAAAATGGTATTTCAAATGTAATGGCAACATATGACAGGAAATGTTACTTCAAACAGAAGCGTGACAGACGGATCAAAATTAATTTCAAAACTAAGCCTGTGCGACAAGCAAAAATGCTATTTCAAATATAACCGTGACAGCAAGGCGAAAAATGATCATAATATGAAGCGTAACAAACTAATAGAAATGCTATTTCATGCTTAAGCGTGGCAGACCGACGAAAATGATATGTCTAACTAAAGCGTGACAGATTAACGAAAATGAATGTTAAACCTCAACATGCGTACAAAAAAGTGACGTCAAACTTAAGCGTGACAGACTGGCGCACATGTTATTTAAAACCTCAGCGCATTTAACATATTATGCGTCCATTTCATTTGTCCGTTTTCCGATGACAATGCTATTTTTAATCGAAGCGTGACCGACTGATAGACATATCCTATCATAAAGACTTACAGCATTACATAAATGCAATCACTTCTTTTGAGGGGAAGCTGAAAGAGCGTTAGACATTTTAGTCAAGTAAGCGACCAAATATAAATTGGTTCCGTATTTGATTCATTGCGATTCCCTTAAAGTTCCAACTTTTTCCATTGACTGTCCTTTCTCGTTAATTATACGCTGAACAACGTATTCAGATTGACGGTTAGAACTCCTTCCACTTCGTGTCCGCCGGGCAGTTTAGATAATTGACATTACCGATCCTCAACTACTAGGTAAATAACGGAGGCGTGTTTCTATTGTTATCTTTAAACATCTTAGTCTTCGCAATTTTCTATTTGCCGGGACTAGAAAAATACATCTGAAGCCATTTTATTTTAACTTATGTTATCCCACTTTAAATTGATAAAACATAGGTATCTTTTATACGACAGAGACGCGTTCGGAATTGTAGTTTTCCTCTATTTAGGACTAGATGCTTACTATTTGATCAACAAAAACATTAAGACCAAATAAAAAAGATATTAAGTTACATAATGAGAAAAATAATTTGATCCATAGTTATTAGACACTAATTAATCAAAATTCTATGTCTATAGTTCTAAATATAGTTTCGTCGTTATTACATAATTCCCGCCAAAACCTTTTATGATACAAACACATGGTATGTACTCGATTAAACTCATTGCTCAGAAGATGGACCCAGATGCGTCTGAAAGTATTTGGGAGACAAATCAAACCTATGGCAAATTCATCAGCCAATCCTCCTCCGAAACTGAGATCCTGATTCGGACTATTGAAAGGATCTACCAAAGGATATCTAGACATGAGTTGTCTCTTATATTCAGCAATATATATATATATATATATAAACTTTTGATGTTTTAATACATGTGTATTTGCTTAGAATGTTAAAGCCAGTTTAAATGACAGTTTAAAAGCTTCGAAATGTATTTTAAAGTTCCAGAGTTGATGGAGTAACTGCTTCTTTTATTTAAATTATTAAAAAGAAGAATTAAAACTGCTGACTTTTTAGCCTGGGCGATGGTGTTAGAGTGTGTGTGTGTGTTGAGAAAAGAGAAAATAGAAGGAAAAGAAAGACAACCCTAACTGTATGTAAGTTAACAAAATTTTTCTAAATTCATAGATATTTCTCCGAGAAAATCAATACTTCCTAGCATTAACTTCGATCTACTCACATAGTTTAACTATTGTGGTGACTTCTTATCGTAACGCGATCATCCGGAGTGATCGGAGAATACGAATAGTGAAGAAGAACTATGATCTAAATATTAATGAGGTGTAGGTCCTGTGTGAACAGAGGTTACATTTGGAATGCAACTGTAATCGTTTTGACAATTTCAAGAGTGGAAGGGAAATGGAAATAGAGACGTATACGTTTTGTTGAGTTGTGTTACATTATGAAAAGTGTGAAGCAAAACAAATTTAAGAATTACGGTAACCGATCGAGAGAAACTCGAGGAAAAACCAACGTTAAATCGATGTGAGTGGAACTTCCGCAGTGTGCTCCCTCCAGCGGAGGCTAGGAAGCTTACTTTATATGTAAAGCTAAATGTACCAAGACAATGTCGGCATTCTACCAGAATAAAGCGTAAACAATGAAAAAATGTTTCGCCAGCCAACTGTTCTATGTTAGGATCAGTTAAAGAACGAGGTATGGCACTGCATCTCTGTTTCTCTTGATAGAAAATACATCTAAAGAAAATATCATAGATTTTGTCGAGTAATTTCCAATATCCGCAGAGTAAGACAGACAACTTTAACCTTTTGATAAATCGATTAAAACGGGTCGATTTTCTAAACCTTATACGCTCAAAATACTTCTGCGGATCGAATATACATTCAGAGAAAATACCATATTTTTAACGTGATGCCGAAATTGAACCATCGACGTAAACCCCGCCCACACCATATAAGCATATTAATAGTCTGTTTTTTTTATCTAATATACATAGAACACGTCATGGACATCGAAGATATGTCAACAGAAAACGCCATATATTTTTCTGGAGATGTATTCTCGTTATAAGGAGTCTAAAATACGAAATTATACTGAATTATAATATGTGTTTATATTAATTCGATATAAAATCGAACATTTGAACATTAACCCCTCTACTTGAGTTGTATTTTTCTTTTGTAAGTGATACTTTATTAGTAAAATATACCTACTTAATAATGATGTATGAAATGTTTCAAGGTATAGCTTCGATACACGAAAAGTCATGATCATATATCAGCACGGCTCGTTTGGTTCAAATCATACAGGATCGATTCTCCTTTTAGCTACCTCTGTCCCTCTCTCTCATTCTATATCTCTGATATGTTAGATGATGACATCATTTTGTGACGTTATACACTGTGCATGGCTATCCCCATCTTTCTTTATTATGGTATGACTGCACAAAAGATGACGTCACTCAGCATGAACGGGAACAAACTAATAAAAACAAGCAAACAAGCAAGATATACAGAGTTTTAGTTGCTTCTATTAGTATTGTACTAACGATAAAGTAATGAATGTGTTTCCCCTAAGACTCTTTTCTTGCAGACTGTAATTAAGAATAAAACGATTGAAATAGTTCATTATTAAAGAAAGCTAATATAACCGAAGGTCGTTGTCGTAAAAGGACAGACATGGAGAGAGAGAGGGGAAGATACAACGAGGAAAAAATACTATTTTTGGATTTTGTGTTGTTATTGTTTTATAACTTACTGGCTTTGTAAACTCATTTTTTCCTGATTCAAACAATCGAACTCTAGCTCAATGGATCAATGACAAATCAAGTCATATTTTCTCTAGTATATATATATATATATATATATATATATATATATATATATATATATATATATATATATATATATATATATTAAGACAGGCTTCATTAATTAGCTGGTGCAGTATAGCACCCATCGTTATGGTTTGGGTCAAATCTATAAAAATGGAAGCGGAGAAAGACCCATATTAGCCAAAATCAACCTCCTGAAGATGGACGAGACGTCCGAAAGCGTTTGAGATTTGACCCAAACCATTACGATAGGTGCTATACTGCACCAGCTACTACCACACGATCGTAAAATAGCTCGAAGAGTCGAACGACTAACCAAGAAAATCTCAAAAAAGCAGAACTCCGTGGATTTTAATGAAGCCTGTCTTAATAGCAATTTGCTGCCAAACTATATATATATATATATATATATATATATATGCACAGCTAGCTGTGAGTACTGGCTTTAAAATTCGGCTTAATATTTCGGAGTTACACCTATATACATTGCTTGATGCCTTCTCAGAGAGAGCGTTATAATAATTGAATGAATTACGTGTTTTTGTAATCGATCATAAGCAGTGGGTCCACGCTTAGAACGATCGTCAGATGACGTAAACACGATTTTGTAGTTGTTTTGTGTACTTCCAATTTGACATAACTATCATTCACAATTTACTGCAGAACATTGAAGACATTCAATTCCGTAATCAAGTGTTTAACTATCTTAATTGTTGATTCTTAAAACATCTTTTTCGTTTTGCTGATATTTTTCATTGATTATTTCTGTTGTATTTTGATTATTTTTTTACTTTTAGGGGTTTAGATTCTTTTAACTGGATAGAAGGAAATAACTTTTACTTAAGTGTCTCATTAAATCTTTGGCACCGCCGTGTATTTCTGCTACTTCATATACATACTTAGAATATATAAATATATATATATATATATATATATATATATATATATATATATATATATATATATATATATATATATTCACTGTTTACAACTAAGATTTAATTATTTATTTCCTAATTCAATGTGTTATCTTGTCGGTTTCATAATTAATGGGGAAATAGTTTGTTCTTTTTTATTGGTATTACGCCATTAAACACAGGAAGACGTTGCTATAGCGTTCGTCACGTGTTTTATGAATAAGTTATGGTTGCTTTCCGCCGATGGTTGTGGAAAATGAAGAAAAAAGACGAGGATAAAAAGAGGGATAACGAGGATAACTCGAGTTGACAGTTGAGTAAGAAGTTGGCAGAAACACCTCTGATCTTTAAACATTTTCGACGTCTGGTCTCTTTTAAGTTTTAAGACTTTCTCTCCCAGATTAACGATACACCACGTCGCATGATATTTACTAAGTTTAGCTGATCTTGTGGCGCTTAGCCAGAGCTGGAAATTCAAGGAATGGGAGAGTAGAGGTCACTGATGCGGAAGTCTTTTACTAATAGACAAAGGTCCTGTCACCCTTCAAATGCAACATTTGTGTTTGTATTTGTCTTTGGTTTTTACTCTTTTTTTTCGAAATGCTTAATACTATCGACAGCGAGACATAAACAATTAGGAAATAGGTACTGAATGACGTCAAATGGATATTCTTATTATAGAACTCCGATGCGAATGAGCTGTCATATCCACCTATGTAATACTACCACTCGTGTATGCTTGTTTGTATGATTATGTTCACATTAAATTATGAGATGATGCGAGAAGGCGGATGAGACGAGAAGTGGCTCAAAGAGGTGAATGGAGGAAGTGGAATCAATAGTAGCTACAACAGCGTAAGCGAACGAGCGTAAAATGATGGTGTAAATAAATAGTTGACTTAAATTATAAACCTACCCGTAAACGTTCGTGTGTTTGGTCAGTCGCCATGGAAACAAGTGTTATGATTTGATGACATATATATAATTGTATTAAACTTCAACAAAGTTTGAAAAAGTGAGTTTTTTGTCGTAACTAAGATTCCAGTAGATTATTCGTGAAATATTTCTAACATATCGAATTTTATTATTTCGAATAAAATCATTTTTAAATAAATCTATTATTTTTTCTAAAACTTTGAACAAAAATTAATTTGAGAGATCGAAATGAACAAATTATCATGATACAAATCATGGAGAAATTCTCTACATAATTTTCTGCATTCCCCACGCAAACATTCAAATTTCCATTTTTTTAATTGTCATCGTCACAAATAAATACAAAAATACCCTTATTAAAATATACATGACAAAATAAAAAATTTAAGAAAGATCAAAGTTTAAATGGTATCGGCTTCGTTTTGTTTAAGAAAAACCTATTTTGTGCTTTTTTCCTTTTCTTGATATTTTACATTACTTATTTGTTAATTAATCGATTGAAAATTGTCCGAATATTTTTGATAGATTCTCTTTACATCATTTGCATCTCATTTGTTTTCAGTAAAATTAATATTTTCCATCTCTTAGCGAAAGTTATACTTTAACTATGAATAAAAATAAAAGTATTATTTAAGAAACACTTTATTCCCACCTGAATACAGATTTCTTAATTCACTGATTCATTTAGAAATCCGTCACATATTTAGCTTATTCGGTTTTTCTCCCACAATCTAAAACATTCACGTGCAAAGAAACAGTCAAGTTCTTCAGAGTGTTAGTATATCGTATAAATATATATATTGGGAGAAAGACAGATGATAATAGTTATGGGATTAACAATCCAACATAATCAAACATTTATAGAGAGAAATAGAGAGAGAGAGAGAGAGTGATAGACAAACACCGATTTTGATGTGCATTTTTTAATATGAGAATCTACTAATAGATACAACTCGCGTTGCCCGGGATGTTACCATTGTTATTGTATATTTGCAGATGAAAGCAAAAATAATAGTATTTATTTCTTTCATCTAAACCCATCAGCACCTCTGCACGGACGTTGTCGGTGAAATACTGAAAAACACAAGAAAGGTGCTTCCACCTCTGGAATTTCTAAACTATTTAAAATTATCAATTATAGTTTTGTGTAATTATTAAATGTTTAAATCAAATAACCGTTTGTATTATTTCATAATTAGGAAACCCCATCGTCGCAGGAACATACATATGTAGATGTGATGAATTTTTGTTTATTTTTTAAGGGAGGGAAAGATTTTGAATAATACTTTAATAAGTACAATCGAAAATAACTTAAAAACAAAAATTCAAAAATAAGTATTATTTAAGGTAATACTTTTTTAATACATGTCTCTTTAACCCTTATTTTATTTCAATTTTAATCCCATTTATATTTTTGTTTTTCTCCTAACCTTTAACTTGTTCTTTCCCTTTTGTTTTCTTGTTTCACACATCTTCCACCTCAGTGTTTCATTGTCATGAATTGCTCTTTAAAAACATATTGTTGACAAATTAGCTGACCCATCCCTGTTTATTTCTTTTTAACTTCCAGTGTATCAATTTCACACCCTTTTTGTTCACCGTAGTTTGATTCTCTGCCGCCTTTTCCCCCTCCCCCACCGCCTTAGAAGAATGTATCACCTATTTATCATGTCCCAACATCACTTAATGTTTTCTCATATGATCCAATAAGATGAATTGTTTTCCCTCATCCCATGTGTGTGCCTTCAGTATAAAATAAAATTATTTCTGTATTCTTCATTTTCTGAAGACGTTCCCCACGAACGAAACCGGTCGAAAAATGTCTTGTTTTTATTTTTCTCCTGCACTTTGACTTGTTTTCCGCCTGTCATCTTTTCACAGACACACACACACACACACACACATATATATATATATAT
Organism: Sepiola atlantica; assembly: GCA_963556195.1. Classification (NCBI taxonomy): domain Eukaryota; kingdom Metazoa; phylum Mollusca; class Cephalopoda; order Sepiida; family Sepiolidae; genus Sepiola; species Sepiola atlantica. The sequence goes on from OY744520.1 coordinate 79,448,194, forward strand.
ATATATATATATATATACAGAAACTTGTTTGTGTTCGATCCCAGACACACACACACACACATATATATATATATATATATATATATATATATATATATATATATATATATATATATATATATAGATAGATAGATAGATAGATAGATAGATAGATAGATAGATAGATAGATAGATAGATAGATAGATAGATTATTTATGTACCCATTCACCTATCATTTATTAGTGCTATCTTATAGCTTTCACTCAAGTCGATGGCGGTTTGGTTTGACTAGCACGTGAGAAATAATGATACTATCCAACGCTCCAGCATAGTATTGTTATCAATATTACTATTATTATTTTATATACAATATATGTAAAGTTGGGTTGCTAAATTGTGAATGGCTTCTATGATACCAAGTAAAATGTATAATAGCATCTTTAATAGCTTATAACAATGATGTGTTAATTGAATATAATAGGATCTATCCCTCGAAAATTATTAGCCGAGAATCTGTCGAACCGGCAATATATATATATATATATATATATATATATATATATATATATATATATATATATATATATATATATATATATATACAGATACTATTGCGGCCACGACATTTTATTGCATTGTAGGGATTTTACATCCGCGGGAAGATATCGAATGATGCCCTTACACTTCGAGTCATTTTCGGATGAAAAATGCACATGGCATCGAATTTATCGATCATTATAAATAGTATAAAACTAAGAAAAGTGTCATTAGACGGACAATTTGCAAGATCGTAGAAATATCATGAGGAGACACGAAGCACCCTCAAAGCAGTCAGCATAAAACAGTCCTGAAAGACCAAGCTTTTCAATCATCTAAATAACAAAGTAATATAAGAATGTCCGTTGATGAAAAGAAAGTTTTAGAGACTAGATCACGAACTGTCCCAATTCAACGATCGGTACCTAGAATCACAATAAAGTTATTCTCTTGATACAAAAAGACCAGCATCGGTGAGTCTGTTTGGTACCATAACCAGGGATAGGACAGTGATGAGATTCCATTTATTTTCAGTCTTTCTGAAAAATCAATACGTTCAGATATCTGAAGATATGCGGTGTTACTTGAATACCAAAGTGGTGATTGTCCAAGATTCAACGCCAGTTTACAGTCACAGACGTTATGCAATAAGTGCAAGAGATTGCATTGTTTTCCTGGCCTTCCAGATATTCCATTCTCAATGAATGCAACTTCTTGTCGAGGGAGGAAATTGAAACGAAGTCCCAACAAAGAACCATTAACAGACTCGGATATCTGAATATAGAATTATGAAATTGATCACATCTACCGATGTATATGATGAAAAAAAATTCTTGCCCAGCAATTAACCGGCAGGGAAAGCGAGTGGATACATATAATAGTCTATATATCTTACAGATGCACACTTGAATTCTTGTATAACATATACATCTTCTAGAATGTAGTTATATACGTTGTGCAGTATTAGAATATCAGGCTTGCATAGTGTAAACCAAAACACTTTCACTTATTAAAGTGTTACATTATTATGAACCTGTCTATGAACGGGTATTACAAATATTGATATAATGATTATTATAGAAATCTTTATAAAGCAAAACGTTTGTCTGTGAGTTATTATTTTTATGTGTGCAAACAAATGTTTCCGCTACGACAATCTTAGACATCAGTGAATATAATATTGATTGAGACTATGATTTTTCTAATGTAAACTATATTAGAAACGTTTATGCCAGTGTTAACTATAATACGTACGTATCCATCGTTTTTGTAGTTTAACACTAAAATAGTGAGATCCACGTTGACTGAAATGGAATCTATTCCTATAAAAAAATTAAATGTATTCCTATGAATATTTTCGGAACAGAAGCGAAATAAATCATTTCACTTTAAAATATTTAGGGCTCCTTATTATATCGGATATACATATATTAATAATAAATGATAAAAACATGTACTTAACGTAAATACTTTAGTGCTGTTTCACGTTTTCACTAATCAGTAACCATCTGATGATCGGTAATAGCTTAAAACTACAGTAAACTCTTAAAACAAAATACATTGTATTAACATATATATATATATATATATATATATATATATATATATATATATATATATATTCTTGGGTTCTTACAAAAATAATATAATATCCAAAAATGTTCCAAATTGCACGCTGCAGCGCATATATATTATATAGTTACATTCCAATAACAACACGAGCAATCATTTCATAACCATAACTTTCATGTGTTGTTTCTATTTCTTTTATCTTCATGTGAAAATATTATCGAAATTAAAAAGGTGAATTCGAACCCGGACTCTCGTTTTTCTTAAGAAGGCTTTCCGCTTATTTTGCACCAAAGGAAAAACAAAGTTGTTAGAAAAAAAAAAGACTTGTTATCTTTACTCGATATTTTGGGAGATTAGAAACCCCCAAATAATGCGATGACATTCGTCATGGGCCACCTGACTTTCGTATGTTACAAAAAAAAATACGTTTTTTGCCGATAACGGTGAAGTGTGACAATATTGTAGCATTGAAAATATTTAAATTAGAATGGTCTTGTTTTCTTAAGTTATAAAAACGCAAAACGTTTGAAAGGTGTTTTTGGCAGAAAAAGAGAGAAGGGAAAGCTGATAAAAGCAGATAATCTTGTTTTATTTGCCTCAAAAAATAAAGGTATGAGAAAAGACAGATTTTACTGCGTCACGGACAGGGCAGCAATGTTTACATTCTTGGCGTTGAATGGACGTTGAAATATTAAGATAACATGGGACCATTTCATCAAACCGTGGTTTGAAATGACAATTAAATTGTTTTTACTGGGATTACATGCATCGTCGGTCCTGACGTGGCTGTGTGGGGCGATAGGGAGGTGAAATGTCTGCTGAATAACAATTTCACTGCCTCATCGTTTATTTAATTAATAGAAATACACTTATTCTATGAATGTCAGTTTCGAGAGAGACGGAATCTCCCCTCCCACTGAGGCAACAGTTGGAGATAGAAACAGTTGAAGAAGGAAAGAATACGGTGAAGTAGAATCTGTTGACTATTCACCATCTACGAGGCGGATACCCTCGGGTGTAAAATACCATGATCGTTAGAAATAATAAGGACAATATATTTTTTATTACTGAATTAAATTCTATTGGAGGGGGCGGGGTTTTGCCCGTCTGATTTTTAATATAAGGCAAGCGTAACAAGCCTCGAAAGAATAAGAAGAAAGAAAGCCCCGACAGACGCAGTAAGACTCACGTTTGCTCGCCCACCATTCAGGTCTTTGAGAGATGGACCCCGGACTTAGGGTAGATATCGCTCAACCAAAATCGCCCCAAAAGTTGTTAACATGTGCCAGTCAAAAACACATAAGTAGAAGATAGGAGTGTGAAAGTACACTGCTTGAAACTGAATAACTTTTCTGCCCAAATAATTATTCTTATTCAAAAACGAACCGATATATTTCTTAATTACTTTTCTGTAATTATTCGGTTTTGAAATTACCCTTTACTCATCAGTGGTACCAAGTTGCTGACAAGGGCCAGACAGCTGCCCTTTGATTATTGGCGGTGGTGGTCACCGGACAAGGACTCTTCGAAATCTTCGACCTAACCAATACAGCAACTTCCCCGAGCATTTCCAGGGACGGCCTAAATGGTGACGTCACTCAGTCGGAGTGTGGAGTACATTCATATATCGGCGAATACTGGTAATTCTTTGTATATGATTATATGTATTTTTTATGTGTATTTTTTCCAATATATATGAATAAATAAACGCGAAAGGTGCGCCCATCTCTCACACTAACGGTAAAGTCAAAACGCCTGGTTTCAACTTAATTCACCGTTACATAATATAAACACTTTCTTTTTTATATACTGCTTATGTATATGCGATAAACTAATTAGCATATAGGTTTTTTTTTAATATTTAATTCATGAACTATTATTTGTCATTTTTTAAAATTTAGTTCTGTTTCGTAATATTGTTTTATTTTCTGGAAACATATTTAGTATTTGTATTCAAATATTCCTTTCTTTAAAAATAACGACTTGATTTTCAACAAGTTGCGATTTATTTCGAAATCGCAAGTGAAAATAAAAATTGAGTTTATCTTTCTTTCCATTTCTTTACGGTCCCATTTAAAAAGATAAATAAATTTGTATCGAAATTAGCAAACTATTAATGTTTTTGTCTTATCATAAATGAATGAAGAAGGTTTTTTTGTGTGCTTACAACAAATATATGAATGAAATGTTTATTATTTTAAATGAATGTTTCCAGTATAACGAACTATGCGTAGAGATAGCAAGCCGGTAAAGTCAGCTAGTATATATATATATAATTGCATTTGCTATATTCATAAAAGAGGGTGCAAACATAGAATGAATGCCTTCTCGTATACTTTTCAGCAGAGTGATGCCCCCCTGATCAACGTAACTGTTTTCGTTATTTCCATGTTGAGTCTAATTAAAACGTAAATATACATCTGCATAGATTCAAACGTAAATATATATCTGCGTATATATATATATATATATATATATATATATATATATATATATATATATATATATATAGTAATTTATGAAAATATATTTATGCCAATTAAACTACACAGAGTCTTCCGCATTCCATCGTCGTAGGGAATCGGCATGCTAAAATGCATGAAATTTGTGTTATCGGGTGTTTTTATATATACACGTGGTGTTTAGTCAAGCTAGCTAACCAATCAGATTCTGGGTTATACCCTCCCACGGGTTAACGTTTCTATTAGCCAATGGTAGGGCTTTTTACAAACAAAGTTTATTAGGTGTGTCGAATTAATAGGTGACCTTATTTTAACACATGTGTGTATTCATTTCGATATATATATATATATATATATATATATATATATATATATATATATATACGTATGTATATATATATACGTATGTATATATATATACGTATGTATATATATATATATAAATCAAGAAAGAAAGAGAGGCAGACATACAGACAGAGATATTATTTTGTGATTACATTTCCTAACTATTATTGTTTTCTGTAACAAACTGTTTCCTAAATAAAATTATATTTAATTTGTTATTGTAACCTCTTAATCATCGTTAGCAACCCTATACATGATCAAGTTTTACAGTAGGCGCGACATTGCATTAAACTTCTGTTCTGGATAGATAGATAGATAGATAGATAGATAGATAGATAGATAGATAGATAGATAGATAGATAGATAGATAGACAGGTCCTTATGGCACATCAATAATTTGAAAGTATGAGATAATCTTAAGATATTAGTTTCTTGTTCTATTTACTAACTATACAGATCTACCATGAGAGTGAGTCCTTGATTTGATGATTTACTCTCTCCTCCGATGATTTACTCTCTTCTCCATGTTTGACTGTGTTCATGACACGCCATTTTCAGCACGATTTAACTAATGGGTCAATAATCGTTATCGATATTTCGATAATGAGAGCCAACTTTTCAAATTTTGCTTGATTAATCCTCCCCGACACTTGCGAGTATCGATTTAATTGTCCTAAAATATATCCAATAGTGACTCGCTGTCCCCATAGAAATTAATAAGTAATGACGTAGGTAGAACGGTGAAAACGGTATTAAGATATAAACATGTAACCCTTCAATGGTCCTCTTCTGTCTGGAAGAAAATAGATACACTCAATGGTTGCGCAATTGCCACCCGTACTTCTCCCGGTAATGAATTTAATACGTGAAGTAGCAAGAAGAAAAATCACTAGAATTTGTTAATGTTATCCCAAGAATTTTATAACTTAAAAATGGTTTTAGTTCCTTCGCAAAAAACGAATAATAAATTCCAAGAAGATATTAGAGTAGGTACTCTTTATCTAGTAAGTGATACTAAATGAAACAATATGAAGAGATGTGTTAATACATTCTATACACAGTCAATTGCTATCCCTCAGCAACATCGCAACAATGTCACATTTCACATCAATTAAAATACAAGATTGTAAAAAAGTGTATCGAAAATAAAAGAATACTGCTTAATTATAAACAAATAAACTCTAGAGAGGTGACTACACGGTGCGAGTAATTAAAAGCCCTAGGTGCGCAGTTAATCCTTACATTTGACTGTTGTCGATATCTTAATGTGTGTTGCTTTTTTATACTGAGACCACTTATCAAGGTTCAAAGGCTCACTAGACATGCTCTTACGGCTGAATTCTTATATAATGAATCATTCATTACGGTGAACATTGACCACTCTATCCATCAGGCAAGGTACACAGTGTGCAATGTGCGATTAGGCCACATGGTATTTCGGGAATTCCCTCCCCTTAAGGTTGTTCGTCTCAGCACTGTTTACAGCCTGGTCTACCCTAATAGTTCACTCATAGATGGAGAAAGAATATTAGTATTAGTTATATAGATATTAATTATTAAGTGTTGATAGTGATTTGCTGGTTCCGATATGTTCATTCAGTTATATGTTAATGCCGGCCCTTCACAGTTTATAGCACATCACAAGATTCGTTAAGAGCATCTGCCGTTATGTATTGGGAGAGACGGGGATATTTTCTAAACCTTTCCGAAAAACAAGAACAAAGAAGGCTATAATTTCAAACATCAAACGTGTTTATATACACGAGCCGCTCCTTTGAAATTTCGCAACCTTGGCCATTTGACTTCACATATATATTAATGTAAAACGATTCAATATCTTTGAAATATTGCCATGCCGTTTTATGGTCGCCTTTGTTAAGATGATAAACCGTCACTTAATTAAACGGATGTAGCCGAGAGCTTCAAAGCAGATCATGGGTTTTACTTTCTTGGGATAAATCTAGAAAATACAGAAATATTTCTTTAGCTATGTCTGACACAAGATCAACAGCAATTGAATTAAACTATAACGATAGATAATTGGGATCAGAAATAAAAATGTGTTCATGCTCAACCGTAAACATTATCTGTCCTTCTTAACTGGACGATATGATCATGTGTTGTGATGTATACCTGAGAGTGTGATAAAAATCACACCGACGTAACAAGATGTATCTCCAGATTCCGGCTAGTTTCAGAGTTGACTTGAATAATTTTAAGTTGCATTTTCTTCACCCGCTGGAAAAATTATATAATCACCCAAATGAAGCTCATTTTATATAACACCAGTTCATCCTTTGAAAGGGTTCAACTGTCACAATTTCATTTCACGCATAAGTTCATGTAAGACTTAAAACAGTTTTTTTTTTAATATTGTAACTGCGTTTTGTGATATTTATAGATGTTATTTATACTAAACCGTAACTTAATAAAACAGGAGTGGCCGGGAACATAAAGAACACTTTACGGACTTAACTTTGTTGTTTTGGGTTTAAGATCTACTTTATTAAAATGTAATATATTTTAAGGTAAAACTTGTTAAAATAGCAGACGGTTACAATAAATATAATAATTGCATAAGATTTAACGAACCAATGACACGCAAAAGCCAAATACATTAAAGTAAGAATTATCAATACTTACATATCAGCACCAAAAATAGTTCCATTTTTGACTTGCGGCAATTGTTAATAAAGTTGTTTGTTGGGTTTTACAGCAGGTTAATCACCATTATTTCATTGTATACCGAAACTGTACATGTGTTTTGTACACGATTGGTTTATAAAGCAAGTTTTTTGTAGGCGTATATTTTTTAAACAAATAGTTTGTCAACGATAGTTTCTATTTAACACTAGTTGTAATTAAGTGGTGATATGTATTAAAATAACTGAGACAATTTTAATAATTGGTGGGTATTGATTTACCCATCTCCAGGAGTAAGGCACAAGGCCAGTTTTTATCTTACTCCTAGAAGTATAATGTGACCCAAGGTCGGGTCGGGAAAGTGGGGTTTAAAAATTGCCTGGGCAGCCCCGTCGGCATTCCCCGGTAGTGGCGCCTCAGGCAGTAAGCAATAAACTTACTCCTCCCAAAAGAGGGGGCGAAGCCTGGGAGGGTGGACCTCCGAGAACTGTACAGGACAGACCCATAGACCGGCGTAAATCAAGCCCCGAAGGCCAAGACAATACCAGTCTATGGGGTGCAGTATCCATCGGAACAGATACTACACTTTGATCTTAGCCAAAAGGCCAAGAATTTAAAAGAAAAAAATTCAAACTTCATGTTATAACAGAAAACTTATATTGATTTTTTATTCATTTAACAAAAAAACATAGGTTCATTAGAAACGTTCGAAGCAATCTAAATATATAAATATGCATTACACCATTCGCTGCTATTTTCTTATAAGAAAGTGTTTTAACGTAAGTAAGATACTTTTTTAAATTCAATATTGTGGTAAGATCGTACACTTTTTATCGATATGCTTACTGCAATATCTGGGACCAATTACATGCATATCTACAAGGTGTTTAATACACATTTATGATATTTGTTATATTCTTTTAGTTCAGAAAGATTTAATAGCCGTGAAATACATCTTATAAGTGTGTCTGTATCCTCTTGGTTGATATAAAAATTAGTAAGCATCTTCGAATGGAGAGCACTGGGGTATTTGGAGAGTGGTCTGCATTATGATGATTGGCGCCAGATTTAAACAATAGAGAATTAACTATCATTCTGTATTTACACACATATATATTAGAATACAAACTGTTTAAAATGAAAATGCATATGATAGGTATTCCTTACTAATTATTTATACATAATTGTTTTCGAATAATTCTGACATTTTTTGAAAGACTTTCGTATGGAAATAGAAATTAAATGGTATTTTTCATTTTTTATTAAAAAATTATTTGTTATGATGGGTATATATATATATATATATATATACAGGGTGGGCCAAAATAAGGGTCCTATCTTTAAATTTGAATAACTTGAATTTGAATAACTTCCACAAAATAAAAGTTAAACTCACCAAACTTTATGTGTGTGTAGACTAACCCTTCCGAGATTTTTTGAAATAAACAAAACAAATTTTAGCCGAAAAACACTTCTTTAAACTTACAAAAACTAAAGTATTGTTTTTTACACTGTTTTGAGTTTTTTAAGCAAAAATAATGTTTTCTAAATGAGGGTACGTTCCTTAGGGCTAATACGGCTCATGCTTGCTTCGGAAGGGGTCCTTTACTTATTCTAAAAAAAAATTTTTTTTAAATCAATAAATAAAAAAGTTATGAATTTTTAAAAATAGGACCCTTATTTTTGCCCACCCTGTATATATATATATATATGTTGATTGATTGATTGATTGATTGAGTGAGTGATTGCATTCCACTGACAAAAGAAAAAACGTCAGTCCATAATCATAATTTTTTATTCATTTTTTGTTTGTTTCGGTGAATATGAATATTTTCTTTCTGATGCACTTTTCACAACGCGTAAATGCAAATATAGTTCTTAATGTTTACGGGCTGCTAAAGAGACCTTTTATTTAATAATACAAACAAGCGCACTCGTACAAAGCAAAAAGGAAGAAAGATTAAAAAAGATGAAAAAAGTAAGGCAGAAACACGCAAAATTCACATTAAATAAGGTAATCAGATAAATCCCCCATACATCGGACATAACGTAAACCGAAAGAGAATCCACAATCTTGGAATCAACAAGTAGAGTTGGGATCATCATGTTTGTATTCAAGACTGAAAATCGGAGAAAAAATATAAAGAGAATTTCAGGAATATATATATATATATATATATATATATATATATATATATATATATATATATATAAATGAAGGAGAGTGGAAAGGAATTAGAGAAAGCAAAAGCCAAATCAAAATTCAATTCAAAAGTTCAAAGCAAGGTATATTCCGCAAAAAGGCAATTTATTCAAGTTAACTTGAATAAATTGCCTTTTTGCGGAATATACCTTGCTTTGAACTTTTGAATTGAATTTTGATTTGGCTTTTGCTTTCTCTAATTCCTTTCCACTCTCCTTCATTTCTACCTGCTCTATCCTGGATATTGAGCTGTATACTCTTCACAATAGGGTTTTACCTTTCCTAAAAGTTCGCTTTTAGTACACCTCTTTATATATATATATATATATATATATATATATATATATACATCTATATATATATATATATAGTGTGTGTCAAGTTATATTGAAAATAAATCCATAAAGTGCTCACTTGCAGAAGAGTGACAGCTAAATACAAATAATTTATTTAAAACTATACGTTATATATTTTAGAATCGTACTGCGGTTTCATCCACATGGGCTGATTTTTGGTATTTTTACGAGACAACACATATGCAATAGGCAAAGAAACAGTATCTGGTTCCCCTTATTCCCTCACTGTCAAATATAGCATAAGGAAACGGTTTCTCAAATTAATAGACAAAACTTTCCACCATCAAATAAGCTCCATTAACTCTTTAACAAAATTCCAGACAATCAACCAATTCCCAACCCCCACTGTTCATGTAAAAGAGGGGAGATTTGGCTTTTAGGAGGTGGATGCATAGTCAGTTCCATTGTATACGAAGCCAGAGTCATATCCGGTGTAGATACCAAGAAGGATGAAATTTACATCGGAATGACTCAAGGTGCCTTTAAACAAAGACTGTACACTAACACCTTCAGATACCCCTAAAAAGACCACATCACAACCCTAGCAATCAATATATAGGAACTCAATAGGTGTAACACCCCCTATAAACTAGAATGGAGGATCACCGATAAACTAAAGCCCTACCTTCAGGATTAGCTCCCTATGCGCCACAATGCAGAATTCCACAGGCAATCAACAACCCTGACATAAATTGCACAAACATTAAAACTGACGTCTTCAAAAACTGTCCCCACAAAAAAATGTCTTCTTGCCTAATGGACTTGCAACGATAATACATGGCTCACTTATAACCCCTTAAGGCCAATGATCTCGACACCATCAAATAACATTTAATATTTTTATCATATATACAACATAATACCCCAACCCCAAAATATTGCACATGCCATAACCACAACCACATCACCCCTACTAATCCCAATACAGCCTAAACACATATCTCCCTGAACCCCATCCACCACAAACATAACATTTATCAGTAGACACCCCATCTCTTTAAAAATTTCTCACATGATAAATAAATGAATTCCTCTAATTAAAGGACTAGAAATATAAATACTAAACCCCATCGAAGTAAAGGAATTATAGATGTCTAAGCCATAACCCCCACTCTGTCTTACACAACCTCTATAATAGATTCATAAACTTGATTATATAAAGCAAACAGAATTAACTAAATACATAAATCCAACACGAATGTATATGGCAATGAAAGTTAAGACATCAGATATCCGTTAGATTAACCTTTTCACTGACAAAAATAAATCGTCCGTTCACATCCAGCCACTACATAACAATAAATCAACTCAAATACAGATCCCCCATCAAAAATAAAAAATATTATTTAAATACTTTATAAAAATATGAATTAAACAATTACAAAATTAAAAAATACCAAATTATACATAAATAAACAAGCAAAAATTAATAAATAAAATAATCATAATCTCAATATATCCCACCCATAAATTATGCCACACAGTCCCTAAGAATAAACATACTTTTGAAGCAGTAAAACAGACAACAACCATCATAAATAATTACATTAATTTTAATTAAACTTAATTACGATTAAGGCACATATATTATATTTAAACCTTACCCAGTACATCCTTCAAAAGGGATGCGTACCCAATCAACGGTCTTAAACGATAGATTAAAATGTTATCCACCTTTTTTTTCTTTATTCCGAGATGGCCAAAACCTCCTATAGTCCATAGATAATCTTTAAAATACAACCTACAAAGTTTTAAAATAAAAATACAAAACTATAAATAAATAAATAATCGAATAAAACACCAAATAAAATAAAACCTGTTAAAATACAAAACTCTAAATAAATGATAAATAAAATAAAATTCAATGAATCAACCCTATATATAAAGCTGACCCCGTACGTTCTTCAAAAGAAGACTACTGTAATACACCGTTTTAAACGACGAATTCAAACACCGTCCCATTTTGTTTTCATTTTTCGAGACGCCGAAAATCCCATACGGTCTATAGATGATCCTCAAAATACAACTCTTTTAAAATAAAAATACAAAATTACAAATAATTAATTAAATAAAACAACTAATAGAATAAATTTTTTTAAAATGTTTAAACCCAAAACTATAAATAAATAATAAAAAAATAAAACTCAATGAATCCCAACCAATATACCTTCTTCAAAAAGGGCATTTCAACACAAACGCCATTTCTCCTTGTTTTTGATCTAATTTCAGTACGCTGGCGATTTCTCTTGGGGTTTAGGACTTTTTCAAAATTTAAAAGTCAGCCTTTGTGGACGAAACCGCGGTACGATTCTAAAATATGTAACGTATAGTTTTAAATAAATTATTTGTATGTATATATATATATATATTTATATACATATATATGTATTGAAAATGATAGGTTGTGTTTGAAACATAAAAAGATCAGTCAAATATGACTTTTCCTGGGTTCGAATCCATCGACCGGCAGCGCTTATCATCTCCTACACAGATATATATTTGTTTTGTTGAGGGCGTCTTTGATTTTTCCATTAGAAAAACTCTCGGCTTAAAACCGTATTCATCGCTTTTCCTATGTTGCATGGCTTCAATGACAAAGAAAATGGCTTAACAGCGACAAATCGGTTTTAAGGCTAAGGTTTTCTCACCAAGCTCCGGTCGTTCGCGAAACCATTTGTACCATATGATTTAAACCCTGTAAGATTCAAAGATAGTAATATATATATATATATATATATATATATATATATATATATATATATATATATATATGCATATATATATATATAATGTTAATGTCTTGTAACAAGAAGTTTGATGCTGATGAGATAGACTAATGTGGGTCTAGTATATCGTGACTCACATAAGGAGGTAACAAACTAAAGGAGGCAAAGTGATAATAGCAGAAAAATACAACAACTCGTGTATATAACATGAAAAAACATGTTTTATTTTCTTTCAGAAATAAATACACTTTATGACTCGAAGTTCAGATCTCAATAGAAAAATCGAGACATCGCAACAGATTTGCTTGTTTCAAAAGTGCATACCGTGAAATCGACGAAAATCGCTCGGCCGGAGTGTGTATGAACTTTACTGTTAAAACGGCTTTGTTATGAAAACGACGATATTCGATACGTCATCAAAGCGTGGCTGCATTGGCGAACAAGAGCTGCTGGTTATAAGGTAATCACTCGAGAGGTAGCACTTAATGTTTCTCTGCTGTTTTCTGTTCGTGCTGCTGCTGCTGCTGCTGCTGCTGCTGCTGATGATGATGATGATGATGATGATGATGATGATGATGATGATGATGATGATGATGATGATGATGATGATAGTCGCGGACATAACAAGGTTGTGTCCCAAAGTTGTGTTATCTTATTTTTGAAAGATACCCGTACATAGAGACTGTAAACATTGTATCTCTTCTGATTGGTTGAGATTGGACGCCTGATGTACTCCTGACTTGTTTTGAGTGGTGCTATTCACGTATATATGCACAGCGTGATACGAAATTAGATTTTGTCTTATGTGCTGAGTCTGTTGGCTTTGTGTTACGGCTGGATGTGTATACGTTTCGGTTTAATTACAACTCAGAAAAATGAAAGAAGTACGAAGTAGAACCTGTAACAGATTTATTCAACAAACACGCTGATTATATTGGAATGTAGAAAAACCGCTGAACGCAATATGCTTGTTTGATTGTTAGAACGTTCTGATTACTTTTCACTGTCCGCAGGCGACTTCCTTAATCCAAGGGCGATAACTTTTACTTTTTTGATTAAAGGGAAATAACTCGCTTATAATCGTCAGTATCACAGTGTCGGTTGAAGGCGCTATTTATTATTCTTGTCATATAAACTTTACGATTTCGTTCGTCAGAATGTGCTCGAGCCGGCATTATTGTGATGTATTTGTATATTAGAGCATGGTTTAAAAGGTGATTTGTTTTTCTTATGAAATAAAACTTGTTTTTTTAGAAACCTACTCAACTGGATAAATTGATTGCTTTATCTTAGCCTTGGCCTACCATAACACTCAGGTTTACCATAGGTCAAATATAAAGTCACTAACAAGCACCTGCTCATAGCCTAGTTTAGTAAAGATCCAATCAGTTTCTAGTCAAGAGAAGACAAACATATAGAGAGACAAAAATAAATCTCATCGTAGAAACACCCTTTCTCCAATACTGAGGCGAGTGCTTTCTTTTTTTCTTCTTGGTGATGTGTTTGTTTATTTATCCTTACCTCTCTCTCTCTCTCTTTCTCTCTCTCTCTCTCTCTCGCTCTGTCTTTCTCTCTGTGTGTATGTGTTTCTATTTGTGTGTGTCTCGTCTCCGTAATAGAACGTGTACACATACATCCGCAAAACGGGTATATATTACGTTTATTTCATTAATCTTACACAATTCCTATAATTTCTGACTGGTGTGATAATATTGGTGCATATATTTGCCAGGATATGCCTGTGTCCTAGCCATATTGTCAGTGGATGCAACTAAGTAATACAAATGGATATGAGAGAAATAGACGGTAGTGTTGTGGTGAATCATGTCATATTTGATCTCATTATCTTCTGACAGTTAGACAAATAAAGGACGAAAATCCAGTGATTATTTAATGAGGCAATTGGAATCAGGAAATGGTCGGCTGCTGCTGCTGCTGCTGCTGCTGCTGCTGCTGCTGATGATGATGATGATGATGATGATGATGATGAAGAAGAAGAAGAAGAAGAAGAAGAAGAAGAAGAAGAAGAAGAAAAGAACATAAGAGTTGAAAAGGTGGATGTGAAGTGTACACCTAGAGTAGGGTTCTGGGAAGTTAAATCTGTGTTTTTCTGTTTTTGAAGATGCAGTGAACGTTTTAACATTACAGTTTACGAGCATGGCAGCATACAAGAAACTAAAGACAATAATAAAGTTAACGTTGTTAAGTTTTCAGTATTGCTAATGTTATGATAGCCCTTTTAAAAACTTTTTAAAATGTATATAATCAGACCAGTAGCCGACCTCTTTTATAGTCCTATCTTTATTATATGTTTACCGCACTGTCTGAAATGACACTTCCTATTTGTGCTGATACAGCCAAACTGAAACACAAAAATAGCCACACAGAACATGTTCATTATCTCCGGGAAGAATGATGTTTTCTCAATTTCATAGAGCAGCTGGCATTATTCCAGAAAAAAACTCCATTAATCTTAAGTGAGTCCAGGATTTTTTTTACGTTCTTTCGTTTTGTTGGCTTTCGAATAAATTACAAAATATCATTATGCCCTATGAGTAGTCACAAATTATTGCGTTTCATCATCTAAAAATGTGCTTTCTTTAGGAGAAGGCTTCATTGAATTGGGAAGAACTGCATTGTACTCTAGGGGTAAGATATGCATTCTACTGAGTTAAATTCGAATTTATTTATCATTTTAGCGCTGTCAGGTATGAATTAGGATACTTGTTTACTCCTGCTCCCAGTCCTGAACGCCAACTTCGAATTTCTGTTTTAAATGTCTATATTATTTTGTAATTTAAAATTAATAATTGAAAACTCGTATTTGCTGTTTATGTTATTGTAAATAAAGAAATAATGACACCATTAAATCCATCGTACTATTTTACTCGATACACGTTTGATCTTGATATAGTGCCTTGTTCTACATAGCATTCCGAACAGAAAGACAGAAAAGCACAGAAAGACAGAAAGACAGAAAAGCACAGAAAGACATGAGATTTGTTCTATTATTGTAGTTATCCACCTATTTATCTATTAAGTTTTACTTAGACATGTAGCAGGAGCGCCGTCACGAAAGGAGGATGGCTAGTCATTGAATGTATCACGATCAAGAAACAGGAAATGAATGGTATCGACACGGGATGAACGTGACAACAACAGAAAAGGGAAAATTAGAGTTTGTGCGTGCAACAAAATATAAATGTTGTATGTATTTCAAAGGTTATTTCTAGCAAGAATGTCGTCTGGTCTTTCATTTATTTGATTCTGCTGTCACAGTTACATCTGACGCTGAGAGAAATATTCGTATATCATGAGTATCACATTTTTCTTTGTAAATATAAGTATTGCGAGTAGGATTACTGGCGACTGCTGCTCGTCGGTCATCGTCGGAGATCGACTGAACTTCTGCTGCTACTGCTCTGGTCGTCGCAGTAATTGACGACAAGGGGTCTATAAGTATATTCGGTTGTTGTCGTGAATATTCAATTGTCGTAAATGACTTCGTGTCAGCTGGCACGGATTCTGGTGGCAAAGACTAGTGACGGTGTTGTCGTCTCGCTAAAAGACGATGCTGGGAGACAAGCCATGAGTGTGTTCGGAATATTTTAAAATGTGTTCTTTTTTATACAGCCTTGTCAACTGCTACGGCGTATAAAATGCCTAGATAATCGGCAGGGTGAGGGTGTGCGCAGCAAGACGAAATTGTGTTAAACTCGTTAACGCACCGCGCTGTTCAAAGATCAAACATATGTTTATGTTAGGAATGCAGAGCCGTAAATAGTGGTAGCATGACAGATATAAAAAGGTTTCTTCATTTCTATCCGGTCGTCTCTCGTTTTCCTTTTCTTAATGTTGCATCTATTAAGTCCATCTTTTAGCCCCAACAAGTATTTTTATTTGTCACCGGTTCTCAATAATAAGTTATTTACTATTTGTTTACTAAATGTATAACAAAATGGCATATATGTAAGGAGTGTACACATTCTAACGAACCTTTATATGAATTTAGTAGCACCCATTTATTTTAGAGTTATTAGTTAAGCCATATATAGAGAGAGATAGAGAGAGGGTATTAGAAGGCTATCACAATGCAAGAAATAGAAATATGTAGGCGTTGATAATTAAGACAAAACAAGTGTCTGCTTCCAAAAACTCCCAAATATGTATAACTATCTTGTTTGCCTAGCGCTTTTATCTCGTCTTGGTTGGGCAGTATTATGCTCTCTGTTGTCTCCAGTTTTCCTCTTTTCCATTCTTAATTCCATTTGAATGGCCTTGCTTATGATTCTGCTCGTATTTATTAGCTGCTCCAGTTTCTTTTTTGCTTTTTGCAAATGGATTTATGTTGTTCATGTACATGACGTGGTTTATTCTTTGTCATGTGTCTGTAAATTAGTATCTGGAATCACATTCCCTGAGTATGTAGTTGAGTGGAATCCTGGCTATGATAAATAGTAGTGATGATGTCGAGTTTTTTTTTGGAAGATGCGTCTCTGTATTTTTATCTCAGTCAGGTATTGTCCTCAAGCTGTCATTTCTAGTGTTCATGTTCCTATTGCTTTCTGAATGAGATGAACTATCCTGGCAGGTATATTGTACATTTTAGCATTTAATTATCTATGTTAGAGGGATTCTATCCTATGCCTTCTTGTAGTCAGTCCATGCCATAGATATGTTCTTTAATCTGCTTTTTACGTCCCTCAGGATCTTTTGATCTATTTATAGCAGATCATGCGTCCCTCTTTTCTCTTTCGGCATTGTTTTTGTTCATCGATGAGTCGTCTACGATTGTTCATGGAGTGGTAGATTTGTTCTCTCAGTTGTGTCGTTAGAATTTTCTACATCGTTTATAAACAGCTTTTCGTCTGTAGTTGCTTGGGACCCTTCCATTTTTGACGTAGTTTTGTATTAGCGTTGTCTTTTCTTTGGTCATCACATCTGGTACGTCTGCTTTGTGGGTAAATCATTTTAGTTTTCGCGCTAGCTTTTAATGTAGGCATCTTAACTTTTAAAACCAGTATGCATGTATTCCATCGCGGCTTGATGATTTACAGATTGCTATTTTTCTTTAGGGTAATCTTAACAATTTCTTCGGTAATTTCTGTTTATGTTACTATTTCAATTTCGTGTACTTCATCTTTCATGTTTATCAGCCATTTGGAATTTTTTGTTGTACTTGTGAGGCGTTTTCTTATATCTTGCTCCAGAAGTGTTTTGTCTATGTCAGGTCCTGTTGTTCTGTTGTTGATCTTTCTCTGTTTACGTTTTTGTAAAACTGGCTTTCAATTTTTTCAAAGGTCCTGTTTTGTTTGTGCTGTTCCGCTTTGTATCTGTATCTTCTCAATCGTCCTTCCTTTGCTGCTATATTTTGTTTTAGTCATTTATTTCATTTTACTTATTTAGTCTTTCTTTGCTAGTCATATTTCTGGTCTTCCATCGATTCCTGTGCTCTTTCATCCTGTTTAAGGTCTTAGCTTCTTTCTGAAGTTTGGTAATCTTGGTTTCCAGTCGTATTTCCCAACCACGCTTGATCGGTCCATTATTTTGGTCAGTCTTTTTTTCTATTTTTAGTTCAATGATTATTGAGTTTGTCCCCGCTTATATCAAGTTGTTAAGGTTTGTGATAGTGTCAGTGTAGATGTACAGGAGGAGTCTTTTTAATTTCTTCTAATCTTCGTCCATTAGGAATGGAAGTTTGGTTTTGTTCTCGGTCATAAACCATTTAGTGTTTTCAACTTTTCTTGTTTCTCCTCGATGAGTTCTGGGATTTCGTAGTTTTCGATCTCAGTTTCAGTGTTTGCATTATTATTATTTGTACTCAATAAGAGTTCTCACAAAAGTTAGCGTCAGTGATTGCTCGCCGACAACAGCCAGTGGTGTTCCCTGGAGTCTGAGTTATAACAAGCCTCTCCAAAGTTCCACTGGCAACGGACATTTGTACTCCTCTGGGATTTAGATGGTCATAAGTCTCCCCAACGTCTCAGCAGTCTCCGCACTCTTCTAGTAAAGGTATGCTGAGTGCTGTCCCTCCTCGGTATTCTCATCCTTCTTGACTCTCTACGACTATTTGTTGTGGTATCAGCCGAGGCCGGTGCAATTTTTTTGCTTAAATGTTTCTTGTTACATTGATTTGAAACCCCTATATCTATTTACTGACTGTTTAATTATTTGGGGTCTTAATTTGGTTTTAGTAAATTGTTATCAAAATCTAACATCTAAATTGTTTGCGATTTATTTTTTAACTAAATATTTCATTTTTATGATGGGATAAAATAACTTGTATTTTTGTGTAACTTATAACACTAGTATAAGTGTATAATTCCAACAATATACATGTATATAAACATATACCAAAATATTCATGGTCATATATACATGTGTATATATATATATTGATTCGATTGTTGAAAGGTTATTGTCAATCTATATACTAAGTCTGTTATTCTATTATATTGTTATTGCTATTATATATTTTTCTAACTTATTTATTTAAACATTCGTTTAATGTATTTAGGGAGGAGAGGGGTTTAATTTTAATATCATTATTATTTTATGTGAGGAAATGAGTTAAATGTGGATCTATATATTAAATGTGATATTCTATCAATATTAATAATATTATTTTTGTTTATTTTATCATTATTTATATTTACTTTTTTTATTTAATTTCATTTATTTGAACGGTAATGTTGTAATATGGCATACAGCAGTAAATATCACTGTGACTTGCAGTGTGCAATCCTCTTATATTATTGTAATTATTTTTATAAATATTTATTTGGATATTCTTTCAATATCTTGGGGGAGGGAATAATTTTAAATCAATATTATTTATGTTATTTATTTACTTTTAATTATATATATATATATATATATATATATATATATATATATATGTAAATATATGTATATATATATAAATATATATATATATATTTATATATATATATATATTTCAAACTTATTTAAATTTTCTTTTAAATGTCATTATTGCAATGCGTGTGGGTTGAAATAAAATATGATATATATTATATTATACATCATGAATCAAGTTCAAGCATGGGTAGTACAATGAAACGCCTACACATCAGTGTGGTAAACAATGAGTGCTCACAATTCCCTTGCTATCCAACTACAATGGTTTCGTTTGCATAGCAACTGATGAAGCTTAACTACTTCCCAGCGTTTTGCCTCAAACTCCATTATGGACTCCGCAAACAGCTCACTCCCAAATTGCCTACTGTGTACTAAAGCCACACTTGATGACCTGATAATCACCCCATCTCATGTCCGAGACATTATAAAAAAACGTTGACACCCCAAAGCATGTGGGCCTGATATTATACCAGTATCAGTAATAAAGAAATGCTCTGTTGAACTGTCCTCTCCAAACTCTAAAACAAATGCCTTGCTGAATCTTGGTTCTCTGATAGCTAGAAAAATTGCCTCTGTGGTACTAGTCTTAAAGAATTCTGGAAGTAGAACTGACCTCGGCATTATCGCCCCATTAGTCTTCTTCCACTCTTCGCTAAAATCTTGGAATCCTTAATCTAACAGTCATTTCCGAACGCATATACCATACACTAGACAGGGCGGTAGCACTGTATATATCTAAAGCTTTTGACTGGCCTTCTCATAAAAAAATATGTCATATTGTATTAGTTGATGAATAATTAATATAATGTAAGGCTTCCTAACCAAAAGAAAGATCCAGGTTGCCCTTGGTTGCCCTTCATTTAAACAACATGAAATAAATGCAAGTGTATCACATAACCGAACCTTGGACATTGATTGTTCCTGATTTTCATCAACGACCTCCATTATGACATTGTGTTTGAGATGGGTATATTTGCTGACTACATCGCGCTATACTCTCGTCATTTGAGCAAAACGGGCAAGCACATAACCGGGATAATGGATGAATCCTTAAAAAGTGACCTCTAGTCTGTAGTGTAATCGGGTCATAAATAGATGGTAACATTTAATGCTGCTTAGACAAAGCTCTTTTAATTCAACAATTAAAAGAAACTTCTTCAACCACCAATTGGCTTGGCAAATAAAACCCTATTTCAGAGTCCAACGTTCGAAATCTTCGGCCTAACATTCATAGGTAATACAAATTGGAACAAATACAAAGTAGACATTGCCAAGGCTTCTGCAAAGAAAGTGATATCCCTCTACCGTGATAGTAAACTTTTCACACCTGACAGCATCCTATATTTTTACAAAATCACCATCCGCCCATGCATAGAGTATTGTTGTCACACCTGGGCTGATACACCATTCACTAGTCTTTCCCTCTTAGACAAGTTTAATAAAAGAGTCGCTAATATGATATGTCCCTCACTATCCACAAAGCTCCAGTCCCTGTCTCATCGCCGCAATATTTCATTCTTGTGCTTGTTTAAAAGTACTTTAATGGAATGTGCTCCGATGAACTTGCTGCTCTGGTACCCCTTCGACATAAAGACACTCGACCAACCTGATAATCAGCTAGAGCCCATCACTCAACTGCGGAGGCCCCCCAGATGCCAGAGAGTTTTCTGCTACGATAGTTTCTTTTATCGTGTTGTCAGGCTTTGTAGCTCCCTCCCAATTTCACCGAGTGTACCGAAATGCAGAAATTTAAAACTAATGTGAACAAGCAGCTCACTGCACAGCTGACAACTTCGGATCAGCCCCGAAAACTTTCACCCTAATTCTCAGTAGCCCGTTACATCTACAGTGGCAACTTTTATTTGTTTGGGATGAAATAAAACTTCCTTATTGTGAAGATTACCAATGTTTCTCTGTGTGGCCAAGATACAAACTTTGATAAATGTGTTAGTGTGTTTGAAAGTATTAATGTGCTAGAAAAAGGATGATGCTTGTGTTTGTGTATTTTTTTAAATCCTGATGTGTAGAGGTCTTATGGTACTACCCACGTAAAATATGCTGCAAGGGGCGCATTCTAATTTGTAAACCGTATATATGCGGTGGCAAATGTCCATGGTATTCATTAGGCAGTTAGCATGGGTGCACGGCTAATACTATCTTGCTGTTTGCATGTAGCTAGCTGCTGCCTTAGTGATTGACCTGAATGGGCAAGCTGCATATTAAAGCCCTTTTTCTAATGACCTAGTGCACTGATGTTGTGATTTTATAACTGAGATAAGCAGTTTTAAGAAGCAGGGGTTGGGTTTTAAGCGTCTCCCTGTTGTTAGGCGTTTCTAAGTGCATGATGGTGGTTGGGGTATCCATTCAAATTCAGAACATGATGAAACTGTCTAGTGCAGGGGCTTTTTTTTCTGCTAATACACTGTACTTGTCCTGGATGCGGGCTATTTCCTAAACCGCATATCCTACTTTGGCTCTTAGAAGGAGGGCCGACTTGTAATGTGCAAAGATGTTTCTGCTAGTGACCTTCCTGTCGAAAAATATTAGAAGTGGCCCTTCATCAGAAATGTTACGGTTAAAATCTAAAAATTATAAGAATGCAGAGATATCAACGTGCTTAATTGTGAACCATATACATGGGGCTTTAATAGAAATATGATACAGATATTCTCGGCTTCCTCACGTGACGATGTTTAGACCAGAACGTCGTCAACGTATCTCCACAGGTATATTGGTGAGTAGCAGGTGTTAAGGGCTGGACGCTCTAATCTATCCATGTACGAGATACCGAGTAATCATGACAGACTGAGTCCATTTGGACGTCTTTTTATTTATCTGTATGTATGTTGTTTTAAAGTTTACTATGTATTACCAAGTATTATATGTAGGAAGTTTTGAATGTCAGTGGTAGTGATGCAAAGGCAGTAAATGTCGTTGGAAGAGATACAGTTAGTAATTAAATAATCAGCTGGCTTTGCGGCTACTGAGGTATAACTGGCAACGCCATCGAGGCTGTATTAGATATTGTAGGTTAAAGCGTGTGTAAACGGAAGATAACCTCATCAGAACTATTGACGTGTCCGGAAAAAGTAAGGGAGTAAGGGTTTATGTAGCTGGGAGACCATGCGTTTTGTACGTTACTACATGCAGACAAAAAAGTTACTCACAATCAAGGAGAAAGCATTGAGTATTTATTTGCAGTCACCAAATGTTATCGATTTGTTTATAGAATACATTTTGTGTTGCAAAACGACCATAACTACTGCTAAATATGTATAGGTAAAAATAGGGATTACGTACCCATATTGCAAAACTTTTGGCAGCGATATGTAACCATTATTTTCAGTTACAATTATAGAATTGTATTTCTTTCCTCATCTGAAATAAGTCATGCTGGCGGATTATCTAGACTTATCCTTTAATATGCTTACGCCTTTTAAGACATGATGATTTTCTCCCTAAAAACTGAGGTAGAAGTAAAAAAAAAATACATTGTGTATCGCCATTCGGGAGCTTCCTTCCGGTAACACTCGAAGAAATAAAAGAAACGGCGTTAGACGACGCTTTTTTAAAGAGCAGGAAAAAAAAAGTAAAACACTGACGGAAATGTATTCAATCTGTGGTGAAGTAGTTAGATACGACTGTCGTGTAGTTATAGCTGCAGAAAATAATATTAAATTAATTTAATGTCGGTTACCTGGGCATTTTGAATATACAAATTCTCATGAGAAGCTATGTAAATTGGACAAGTATGGACAAAGGCATTGAAAATGCGGTTAAACAATGCAAAGGTTGTGCTTGTGCAGCAAAAAAATACTATAAAGTAAAGACCGTGTCCGAAAACTGGCTGACCGTGGTTTAGGATCCTCATTACTTTTTCTGGCTCATAAGATGGGGTCTATTACTTGATAATTGTGAACATGTTGTTTAATTCCCAGAAATATTAATATGTAAAAAATAAAACACGGATGTAACTATAAGTTTTGTAAATGAATTGTTCGCTCCGTTCAGGGTCGTTGATTGTATTGTATCAGACAACCGGACACAATTCACCTCTAATGAATGTAAACTATTTTATCAAACCTTTGTAGTGGGGAATTTAACCATAGCACCACACAATGTGATAATCAATAAAGGATTCGTGGATACGTTTCAAAGAACGTTTAAAAAAGCGAGAGGTATACTTACGTAAAAGGTCATTCAAGAATATGTGCAAGTATATAATATGACCCAAAATAACAATGTGCCATCTTCCATGATGCTAGCAGAAGTAATGTTTGTAAATAATATTAAAATAGTATTTTATATATTACTAGCAGGGCTACCCGGCTTGCCCGGGGCTCTCTCTTCCCTGATGGTCCCATTTCACGGTTCCCTCTCCCCGTTGCCATCTTCTACGAGTTGTCTTCGGCGAAAGCTGTCTCTTCCGTTGCACAGGGCTAAAGTATAACAAATTTCTTTTAAAAATAGCACATCTGTCTGGGCCTTCTATATACGTACGTATTACCGCCCCGGTGCGCATACTATATACGTACCTATCTCCACCCTTGTGCGCATACTATATATATACTTATCCCGATAGGTACATGTATATTACCAGTCGCATTAGGCGTCCTTATTATGAAATTCTGACAGTTCTGTTAATTGAAGTGTTGCCCACTTTAAATTGACCTTACCACACATCTTGCATTGACGAAGATGCGAGTAAATGCCGGGGTTGCTAAGTTCTACCTGGCGTCTGCTAAATTATTGTGTACTAGTTTGTTTAGAAAACGTTCACTCCGATCCTCAATACTTGTGAGAGTTTCCCCCTATAATGTACTATGTTAACCATTTTAAAGAAAAGATGGCAACAGGATAGAGGACGGAAAAATACTATATGATGGTGAAACCCATGAAAATGAAATACGAATTTTATTATGAGAGAAAACAGTATACTTTGCTAATTGCTATAGTATGCTCATTTCTTTACGGAAATTTGTGCACATTTTAAGAGAAAGAGTTATGTTTCAATTTGTAGAAATGTATTCATTTCAGATATGAAACTGCGAAATAATGAATGAAAATGTCGACTAGTATCATAACAAGAGAGAATAAAACAGAAATGCGTTTCGCAGAACATGCATTTGTAAGTAGCTTTAAAAATAATTTCGTTGTTCTTGAATCAATAATATCCTCACATATCAAGTGTTTAATTCATTTTCATAGTACGCTGCTATGAAGTCAATGTACAGGGAAGCGATTATGTTGCGCCAGGTGCTTTTCTTATCATGCAATGTCATATGGTCTGTTTTACCCGCAGCAAAAGAGGATAAATGTCATATTTACTAAGAATGTATGTTCAACGAGGTCTGCAATGTCTATCCCTCTCGGCCAATACACGGTTATGCTATCTCATCATATTCTGTAATATATATATATATATATATATATATATATATATATATATATATATAGAGAGAGAGAGAGAGAGAGAGAGAGAGAGAGAGATTATCATGTATCATGTGTTATTAAAATATGTATGAAAACATTATTCAGGAAACCACCGTTAGTTTACACACCTTTACTTTAATAATACATGTCAGAATCGAATCAACACAGCTGATGTTTCACAAATACAAGTTTAAAACAATAAATTTTAAAGACGTGTATTACTAAACTCATTAATGTGTGTAACACGTATAAAATCTTTCATTAGTTATTAATAGACTTCTTTATATTAGACGATGTATGCATCCTCAGTGGAGTTTAATAACTCATATTCCGTATTTAATATTGATATGTATATACTTAACAACGGTTATCAATATGTACGCGCATTTCAAGAAATCACTTTAATATCACTATTATATTAGAGTCAAACTTAAAAACTTGATTTTCCTCATAAGCATGTAGACTTTTATAAATTTCAATTTATATACATTCCAGTGGATATATTCGCATTCCAGTGGATATATTCGCAATATTATTTACGACACGTAACAATCGCCGCTATAAATATAGTAACCAATTCAACTATATCTATATCTATCTATATATGCGTATATAAAGCAAATGGGTGTGTATATATGTCGTGAGAATCACAATAAAACAGTTAATCTAAAAGCCTAACTGACCGCAGATTTTTTATCAGCACCTTCGATCCCATTTGTCTATACGGCAATATATTTTATCGATATCAAAAGTTCTTGAACTTAAAAAAAAATCATCATTCAAAATTAAAAGTACGTAAAAATAACATAAAACACAAATGTTCCGACATTTTAGCGTTCCCTATCCAGTTTAATATTTTCTATTATAAGCCGACCGAATAGCATATTAATAATTATTGTTTATACTTTTCACTTCAAATCATCGTATTAGTTGACATATTGGATATTTAAAGATAAAATAGTTTTCATTTTAATCAAAAATGGATGAGAAATGTTTTGTACATGTTTACCATTATACTATTACTTTAATGCGAATGTTGTATCTATTATTTTATATTTATGTGTTTTATGTTTCCTCATTTATTTTAGACAATTTAAGTATTTTGATCGATTCAAAAGGTCAAACATGTGTTTTTTAAATGCTGTATTCGAACATCGAAATCATTAAAGTAGATTAAAAAGATAAAATATGTGTGTGTAATGGGTGGTCGTGTGAATAGGCATCTCTTCTAGTTCCAATATTCCATGCCATATTTAAGGGTTCGAATCTCACACTTTCTTTTGCTATTGCGTTTCAGTTAGAACCATAGCTGATATGTATCATCATGTATGTTCTTTACCATGCATAAATAGAAACCTATAAAATTAGCTAACATTAAAATATTACGTATAATCTGTATTATTAAATTTATTAATTTTAAAATAAAATGTGTATTCAAATTAACTAATAAAAAATATGGTGTCGTTATAAACCCATGTCTACGATAATCACGTTATATTTATTTTATTTTTTTGGCAAAAATGTAGCCCGTTGTAAGCTGGGCCCTTTAATGAGTAATAATAGAAACCGTCAAATGTTAGCTATAAAAGCACGTTCCTTTCAGTTGAACAGTGATATAACGGTGATTATAGTTGTTCGCTCGTTTGACACCTACATAGGATTTATATCTCATCTCGTATGCAGCTGTTTCTGGGTTCGAATCGTGCGAATGACTTGAAAAGTCATCTCTACACTGATGATTCCGTAAGAATGAAACATATACGTAACTAGATAATTATTAAATATTAATTATTAAATAATTATATATATATATATATATATATATATATATATATATATATATAATTCGGTAGATTATTGATATAGCGTATAAACCACCGAGCTTAATACTATAGTTAGTATTTAATATATACTGGGGATTCATAAAATATTATTTATTAATAAATGTAATGTTATCTAATCTTGATATATCACAATGATTAAAGTTATTAACTCAAACATGTCTCTTATATATATATATATATATATATATATATATATATATATATATATATATATATATATATATATATATATAACATAAATAAGCGTGTCGGATTTAAAAAGTTAGACCCAAATAGCAATCCGTCTGACATATTAATACTTTAGTCAAACTAGCCTAGTTTTACGTATTTCCTTCCATTATGCATTGTCACAAATATCCCCTTTTGATTTTTAGTTTCTGTTCTGTAAATGATGGCTAAGTAAATTGTTAGAATAGAGACATCTCCCTTACTCACCAAAAAATATTACAATTCAGTTTCCGTGTGCAATTATATTGAGTCTTTGATTTATTCAAATAGATATATATATATATATATATATATATATATATACTAATTACATATGTCTGTGCAAACGCAAACGTGTGTGTATGCTTCTCGCCTCAACATTAATTACAAATTATTAGTTGTACTTTTCTATTAATTGATTAGCGTCATTTTCTACAGCGAATTTCATAAAAATTATAATTAGATTACGAAATTAAATTAAAAATGAATTCCCGTATCTTCGTAAACAACTCTGACTTCCGGGCGACTAGTATATATATATATATGTATATAAATATATATATATATATATATATATATATATATATATATATATATATATATATATATATATATGGGAAGAGAAGGATGAAGGTAATCCGACGTGATGGGAAAATGAAAAAGGAAAACCAAAAAATGGATGTTTTTTATGTGTACATCCACGTTTCGTCTTTATTTATAAGACTTCATCAGGATGATAATATAGAGAAAAAATGTCATGCAAGTACAGATACATGTAGGGTAGACATATTGGGAGGACAAATAAAATAAAATAATGGCCACTACTGGGTGGGCGTCCGTACTTGTTGGAGAATAAAAATGAATGTTGAAGAAAATGAGTGGGGAAGTAGTCCTTGCTCACCCCATCTTTCCATTTCTTCCCCACTCATTTTCTTCAACATTCATTTTTATTCTCCAACAAGTACGGATGTCCACCCAGTAGTGGCCATTATTTTATTTTATTTTTCCTCCCAATATGTCTACCCTACATGTATCTGTACTTGCATGACATTTTTTCTCTATATTATCATCCTGATGAAGTCTTATAAATAAAGACGAAACGTTGATGTACACATAAAAAACATCCATTTTTGGGTTTTCCTTTTTCATTTTCCCATATATATATATATATATATATATATATATATATATATATATATATATATATATATATATATATATATATATATTGAAGGTTACTGGGAGAGACCCAACAGAGAGTTCGATTATTAGGAAAATGTAAAAATAAGAGCGTAATATTTATTTATATATGTAATTAGAGAAGATAAAGACAACATCGGTACCGTCGGTTTTAAATCCACACAAAGAGAACATATAGTTGCCCTCTTATGGAGGACTCTCTTTAGCCTCTGTTTGTGTCTGTTGGGTTGGAAAAAGTAGGAGACAGACATGCACAGAGGCTGACGAGAGTCGGGCATAGGAGGCCAACTATAGGTTCTCTTTGTTTGGATTTAAAACGATGGTACCGATGTTGTCTTAATCATCGGTAATTACACATAGATACTCGATTGGACAGCACTTGTATGATAATAAAAAGTGCGGTGAAGCGTACACCGATGGATGTTTTCACATTGTGCACAAGACCCGTTCCAAACACCATCTCAAGGTTTTTTAGATCGTGAGTGTAATAATGCGAAAGCCATCGCTCTATAGGCAAAAAGAGTTGTCTCACAAATTGGACTTATTTAGAGACTTCTAAAAAAGATATTTTTCCTCTTACGTCCATATATTCCTTTTCGGTTAATAATGCCGATATTCATTCTCCCTGGGTATTTTTTTTTCTCCACGTTACTCTTTTCTCCGTTTTTAAGCGATATTCGCCGAGGTTTCCCTTAAAAATGTGTCGGTTGAAAGGTACCTTGGGATTTAGTTTGTCAATTCTAGTCGATCTTTGTTATTCTTTTTAAAAGTGTGTAATCGAATGTGTTCCGACGATTAAATATATTACTATAATTTTCCTTGCTCTTTTTTCTTGTGATATTGTCCTCGACTCGCTATGACTCGTTTATCCTATCTAATATATATATATATATATATATATATATATATATATATATATATATATATATATATATATATATATATATGTGTGTGTGTGTGAGTTGTGTGGGTGTGGTTGTGTGTGTTAATATTAGGGATTGCTTAGTAAATGTCATCATATAATAAAAAAAAACATCATTTTCTGATAAAAGACATCGATTAACTACGAACGAGTGTTTGTACATAATATTTCTTATCCAAACATACACAGTTTTACTTACATTACGAGTCTAGTTGTTTTTATCTCACATCTCGCCTCGACATTACGAGTTAGTATTAACGAGAGTAACCGAGATTGTTGCTGAGATGCAGATGTGCAATGAGAAGATAACAAAATGGAAGCGATCGTAAAAATACAAGCGATGTGCATATTTTGCACCCATAAATTCTAAACAACAGAACGGATTTGCGTAACTTGCAAACTTGTCTGTGAACCAAAAGTGTATGTATTTCATAAACATAGCTGGAAATGTCACGTACTATAAAGTAGGTAGAATACCGCACAGGGCGTTTTACCTCAACGTTCAATGGTTAGTTCAAGGAGGCGAATAGACTTCCATAAAATTCTATAATACGTATATAACTTATTACATTGGTTTTACGTTTTTACCGGTGGGTAATCAAGTAAATCTTCCTTAATTGCCTTTTGTGTTCGTTCAGTCAGAACTGGAAACAAAACCGATTGAATGTTTTATTGAATTTTACTTCACCCATAATTTATTTTTATATACATTTCATGTTTATACATTTGTATCTACAAGATTCACTCTGAAACTAAATTACCGATCATTATGTATTGTCTAAAATAGTTTCTGTGGGTACTTAATGTGGGCTATATTTAGTTTAATTTAGTTTTCTGCAAAAGAGAGTAAAGGGGCTAAAATCTATTTAATGAACATTTAGATTCCTCTGATTTTTGTGTATTTTTAACAATAGGTATTAGACATGAATGAATAAATACTCTTCAAATTTCAGTTTTTTCAGAGTATTTAACAGTATTTTATGAGACAAAATAGTGGCACAACATCCCATTTGAAAATTAAATATATCAGATTTGCATTAAATTTGATTCATAGTCATTTGACACAAATAGAGTAAGATTCCCTGAATTACATTTCCTTCTCAAACTGAAGCCTTTAATTTTAGACATTTTCTAGAATCAAAATTAAAATAAGGATTCTAGACATAAGTTTTAGTAGCATTATATTTTGATTTTTCTCGTCTAAAAGGGGATATAAAAATTACGCAAACCATTTCTTTACTTTTCCTGCCCTGGTATTCTATCTTTTTTCACAGCTAATTAGGCAAATGTGATATTCAAGTAAGATCCTTTCTTTTGAATGTCCGCTCCTAATAAAAAATGTGTTACTACACTACCCCTTCAAAAGAGTAGGTAATTCCTGGGAAAATAATAGCATGATGAACGAACATATATTACACTGCCTCCCACATGAGGAGGTACTGCCTTGGATTATGACGAAAGAACGAATACGTATTACAGGGAAACTATCATGTGGCGGGCATTAAACGGAAAGCCTCTTCAAGATTATTCAACAAAGAATTTACCTCGTTTACCGTCAAAAACTGTATCTTCTTCTTAACAATGATTTGTTCGAGAATTTTCAAGTGACATTATTTATGACATTTTATATTATTACTATCAATATATATATATAAATAAATATATACATATATATACATATCAGTTTATGTAGAATTATGAAACGTATAACTAGTTCATTTTCTCCAAGCCAATTGATATGTAATATCTTTATCAAATTATACGTATGTCTATTAACATTTAAATCGTCTAGAAGATTATTCCAAATAATTAGACACACTTAGAACGTTTAATAAGATTAAACTGTAAAATACTACAGCGATCAAACGCATATCTCTGTAGTAAGAATTGTGTAAAAACATAACTTACACGACTGAAGTTACTGGTTGTAATAATTTGTAATTTCAGTAATGTATATAACTTTTTTCTTCGACTTATATGTTTATCTCATTAACATCAAAAGTAAAACAACTCACCCCCCCCTTCAAGGGTCCCATTTGAGACTTTTAAGAGGAGAAGTCTCAACCATTTAAAATAAAACGCTTACTAACAAATGTATCTTATTTATATGGATGTTCACATCTAATGGCGTTTTTTTCTGTGTATCTGCAGATCTATTATAGGCACGTTTATCAGAGCTCAATTAACAGTTCTGTTTCGTTAAGACTGGCCGTACTATTGAGAGTGTTATTATCTCAACTATAATCTATTTCGAATAAATTATGATACGAAATATATTTAATCCACGTATGTTTTGAGAGGCACATATATGTTTTCCTGCTGATACAAAGGTGCAGTTGTACGAAGGAGATTAATACAAACTCTACCCTTACCGTATCGATTTAAGAGGACGTTAAATCACGGGGCATTTTACTATTCAACGCAGTTAGTTAGATACACTGTTTATAATGATGTATATGACATAATTAATCTAACGTAATGATGAATAGAAAAGAAAAAACAGAAGATTATCCATATGTTCATCGACGTTTCGTCTTTATTGTTAAAACTTATTCTAAGAAAACTGACATCAATAAAAACTTAAAGTGACATACGTACTGCGTCTATCACTTGGAAATATGTTTTTTCGAAAGAACATGCATATTAAAATTTGGAATATGTGGTGCGTATTTGAAGTGGAATTAATGTTTTGAATCGATGTTATGTACAAAGCTTTGTAGTGAATATGATGTGAAAATAGTCAGTTTGGATCTAAATATAGGGCTTATTCGTTTAGTATTTTTTTGCTGATGGAAAGATGCAAATTGTAGAAGTCATTAAGTTGTTTTACTATGTCATAGTTTATAATGTGTGCTTTATTTTAAATTAATTTAACGAGTCGAGATTTCTAAAGTTAAAGCAATGGTCATGTTTTAATATATGAGAGAATAATGCATTTAGATAATTATTATTGTATGTCTTTTTTACGTCCATCCAGCCTTTTCTTAAGTCCACACTGAGTTTTACCAATATATATTTGATTTCAAATATCCCATTGAACAGTATATAGTCTCTGCTTTATATATGAGTGTTTTAGGAATATGTACTTTTTTAATGTTTTTTATGTACTTAATTATGTTGGAATTTTTAGTTTATTATTGGCGGGGGTAATTAAAGGTAGATTATTAGAAAAGTGTTTGGTTTTGTAAGTGATTTTTGTGTATTGCTTCGTGAAAGTGTATGGCTTTTTTGTTTGAATTTAATGTGAAATATGTAGGGGTATTTTAATGTTCTGGGTTAATCTGTAATATATTTGAATTCTTCTTTTAAATATGTATAGCTACAAATTCTGAGTACCTGGATGAAATATCGATTATCACGCCTGTTTTAATTTTGTAAACATGATGTGTGTATAAATGTATGTAGTCATTTTTGTGTGCAGTTTTGGTAGCTATTTTCACACGACATTTCCAAAGACACTATCTTCTTTCGAAATTAAAATTATTTCCACGTCATTGAAACACCACGTATTTAACATTTTAATTGTATGTTTTTCTTCACATAAAACATCTTGAAATTGTATTTGAACAATAAAGACGATATATCAATGAACAATTTTCCGTTTTACATTTTTCAGTAGACTGTATAAATATAAGTCCTGTTACAAACAATAACAATATTAAATTTTATTATCTGATTTTTCAAATATGAATCAAATATTATATATATATATATATATATAGGATCAAAATAAACCAAAGTGAAAACTTTTAGTAGATGGAACCTATTGTGAAAAGGATAAGCTCAATATACGAGATAGAGCAATAGTAGAGATAGAAGAAAAAAGAGTGATAAATATGGCTTAAGGAATGGAAAATAAACACTAGTTTATTACTGACAACCTTGCATTGAACAATTGAAATTTGAAATAAATTTGGACAATCGTCGCATATTTATCACTCTTTTTTCTTCTATCTCTATATATATATATATATATATATATATATATATATATATATATATATATTATATATATATATATTATATATATATATATATATATATATTATTTGTTAAACCATAACAATACATATATTTTAAAATAAAAGCCGCTTTTTAGTCTTATTCAATAAATAAAACCTCATTTATGCTGTAGGCATTTATATTTATCGCTTTTGTACATGTTCTTAATACAAGGAAGGAAATGAGAAATTAATAAATGAATTAAAAACTTACGAATTTCAGGGGAATTCTACAATTTCTTTCAAATATAATCTCTTTGGCAATTAAATTATCTAGATATCTATTTCAAATTCATATTGGTTTATATAACTTAAAACGTCTCAATTTTGATATTTTGTATTAATATTCGGACCATTAAGGACTATCTTGGTTGTTATATTTACAACTTTTCGGTCGATGCAATCTCCTACCTTCTTCACATGTATCATTTCGAACTTGAAAATAACTTCCAAATTTCGAAACGATTACTGAGTTTGACTCGTAGATTTCAATGTTCGAAAAGATGCACCCGAAGAAGGTCGGAGATTACATCTGCCGAAAGTTAGGAAAATAATAAGTAATATGAGAATAGTCATGAAAGCAAGGTAAATAGGTCATGTTTTGGCTAACAAAATAAAATAAGCAAAAGCCAAAAGAATATAACATTTCAAACGCAAAGCAATCAACATTGGAAATGAAAAACAATAAAAACTTGTTTTCGCGTATTATTAAATTACGGAGCAAAAACTATGTTTGCAATAAAGTGATGTTGTCATGTAAAATACACATTGTTTGGTTTTCTTTTTTGTGTAAACCAACAACATCGCGAAAGAAACAACAAGACAAAAGAAAAAAAAAGTTAATTGTCCACAAAATATCTTGTGTTTCTGATTATTGAATTTCATTGATTGCATTTGTGTTATACTAGCTGATTTTGCCGGTTCGTTATCGCTTCGTAAAATTCACTACTTGAGAAATTGATTGAAAATAAGAAACATTTCATTCATACCTTTTATTGCAAACACGAAACAAATCTTATCTCATAGAGAGAGAGATAAATATAATTTAATTATTTTCGATGCAAATCTATTGATCTGTTTAATGTGACAGTAAAGAAAAGAAAAGAGAAGAAATCGAGTTGCTATTTCACTTGGAATGTTTAGATAGATCGAAGCTTGTTGAAAATCAAGTCGGCCCCTCTAAAGAAAGGAACATTTGAACACAACTGTTAAATATTTGTTCAGGAAATAAAACAATATAAATATTGTGAAACAGAAATATTTCTTATATATATATATATATATATATATATATATATATATATATATATATATATATATATATAAAAGCAGTCATTATTTTGTTTAATCAAAGGATAGTTAATTAATAAACTGTCCTTTTTCCAAACCAATATGCAAATTAATAACCCTTTCGCCAGATATCGCATACACATATGCAATATATAAAACGATGGTTCGCTTATTGTGTAAAGTTGAATTGACTTAAAATAGGGTGTTTTGGCTTAATTCACTGTTAATGTGAGAAACGGATCCAGCTTTTGTTTTTATTGACTTATATTAATAGAATTATATGACGACTTAACTTCTGTGTATTTTATTTACGTTTGTAGTCACAATAAATTAAATAATCAAGTAATACATTTTGGTACTTGTTTTATGTAAAAATTATTTTTCCTGTAACAGCATATATATATATATATATATATATATATATATATATATATATATATATATATATATATATATATATATTTGTGGAATGAATCCAACTAATATATATGATCTGAAGCCGAAAACATTGAGCTTGTAATCTGAAACAATTTGGATATAATAATGGATATATCCCATAAGAAATATGTATTCTTTATATAAACCCAAATATATGTATGTATATATGTATATATAGATATATATTAAAAATCAATATGAGAATATTATTGATAATCAAAATTATTTAAAGCTCCTGCTAGATGTATCACTGTAAGTTAGCAACAAGTCGATATGTATAGCTTAATGCGATGCTCTAGGCCAACGTATTAAGTTATCTTGACAACTTGCTAAAATGGCCGCTAAATTTGCCATTTCGACTATCTATCTATCTATCTATCTATCTTTCTCTCTCTCTCTCTCTATATATATATATATATATATAGGTATCTCTCTATATATGGATATTTGCAATGAAAATATTAAAACGAATGTTAAAGATTATAGAAGATTATAAACAATAGGGAATATTACCACAAGTGTTAATACCACTTAATTCATAGCTAGGAATAAAACTAGAAATAAAGTAAAAGAGAAAAAGAGAGGGTGGAAATCTAACAAACAGAGATTGATTTTCTATTGTGTCTTTTAAATTTTTGTAAAATTAGACTGACTTTGCAAACTCACTTTTTAATTCAAATTATCTAACGCAAACTCTATTGGTGACCTTACGGATCAGATTTGTTCTGATATATATATATATATATATATATATATATATATATATATATATATATATATATATATATATATATATTTCGCGACTGGATAACTTTGCCGGACCCTTCAATTTCACGTATTTGGACTGCTGTTTGTATCTTGGAGTAATGTCCTTCCTGATTATGCTTCTCAACTTGTATGACCTGGATGGACTGTATGGATTCAACAAAAGTATGTTTTTGGATTGATATGTTTGATGTTATGTATTTTTATGTATTTGTGTATATAATTTTATATATTTTCAAAGGACTTTGAATTCTAATAAAATTTGATTGACACCTTATTTTATTACTTCATTTTATATTATAATATTAATGCTCTATCCAGTATATTGAGCTTCAGTTTTTTATCCGGATGTTTCACTAATTATAAGATATTAGTTGACGCTTATATCTTTTGTTGGATTGCTTCATATATATATATATATATATATATATATATATAATTTTTAAATGTAAAACGTATCCTACAGATTCAACCGTACATTGAGTTCAATGGCTATAAAAGGCAATTGTCATAATTTTTTTTCTGTTATAGCCGAACTGAATAAGTTGAACGTAATTACTTTAACGAAATAATTCACGACGACCTACGTGTACATACAATATAATTATATATCGTCTATACATGAGTTAATTTGTGTTTGTGTGTTATAGAACATTTAAATAGGTTAGCTATTTCAAGGAATCTAATGACAGCTTTGAAATTTTATTTCGATTCTATCTGGAGTCGTTAGGGAAAATAATTGGTGAAATCCATAAAATAAGTGTAATATATTAGAAAGTAAAGAAACGAGATTAATTTTTATTAAATAAAAACAATCAAACAAGCTATATCTCGGTAAAGAATGTAGTTACAACAGGTTTACGATTTAATAATTATTGTATTGTTATTTTACAGATTTAAAATAATTAAATAAAAGCGAAATCATCCAGTATTCATTAAATTAATTTCCTATTTTACATCTTCAGGAATTATCTTCAGTTACAGACTTTAATTTTACTTATTTTCTCAGTAATACTTTCGTAACAGCAACAGATAATTCATTTTAAGAACTCCACGTAACGAAAAGTTTTGTATTATTTGACCTCATATTGGAAATGTTATTTTTTCACGGCGGAAATTTACTCATCATTTTTTCTTAGTAAACTTTTTAACCAGAAATACATCCCCACACGGACAACGCCGGGCGAATACTAATAGTTTTATATGACTTAAGCTGGTGCTAAATTACAGAAAATACGAGTTCGCCTTTTTTGCTAAATAAATTATTAGTATCAGGTTATTGCAATATGGTCATCTTTTATTTTAGGCAAAATGTTCATATCTCGCCAC
The DNA here is from genome assembly GCA_963556195.1 of Sepiola atlantica. Classification (NCBI taxonomy): domain Eukaryota; kingdom Metazoa; phylum Mollusca; class Cephalopoda; order Sepiida; family Sepiolidae; genus Sepiola; species Sepiola atlantica. The sequence goes on from OY744520.1 coordinate 79,485,326, forward strand.
TTCATGTTATCTGGTGTTAAATATACATCACTTTATGTTGGGGGTATTTTTTACGGCGTTATTAATTTTCTACACACATGGAGATAGTGTTAGTGAACTTTTGTATGGGGTGTTTGAGAAACTTAACTAATTGTTGTTCTAACACGTTTTCTAACTGTACCGAAATACACTTTTCTCTTGTTGTGTTGTCTTCATTGGCTGTATCTTTAAAGATGAAGCCCTTAACATTTAATAGTCAGTTGTCTTTTTCTCTACAGTTTCAATGTGCAATATCTGTGTTATTTGTGTCTTGTAATATTCTAAGGTGTATAGTATTTTGACTGTATAGAGATACAGTATTAACTTACTTTAACATTACTTTTGTTAAAGAAGTTGAGCAGTAGTGCGGAACTAGCGAAATGTTTATGTATTTGTTTCAGGAAGATCTTATCAATATCGGATTTTACTGAGGCGTTTTATGCTGTTCTAAACCAAATAATCATTCTATTTTTATACATTTTATCTTTCGTTATATTTTGTTTGTATTCAAATGGTGATTTACGTGCTTTTTATCCGATTCGTATGGATGTTTTCTACTGTTGACATTTTTTTTCGTTGCTGGAATTTGTAGATAATCTATATGATATAGATTTATGAATAATTTATTACTCATATGAATTTGATTAAAATGCATTTATATATATATAGTGGTTTGTTGTTATTGATTTTATATAGTTGGTAGGTTTCCTGGTTCAGGTATAATGTTGTATCTAGAAAGCTTAGGTTTTTAGGTTATTTAATATGTCTAGTGCAACTTCATAGTATTCAAATAGTTCAATTATATGTTTACATTGGTGTATTTCTTCGATGTCCATGCCTTTCATTATAAATAGTCATTGTATTATAAAATAGAATACATTGTTCGTCATATATGTTTGACGTTTTCGAAAGTATAAAAATTCTTACATTATCAGTTGCTTTACTTCTACAAACGATATCATTATTCCAGCAGATCTCGACTGTTGTTTTGTTTTTATAAATACAGCCATTATTGACCAAGACTGCTATTTTACAATGCTTAGTTATTTGCGTATCTTGGTTTTTGATCGTTATAAATTGTTTAATTAAATGTAATACGTTGTTAAGGAGCTCCTCTGTTACGGAGGCGTTTACGTCCTTTCTGTAGAATTTTAGGAAGAAACATTTACTTTCGATCATCATGTTCTTCAACCACCTATTTGTTGCTTCGTATTGCCCCATTGGGTTAGCTAGGCCCTTTGTTCGATGTTCGGGCTCGGGCTTAACACGTTCATCCAGCTGTGTGTTCTTCAATTCAAACTTACTATTGTTCACATACTTATGTGATTTTACTTGATTGTGGAACTAATTAAATGAAAGGATCACATCACAGTAAACTACAGTATTCAAGAGTTAGATAGAGAGACAAAGTTGTAAATGATGGCACAACATCACAGGATGTTAGAGAGCAGTTACTTTTGAAATAGTTATGTAACGGCCATTGTGGATAAACATGAATCCAGCCTGAGGTGCCGTATGGGCTTAGTTACCTCATTGCATTGCAAGATAAATATGTGATAATTCAAAATCTTAAGATCTTATAAGAAAAAGAAATTTGCCGGTAAGTGTTGGTTGTATGGATTTCATAAATTAATATGAAAAATATTGAACGTTGCTTCTCGTTATTAATCGAAACTATACGAAGGACAAATCCAAGATACGATTTTCATGTGGGAATTCAAATGAAGTCATTAAAACCCATCACGGAGGAAATGTCTAATATCTTGGCATAAGTTGTTAAAATATGGTTAATAATAACTTATTATAACAAACAACGTCATAACACTAATGAAAAAGTGTCCAGTTAAAACTGGGTTAAAAAGAAGTATAATGAGAATGTTAAATTTAGCCGAATACTTAGTAATAGTTGTAATTTCTTCATAGAGAAAATGTATTTACTTCGTTAAGGCGACGAAACAGATACTTAGTGCCAGTTTGTTGCTTTTTACGAAAACGTTAAGATCAAAGGAAAAAATGAAATAAAAGAGGCGAGACTTTATATTATTTACATGTTTCGTACTGTTCGCATCGTGTCAGTCGCTACCGTTTTCATATCTTTCCACCCGCAGCAAGCGAGATGGGGAAAATAATATAAATAATAATGGCTTATCTCAGAGATCTGCCAAATATCAATTGGAAGTTTCCTTTACCAAATTGGTAATACAAAACCGGTACCCTCAAAGGAGGAGATAATACCTGGGAGGGTGGTCTCATGACAACAGAACAGATATCACAGGCATTATGTATTTACTTATTCTATAGGGTAATGTTTACCATCCCCCCCAAAAAGAAAAAAGTAATGTCCGAGACCCTGGTATCATAACAACAGAACAGATACTACACTACTCCTCGTTGTAAAAGCAAGATGAGATAAATAAAAAAATATCAATACCTTATCACAGAGATGTGTAACACATCAATTGGAAGTTTTCATTTTACATTGGCAATATAAAACCAGTCCTCGTGAGAGAACATTGGAAGTTAATAAAAAAATAAAGACTACCTTGTTTGTGTTATGCAACGGAATATTGTTAAAGTAAGAATTGCTATCTAAGTATCATTCAATATTCGAAATGGGTATGACACGTGACGTGTGCTATGTTTTATTTGTGACGTGTGCTATGTTTGTATTTGTGACGTGTGCTATGTGAACTATAGGCGAAATAAGGATTCACAGATTGTGTTATCATCTGACAAGATATCTCAAAGAATGAATAATTGTTATCTTAGCTTTCTGTGAGCAATATATATATTGTTCACGTGCTTTTGTTTACCCTTTTTCTTCTTTCCTACAACATTTCGCTTGTTCGTAACGACCTGGTCACATGGCGGTTTCTCCTCCTTCTCCTCCCATCCTCCTTCTACAATAGAGAAATCACGTAACCCCGTAATGGCGAATATATATATATATATATATATATATATATATATATATATATATATATATATATATATATATGTTCGCAATTACAGGGTTACCTTATTACTCTCTCTTTCTTCCTTTTCTTCTCTCTCTCTCTCTCTCTCTCTCTCTCTCTCTCTATATATATATATATATATATATATATATATATATATATATATATATATATATATATATATATGGGAAAAGAAGGATGAAGGTAATCCGACGTAATGGAAAATGAAAAAGGAAAAACCAAAAAGGAAGTTTTTATGTGTTCATCAACGTTTCATCTTTATTTGTAAGACTTCTTCAGGATGATAATATAAAGAAAAATGTCATGCACTCACCCACTTATCTCTGCATACACCCCCACACACACAGACATCTTCGTTCTCCACGAATCTTACTTACTTTTTTCTAACTTACTCTTTCCCTCACATTCTTAACATATCAAGCCGGTCAAACATTCTCACTTTTCAAAATATTTCAAATATTTCACACCTATCACAACAAATCTCCCCTCTCCCCCTCCTCCGCACCCATTTCCCCTTTCAATCACTTCTCTCGCACTCTTACCCTTCCACACCTCCCACTCTTTAATCCCCTCATTTTTTCAAATCCTCTCTAAAACCGTGACGCTTACCTATCCAGTAAAATCACAGAGCCTCCCCCTCCTTGTCTACCCATCTTCCATTCCTCTGCATACACACCCCACAGACACACATCGTCATTCACCATGACCCCTAACCTTCCTGGTCAAACATTCCACCCTCCTCTTTCCCCACCCCTCCACTCCTTCACTCACTGCCATGCACATTACTCCCGCTAACCCCAATCCTCCACTTTTTCACTTACAACCATCCACAGTATCCCTGCTCACTCTAACCCTTCCACTTTTTTGACTCAGTTTCTTCAACATTTATTTTCATTCCTCGCAACTGACTTCACCAGGTCCGGACGTCGGTCCCTACTGTTTTCCAGTAGTGGCTTCTATTTCCTCCCTTCAACCCACCATGTAAACCCTAAATGTCCACGTACTTGCATGACATTTTTCTTTATACTATCATCCTGAAGATATCTTACATTTCCCATATATATATATATATATATATATATATATATATATATATATATATATATATATATATATATATATATATATATATATAAAAGT
>OY744520.1:79494461-79511961 GCA_963556195.1 Sepiola atlantica
AAAAAGAGCTAAACTAAACAAAAACTAAACAATTTAAAAATAAAAACCTCAAATAGAAATACGAGGACCCACGTGTTAAAATAAATTCACCCATTATATTGACACAATAAAGGAAACAGGATATAAGCCAATCTATAGAAAACAGAACAATAGATCAGGATATAGGAAGTAACATTAACAAGGCCTTAGTTCGTGGGAAGACCAACGATTGGCTGAGAGAACAACTAAGAATCTGATTGGTTAACTAGCTAGCCGTGTATATAAAAACACCCGGCATGAATACATCCATGCATTTTAGCCTGAGAATTCCCCCGGGGATGAAACGCGGGAGCCTCTGTGTAGCTTAATTGCCATGAATATATTTTCATAGCTTACTATATATATATATATATATATATATATATATATATATATATATATATATATATATATATATATATGCGTATATTTTTCTGTAATCGTTCTGTTGGTGATTGCAGCGTTTTTTTTTTGTTTTAGCTTACTACTACTATTTTGATTTTTTCACCGCCTGAGTAATGATGTCGCTATTAACTTTATAAAACGTAATTTTCGTTTATATATATATATATATATATATATATATATATATATATATGTTAATTTTGTACGTACATAAAAGTAATCCATGGACACGTGTTCCTGACTAACAGCTGTAACCAGCATGGCTTTTTTTTAGTCAATGATAGAACCTTCAATATTGAAGTCTATAGTCTAGCGTCTCACCAATGGATTAGGGCGCACTGCCTCTAAAATATGTACGATTTTAACAACTAAATATTTAATTAGTTTTATTTAATTCTTTTTATTGGTGATTGCAGCGTTCGTTTTATCTGCTTACTACTACTATTTCTATATATCTGTATATATATTTATATGTATATATATATAAATATATATCACTCATTGCAGTAGATTCCCGTCTACCACCCAGACACTCTGGTGGTGCTGCGCAGTCCATTTATAATTTAGTAGCCGTTATAATGAACGGCTTTCATGCTAGTTTTTATCTTGCGTTTTGAATTAATATAAAATACTCTTATGTTTAAAGAATGATGACAACATTGCAAAATGTATTTACTAAAGAAGAATTTGAATGTGTATATATAACTATATACATACAAATATATATATATATACATATATATATATATATATATATATATATATATATATATATATATATATATATATATGACTTAACGCGTATTATGAAATAATGAGCTAAGAAAATATTGATGAAATATGAGTTTACGGTAATTACAATGTCATTACACAGTCTAATATTCTTAAGATAATTTAACATGGGCGAACTTATCTCTCGATCGCTTTGCGGTAGGTTGACCCTAACCAATTGCGGTCATAAGTTTACGACCACTTGTTTATAAGTATAGTAACGCGTTATTCGTGTATATTAGACGCATGAGATTTAAGGATTATTTTCAGAAAATAATAATTCTCTATTAGTTGGACCATAACGCTCCGAATACGCATGCACTAAAACAAAGGGCGATAATTAATCCAAAATCACCTCATTTGTTTTTACATATGCAAATTAGAAGCCGACGACAATTGATTTCTTAAAAGTTCATATAATTACCAATGTTTCAGCTGAGTAAGTTATTAACCAAACGTTGTAAAAGAAAATAGTGTAAAAATAATAACAGAACATGTGTGAACAAATTGATTAAAATTTTGTTTATTAATTTGATTATTTCTAATTTAAAAATACGTCAACACATTTCTCCCTTGAATGTTTACGCGAATGGTTGAATTCAACAAAACTCTTTTCTATAAAAAAAAGAGAAATCAGCCTCACTACGAGGAATAGGTGCGACACAACGTCGAGCTTGTTAGAGACGGAACTTGTTAAAGATCACGCTTATTAGGGTTGTTGCATTTACTGACCGCCACAGGATCGAGTATTGCTCCGGAATGTTCAGTAACGGTAACTAAGATCTTTGTGGAGTTATTTATCATATATTACATACATTGCATACTACTTGAACAATTATATATTAATTGAAATGAAGGAAGGAACCGATCTCCCGACAGCTACTATTATGTTTACAAACTAAAACTTTTGTTAAACCCAGTAAATACTACAATATGTTACATATGAGAAATTAGAATATGTTTATCCGTACAGAAATGTACAGTATATAAGTAACACACGCATGCTTTGGGCATATTCCAAAGTTATGAATAAAGCAGAGTAAAATTTGCAGTTTGGAATTGGATTCTGTTCAAATTATTAATTTGAAAAATTCTTGCCAACCAAGCAGGACGCGCCACTCATAACGACTGTCTATTGAAAAGATTTGCGTGTACTTTGAAGCAACATAGAATGTTTGGCTTGGGAGTTGGACGTTGGCCGGTTTTCACAATGGCGAAGAAAATTAAGCCCTTTCAAGTGGTTCGTACAGCGATTATTAACACTCATGTGCTTGAAATGATATATCGCAAGATATCTAATAAAATTAATATTCCCGTGACATCCATTCTTTCTATTTGTTCCTTTTTATTCACGAGCCTGGGCGATGCTTCTTACTTTAGCCTAACTCTGTATTCATATCTATGAAGACGAGTTTGCCGCTTTGTCTATGTCTCTGTCTGTCTCTGTCTCTCTTTGTGTCCCTCTTCATTTATATATATATATATATATACATATATATATATATATATATATATATATATATATATATATATATATATACATATCTACACGCACACACACACATATATACAAGGAATATTGAGATGATGGAAAATGTAAAGTTAAATACTTTAAAAGTATATTATGGTCATCAGGTGTTTACACAAGGAATATAATAAGGTGGATTTCCAAAGAATTACTCTCATCGTAAGATTAAAGTGTAGTATCTGTTCCGATGGATACTGCACCTCATAGACTGGTATTGTCTTGACCTTCGGGGCTTGATTTACGCCGGTCTATGGGTCTGTCCTGTGCAGTTCTAGCAGGTCCACCCTCTCAGGCTTCACTTCCCCTGTTTGGGGAGGAGTAAGTTTATTACTTACTGCCTGAGGCGCCCTTACCGGGGAATGCTAACGGGGCTGCCCAGACAAGTTTTAAACCCCACTTTCCCGACCCGATCGTGGGTCACATCTTACTTGTGGGAGTAAGATAAAAACTGGCCTTGTGCCTAACTCCTGGAGAGGAGTAAATCAATACTCTCATCGTCACAAGGTATAAATCAATGAATAGCTAATTGTTGGTAAGTATTAATTTGAAAATTTGCAACACAAATTTAAAGATAAACATGAAGAAAAAATAGTTCAGATGAAGTTTCAATGATGAGAAAAGAATTATTGCATAAAAGATTGTTAAAAAAACAATTTGAATATAGTCTTACAGAGTGGAAGGTGATTGATTCAAATAACATCCAGGAAAGATTCAAAAGCCAGAAGTCTATAAAAAGTTAGTATTAATGTAGGAAGAAAACAAATATATATATATATATAGAGAGAGAGAGAGAGAAAGACGTATGTTTATATATATATATATATATATATATATATATATATATATATATATATATATATATATATATATGTATGTGGGGGGGGGGGAGAAGAGTTATAAGAGCAATCGGATGCAGGGTATCACCTTAATTGCCATCATTATTAACAGAGTCGTCAGTAAATTTTAAAATAATACAATGACATTTTAGATCTAAAGAAAATAATTGTACTATTAACACATGAATTTTCTTGTTATATTGGAAACCACCAAAACATAAGTTATAATTATAGACTATATAAAAAGGCCTGATGACTGTAATATAATAAAATGTGAAAAGACAAGCAAAAGTAAACAAATGGAGAAATACTCACACGTATTGTGTTTTTAATAAAATGAATGAGGATCCCTGTATGTGACACTTTACAAAACGCTTAACATTTTACATGAAATTAATTTATTCGCTCTGAAGAGCTTGCTTAGTATATATATATATATATATATATATATATATATATATATATATATATATATATATATATATATATATATATATATAAGTAAACTGTTTTCCCTTATAACTTTGACGACACTAGCCAAATAATCAACAACTGCATCACATGCTAAACTGATCCGCTCGGCAAACTACCCGGTCCTCTTTTTGTGTTACTACAAAATATAAAGTTACTACAAATCCATTCTCTATTTATTACATTTAATCTGAGTAAAACTTACCCGCACAAAAATAACTTACAAAGAGGGGGTAGCTTGCTCTATTACTCGCTCTAATTTTTCTACAACTCCTTCCACCCACAACACCGTGTGATTTATTTACATAAGGAAAACAATCACAAACCACCGGTAAATAACAGAATAACAGAATAGTAGTCTTCCATCATTACCCCAGTTAATTACTACATAACAATAAAAAGATATAGTTTAAAAACGAACACACTGGCAAGCATGATCCATTCTGACAACATGGCGACAATAATAAATACATCGTAAGTTTTTTTCCACGTTTTTAAAAAATCAATTAAGACTCATGATTATTTACTCCGTCTAAATACTAATTATAATACTTTCTTCTTTTATTACAGAAAATACTAAACAAAAGACTTTCTTTCTTTTTCCAATCGACGCACATAATGACTTCTTAATCTTTTAACAATTTCAAAACATTGAATAGAGTACTTTGTGCCATATGCTCTTACAAATCAATAAATATTTTACTACTCAAAACTTTATTTAGACAATTTTAGCATTCAGTCTAATAAGTGGGGGATATTACTGTTTTCGTTTCCTTCAAATTTCGGCGAATTTATTTTCGGAAAAATAGAAATTATGCTTATATAGACGATTACACGTGAGCATTCAACATAGTTTGGAAGACTGAAATATCATTTATTTAAATAGATTTGCAATAGATCTTTAAAATCACACCGTCATAGTTTACCTCGAACAAAAAATTCACACTACTGCAGTTTAGCAACTCCTTTTGTTAAATCATATTTCAGTCACGTAAATAATTCAGAGTGAAGTATATATGTTACAACAAATCAAATATATTACTTTTCTACTGACCTGTATACTTTTACACTTCTTAAAGTGTTATACACCCTTTTTTTAATATAACACTTCGTTGATATCTACTACTTCGAATACAGTAAAACATCCTAAATGGAAGGCCGACCCATGAGTTTCTATTGGTGTATCATTCATTAATAACAGTTAAATAATGACTCACCACTAACCATAAGTCCGACTGCTAACACCTCTAGACGTATAGTTATTGGTAGTGTAGTGGTATTCATGTTAACATTGGTTAACAGAATATACAAAAAAATAGAAATATTTTCCACACTTCATTTTAGTGTGGAAAGAAATGTTCTCCCATTCAACTACAAAACATAAAACACAAAACGGAAATGTTATAATCATATCTAGGCAATTACGTGTGAATATTAGCAATATTTACGAAGACTGAAATATTATGTATTTAAATATATTGACAGTAAATCTTTAACATCACACCGTCATAGTTTACACCATAAAAAAACGTTGTCACTACTGCAGTTTACCAATTCTAGCGGTGTTATTTATTTCATATTTGAACAATTACAACAAAGGCAGACAACTACGGACTTTTCAACATGAATGGGAGTAAAAAAGCCCACTTGGTTTAATAGCAAAGAAACAATCGTGCTACAAAACGCCATATAATTTACTTTTCCACTGACCTGCATAGTTTTAAACTTCTGAAATTGTGTCATAGATTTTTGTATTTTAATATAAGATTTCGTTTATATCCGCCCCTTCGGAGGCGGTAAAAAATATAAAATGACCGACCTATCAGTTGCTACTGCTGTTTCATTCATTAAATGCAGTTAATAAATGACTTACCAATAATCCTTAATAGGACTGGCAATAACCCCACGTACTTAAGGTTATTGGTAGGATAGTGGCATTTGTATGTAGTATGGTTAACAGAATATGCAAAAATAAAAGTACTGTTTCCGCACTTCATTTTTATGTAAAAAATCAAAATTGCTCCTCCCACGAAAACATAACAAAATTTAAATACTATAATTATATGCGTTTAGTAAACACACAGATACATATTAAACTATATTACCTCTAAATAACCAGGAAGTGGGTGCTCTTTTTAATTTAATTTTACAGCCAATGCATTCTTTCATATCCCCCACTTCGAGCAACGCCGGGACACAGGTATTGCTAATATACACACACATATATATATATATATATATATATATATATATATATATATATATATATTCTCAAAGCCCATATCATACATATTTGCTTACACACGAAGCATAGTAGACACTTTAATATAATATGTATATATTTCATACATTTTTCAACAGAGCTTATCATAACACTAAACGACAGTTTCACGGTGAATCCAATCGTCAGAAGCGCATTTAAATAGCACATGGTCGTATACATTTGAATGCAAGCTCTAGCAAGAATTTAATTTAAAACTCAAAATTTTAAACGCCCTCTTTCAAAAGTATTTGGAATCAGGTAACGTCACGAGATTATCTTCCCTCACAGCTTAAGGATGTTCTCAATTTTGTCATTAAAATTTAAATACGACGTAATATGACGATATGTAATATTAACACACACATATATATATATATATATATATATATATATATATATATATATATATATATATATATATATTAGCTGTGAACAATAAGTACCAGAAGATTAACGGTATTTTTTCTGATGTCTAACGAAATTTTTAAAATCAAATCGTAAAGTAACCTTCGTATGTTTTATAGGTAATTCTTTAAAAAAACTTACTTTATGTGCGAATGTATTATAGTTTAAGCCTGCAAAAGACGTGGGAAATAAAGTCAGTAAAATTGCAAAAATTTGATTAATATTGCGATGTGAAAATAATGACATTAAAATCTTTAAAATCTATGAGAAGTCGCTTTTCACCGAACTACTATTTCCGCGATATAATAAAATATTCGTAGATAGAACGATGGTTAATATTATAATGAAAACAATCATTGGATTAGAGTAAGAATAAAATCGTATAGTGAATTAATGTGATTTCCTTCTGAAAATCTATGTATAAATCAGTTAACATCATCACGTCGATCGTATACACATGATGAGCACATTAGAAAGCCATTGTTGTTCTATGGTGAATATGAATTTGACTTTTGAATCGCACTGTCAGTGGGATAAATGACTCAAATTGCCATCTTCAAAGCATGTGTGTCTTATCTTATTCCACGTATAGTATTAATAAATGTCATGTTTAGCTTCCACCTGTCCTCTCTAAACTTTACAAAAAAATGCTTAACTGAATCTTGTTTCCCTGATAGCTGGAAAATTGCCCCTGTGGTACCAGTGTTGAAGAATTCTGATGAAATCTGCTACCTCGTTAATGCTAAACTTCTTTCTGTGCATCAGTATAGATTTAGGCAAGACTGTTTCCTTGTGGATATCCTAACAGCTATCTCTGAATACCTATACCACACACTGGGCAAGGCAGGCGGAGCTAGGGTGGTAGCGCTGAATATGTCTAAAGCCTTTGAAAGGTCTGGCATGAAGATCTTCTTATGTAGATTAATTCATATGGTATTTCCGGACGAATATTTAACATAATTAGATCATAATTAGATCATTGCTAGACTAAAGATAGATCCAGGTTATCCTCGATGGCTGTTCATCCAGAAAACATGACATACATGCACGTGTACACCAGGGATAGATCCTTGGACCTCTACTGTTTCTGATTTTCATAAACGACCTCCCTGATGAAATTATGTCCGAGGCGGGTATGTTTGCTGATGATATAACGCTCTACTCTCGACATGTGTGTAAAACGAATGTACACATATCCAAGGTAATTGCTGAATCTTTAGAAAATGACCTCCAGTATGTAGTTGAATGCAGACATAAATTGATGGTAACATGTAATGCCACTAAGACAAAACTCCGTTTCTTTTAACAATTATATGAAACCTGTTCAACTACCGATTGCCATAGCAAATACCACCCTGCCCGAGAGTCCAACATTCAAACTCCTCGACCTAACATTAAGGGACGTATTTATTTATATTTATTTATATACTTCATTTTTACGTACGTAAAATATACTCATAGACACGTGTTTCTCGTTATTTGCGGACATATATGTTTATCTCAAAATATTGTCGGGTTCACTTAGTTTTTAAATTATGCCAGAACCGTGAGATGTTTGTACTTGGCAGAATGGCAGTTTTAATGAAGTGTGCATGTGTGAGTAACCGTCTACGCAATATTAACTAAGGAAATACTTTCTTGCAAACAAACGATCTAATCTAGAACTTTCTACGAAATGGTTAATAAAAGCCAAGACAAAATTACGGCTAACTAGATCATGACCGGCAAGACCACGAGGTGCCCTGCTTCCAAGACACAGCAGATGATCATTGGCAAGCCAACCAGAAAAATAGCATAGTTATTCCCACCAACTTACACGCACAGCATTATTCTCAGTCAAATAAACGTTGGAGAAATTGCTATTTCATATTTTCATGCTAAGCGCTTTGCTCAAGCCATTAGTATATACACAGTTATTCCGACGAGCAGCATCACCAACATCGTGAATAGCAGATCGAGCCAAGATTTCTGCAATACTACACGAAGCTACAACACTCTTGACTGGCACTTTCTCGCCGATAAAATGTATTTACCAATATCCCATCCATCTGACCAAAAGATGGATTGCTGACGTCAAACATCACAACCAAGAAAGTTCGTCCTTTTTCTTTTTATAATAAGAATAGCAACAACATTACTGTTACGTTAAGCTATGCTGAAGGCAAGATCGATCAAGACAGTATAAACATGCAGGCAACACCTAAATAGGACTGTTAGACGTTCTTATAATTCGTCATTCTCGTGTAACAGATGTTACGTTATTTCCTAGCAAAGTTTCTAATCACTTTCAAAAACGTATTACTCATTTATTCCTGTTAGATTGAACGTTAACTATAAAACATTACCTAAACGCACGCACCTGAAACGAGTACTAATTCCAAAACTTTTCTTCTTGTAAATAAATAATGTATGTAACGTTGATGACGATCATTATCCTTTGGATGTTCTATACGTTTGTCATGTGTTTTACGAATTTAATAAGGCACGTGACGATATATTCAAAAGGAGAGTTTTAATTTCCCACTAGACACTATCCTCGAGTGTCTTCGGTTTCTCTTACAACCTGACATAAGGATACTTCAGCCTACAAGTAAACCCTGACCAAATATTCAAAATAACATAGTATTCGAAGCCTAAATAAGATCCCCTTGACATTGGCCTGTACGAGGAATAGGGCACGTTCTCCAAGTAATGTTACATTAATTAACAACACTTAGCTGGATACTCCACCAGACAAAATGAATTTCTGTCTTGGAATCCGGTAAGACCAAAGGACAAAAAGAAAGATATACTATAACATAATCAACTGGTCAATTGGAAATATAATAAAAAATAATGTTCGTAAATTATTTACTAACTCAACGTTTGAGAGATCAAAGAGAACTTTAATAGACTATTTGAATATCTATGTATCTCATATAGAGATCAAGTGTTAGTCTAAGGTAGAGGCGTCCTGATTTCTGAGAACTTCAACTGAAGTAAATTGAAACAGAATAGATAGAATGGTGGGGTGCTTAAGAGCAGATATACATACTGGAATATTGTTGCCTTACTCATCTAAAAACCCATTTAAACGAGCGTGTCCAAACATAATTAATGCTATTGTCATACTTAGATGCATGTGCATGCACATGTGTTTATAACTAAATAAGCGTCAAGATACTGACATTTGTAGGAATTTTACTGCGCTGCCAAAATTCAAACGGGAATGCATAAGTTACGTAAATAAAAATAAAACCGCTATTCGTTTGGTTTTCGACCCCTCCTCTCTCTCTCTCTCTCTCTCGCTCTCTCACTCTCCTTCTCTCTTTCTTTTTTCTCTCTCTTGACACTTTGTGTGGTTTCTTTGCTTCGGTGTTGGCGGTAGCTGTTTCCCGTTTTCCCAGCGTGAAAGGTCATAATATACGGCGGTTGTATCGCCATCATTTTGGAAAGAACAATAATTGTCGTGGCGAGCGAATGGAAAAACGGACGCAACAAGTCATTTTCAGATGTAAACAACAGATAACAAAAGAACGGAAGGCGAAGAAAGGGAAATAAGAAAAACAAAATAGGAAAGGGAAATATAAAGAAGTTAGTACAGCAGAAATAGCGAAAAAAGATATAGAATAACAAAAAAGTTAAATCAAAGAGTATGATATTGAATAAGCCCCACCATCTATAATAAAGACCAATGTGTATTTATTTGTAAATACATAATCACACAAAAGTTAGTGAGAAAATATGGTTTTTTCTAGTCTTTAAACGAAATAAAATTGAAAGGAGAAACAAGAAAGCAAATAGCAAGTCAGACAAACCTCGCTGTTTGAAATGAATTGGGAAATAAATCCTTCACGCTAAATAAAATGTCAACTGTTCTTTGTTTAGGTCATCAGAAATGATAACAATAATGTATATATGAAAAATTTAATTACTGGCGAAATTCTATGATTTGATATCATTATTAGTGCGAATACTGACGAAGCATAATTTGTCCCTCATTTTGGACGAATAGTATATAAGAGTAAAGATTATTGAATAAAAAATAAAAGAAGGAAATAAAGAAGAAGAAACGGGAAAATAAAGATGAAATAAAATTTAAGCTGAACGATAAGTGATAAAGAATAAGTAAAAAATGTATCATTAATTAGCAAGTTAAGAAAAAGATATACTATTTAATAATAACAAAGACGTAATGCCAAGTTTTAATTTTCATTCCGCCTTCTTTATTTTTCAGTAGTATACCTTTTTCTTAACTTGCCTACTAATGAGAAGAAAGAGGAAAACTCTGGTGGAAAAGAAAATAATCGAAAATATAAAAGTACAAAGAAAGTCAAAAAATCTAAAATCTTGGCGGGAAATAAAAAGTGTCAATTACAAAAGAACGAATTAGAACTAAACATAGAGAGAATAAATAAATTGTGATAAAATAAAGAAAGAAAGAAGAACAGAAGAAAAGAAAGAACGAAAGTAAACACAGATCAACGAGAATATTGAACAATGAAAAAGGGTGAATAAAAATTCAAAGAAGGAAAGAAAGAAAAACAAATAGTCAGATAGAAAATAAACTAAAATACAACAGAAAATACGAAAGAGAAAGAAAATGAAATACTAAATTTGAGAAAGAAAACAGAAATAAAGAAAGACAAGAAAAAAAGAAAGAAGTAAAGACAATAGAAGTGTGCAAACATGACAAGTAAAAGAAACGATTTATAGTGAATAATAAATGAAAATGAATGAAAAATAAGAAAAGTATATGTCATAGGATAGAATGAGATAAATGATGGTAGTAAAACTCTAAAAATGTAATACGGATGAAATAAAGCGGCTATAATATAATATGAAAGAAAAATGTAAAAAAACAAGGCGAAATAAAGAAATGTAGATAAAAGACAATAATAAAATAAAAATTTAAAAAAATAAGAAAAAAGAACATAGGACGTAGATTGAGAGAAATATTAAGAAGATAAAACTGATTAACATAAGTGTTATGGTACCTTACCTATATAGACTACTTGAACGCTTCTACTCACCATAAATACTATGTTTCTCAGTGTTGGATCCACACCAGCCCGACAGAAATTAGGTCATTCCGGTGGCCTTTTATCTGTCGGACTGGGGCATTAGTCCTGTGTAGCCATAGGAGGTACACCTCATGGTTCGGTAACCATTGACCAGACAGACAGAACCGTACCAAATCTGAATACGTTGTCTATTTATGTGTCTTTTAATTATAGTCTGTTACTTCATACCTCGATTTATTCTCTTTTCGGTTGTCAAATTCTGACCATTTCATGTCATCTTCTAGCAAGGACCGCAGTCATAACTTGTTGGCTGTTCTTCATATAGTAGTGACTGTCAGCGATAATGTCATTCAATCCGTCAGTATATCTGAAATTAAGTTAATAAAACCCTATTTCTTCGACTAAAGTGGAAGAAACAGAAAATCTAACTTTAGGGTTTAAAAAAGTGTTGCTTATTTAATGACATTACATTAGAAGAACGTCGAATAGTTCCTAATTCTTCTATATATTTTACTCCACACATATTTCCAACCTGCTTCTGTCAAGATCTGAGTAGCTTAACATATGACATCACTTCATAGTTGCCTATCTTTACTTCCGTTCTCACTATGCATATTTCCTTTTAGTCATCTGACATTTGAACTTACGAAATGACCCTTTATTTCCTGAGCATAAAATAATTCTTCTGCACTCAAATATAACCTAACAATTAAAACGAGCTACCTTATCAACGTGATCACAGGAAGACAGGAAGAAACAGAAATAGAAGCAGATATATCACATTTATAATAAAGACCTTCAGGACGAACCAGAATTGCCTTGGATCGAATGAAGAACCATATGTTATTGTTTAGTCTTGCCCATAACACGATATTACCCTTTTTATTCTTACTTTTTACAGTTTGTAATATTCAATATTTGGTGTGGGCCGAAGGATATCCTCAGCATTTAATGAGTGAAGGGGTTAAGTAAAGTTACTACTTTTATTGAAATAATTTACGGGAATCAACAGAAAAAACTTTGTGTAGTCGTGCTCCAAGCGCAGAACATCTTATTAATATTTATATCGTATTTCAATTGATATAATTTGCAAGTTTAAATAAAATGAATTAAAGTAAAAGCACATATGTCTTTTTTTATGAATGTCAAGCGCTGATTGCGACCCGCATGATTGTGTTGTCTCCCTTTGGATGAAATTGTCATGTACTTATTCAAGTACTGTGGATGATGTAGTTTCATAATATATACGGTTATGGAGATTCATTTGCAAGGCTCTACGAGGAATCCATAGGGCAAACAAATACACAAACAGTTAGGAACTACAACTTTTATAGAGATAGAGAGATTACCCCGTGTAGACGTATTCTGTAACGTTTCTGATCAAAATAGCATGTACTTTTTCAAACAAACAGTCATAATCTACAGTTTTATATATAGAGAGAAATTACTCAGCGTAGGAGTATCCTTCTACTAGTAATAAAATAAAGCACAGGAAAATAGATATTGAAAATCGAAGCTCTTGTTAATGAATGTCCCACTTTTTTTAATTCTTTCATCGGTGTTATTAATTTTCGTATTATCGCAAAAAATATTTCATCTGCTTTTTTCTAAACGTTTCTCTCACCATTATTTTCATTCTTTTCTTCAACTGTGTTATTGTGTGTGTGTGTTTTTTTTTAAATTATGTCTTTATCTATTTTCACTTCCCTCTTTCCGGTAGATATCTGATTTCGACGAACCGCCAAACAGAAAAACAAACGCATCCGGTACCAAATAAAAATGGACGTAATTAATCTGACAATAAATACAATTTACTTTTTTAAAGAAGAGAGACTTTTCACCTGCAGTTAAAATATAATGACATTGAATTCATGTTCTAAAATTTCATATTCTGCACTGCGAAAAAACGCCCCTTTAAGTGATGGGTGGTTCATAATTGATCGCAACAGCTGCGCACATGCGTGTTAGTATATTAATAGTTGTAAGTTTGTGAATTAGGAAGAAGGCCGAGTTAATCTAAGCGAAGCGCAAAACAAATGGGTTTTATCTGGAAAAATCTGAGATCAGAACGGATTCGCTATATCAGTATTACGGCTGCAAATATTTAATGTCGGCTGAGTGTTGTGGTTTACGATATGTTAACCATCGTTTTGATAGTCAATGCCGAAACCGTACATATATTTAGTATACGATTAATTTGTAGATTTGTATTATTCGGACTACTGTTCTCATCGTGAGTGTTATTTGTACAACGTTTCAGACGACGTAACCTCCGCAAAGACTCGTGGCGTAACGGATAAATTACTTAGTATAATTCAGTTCTAAGTTACACGCTTCTAGAGGTTTAAGGTTCAATACTCAGTGTGGGCGATACTAAGAATACGATTGGGAATTACTTAAGACTTCTACACGGCCATGGCTGACGGAATAAGAGCATGTGACTCCGTGGAGTAAATAAGAGTTCTGTTCGAAATTCCGTACAGATTCCCGAGTTTGACATAAAGATTCGCGTGTTCGACAGGATACATCTACAGAAGCTCGGAAGTTACATCGGCCGAAACGTTGTGATGAAAACACTCAAGATGAAAATAGTAGTCCAAATGATACAAATTATCAATCATCATCTAAAAAAATTCAGTAACATAAATAATTTCTGAACGATACAGGTACTACTACTCCGAGTTAAAGTGGGCCCTAGAGTAGTGTTTACTAAGGGGTTACTTCGCACTCCCCAGTGCTCCCGAATTGGGGGTTCACAACTGGATGCAGTCGTATATACTACCAAGGAGAGGAGTATAAGTGGTAGGGTTGGGAAAAACGATAACTAAAGAAAAGGTAGAAAGGGTTGAGAAAAGTTGATCTCGGAGTGGTGGAGTTGAGCAAAGGCGAACACTTTGCTTAAAAGTGCAGAAGCAATTTAGTGGCATGCCCGGACAAATTCTAGTTAACCTATAGATGGCACTCGGACAGGTATCATACTTTCAGGTTAGAGTATAATGGTAATTAACAGGTAAGTCTACAATCCCCAATGCTCTCAAATTGGGGATTACAAGCGGATGCACTTTAAGGCGGAGAAAACATATTTTAACATAAGTTTAATGTGATTTCTTTTCATCTACAATCAATCTATATTAGAAAGTACCTCTTTTTGTCTGTCTGTATGCTTATTAGTCGTATTCACGTGGTAAAACTACTAGAAAGAATTGCACCAAATTTGGTACGAAACATGTTCAAGATATCGGATTGTGGTAGTAGTATCATGCATACATTAATATCTCTGCTACTACCATTACTAGAAATACACCTAAAAAGAATGAACACTAACGTGGTTCAAATCTATTCGCGATAATGGCACTACGTTTTGCAGTTAATCCCTTCGTATGTTGGGTGTGCCATTAAAATTGGTACACTTATGAACTGTTAATAATAGTAATGGTACTACGACTACTAATATCTATAATATTAGTACGATAATAATAATAATAATAATAATAATAATAATAATAATAATAATAATAATAATAATAAATACTCGATGCAGAAGTAAACTCACATAACCAGGTGACAAATAACCAACTAATTTGAAATAGAAGCAGAAGTAGAAATATAAAATAAACATAAGATGAATCCAAGGAAACTGAAACAATCAAGGGGCATATGTAAGAAGAATCGTATAATCAAAGAGATATAACGAGATAAAACACAGCTAATCCTAAATCAGATTTGTAGATGGAGCTTTTGGGGAGAAAGCAATAACGGTCAATGAGATAGGAAACCATAACTTAACATTATAGATAAGATTACAAAACAATGCCAGAAGATGGGACACATTCATTACTATACAAAGCTAATCTGACAGCCCCCACACAAAAGAACGTGTTCCCATAAACATCGGTTGATGCCACAGAAAATTATAGTAAACGGTCATGAGGGAGGGAAAGACCGAGAAGAGAGAGCACAATTAACACGTCTGATTCAACGGCCCAGAAACTACTATAATCCTGGTAAGGCTTATTGTCACTCAAATTTTAGAGAAAGCCTACGGTTTTCTTCAGCAAAAGATAAATGGTAGACAGATGTTGCGAGAACGCGAAGACATTTGCAACAGTTATTAAAAGAAGCGGTGAGTACAATTGATCTGGGGAGACGTATTATCACTCAGTTGGCAGGGAAGACTATTGTTGTTGTTCTCACCAGTAAGCGATCACTGGTAAGGAGTATTCCGAGAACTCCTAATGAGTAAGAAACAATAATAAAAATAAATAAATCCTAAGTACTGAACATAATTATATATACTATATATTGTAAATGGTAGTAACAGTTGTAAGTTTATGAATCGTAGCAGACAACATATGAATCAAAGCAGGGTGTATAACAAATGAGTTTATACTGTAGCACTAAGAATCAGAATAGAGATGCGAAGTATTATTACTTACAATATATGATAACTCCACCGGATGCAACTTTTTAATATTTCCTGTAGAAATGTTTTCGGACATTTATTTTCACTTACTATATATTAATATGATAAACTCCATATTTAATTCAGCATTTGTAGCTGCTACAAAACTATTCGTCAGAATTGGATCAAACTTGGCATGAAGTATCATTGAAATGTCGAGTATTCGATAGTGAAGTTTAAAAAAAACTAACGTGTTACTTATATTACTACGGCTAAACTTAAAAACAATAAACATTTATAAGCACAACTATCTGTTCGAATTGCACCAACTTTGACATGTAGACCTTTTGGCATGCTAGATCTGCCATGGAAGCACACGCATAATATTACTGACACTAATATTTGTGTTGCTACTACTAGTACTATATATAATAGGTATAATAATAGACACTTAGAGCTTCCAAAAGTACTTGTCGGGATTAATGCTAAATTCCGCATGAAGTACCCTGGCTTTGAAAAATTCCAAACCGTTAGTACTTCCACTACTACTATTACTAATATGTACGACTACTACTAGTACTACTACTACTACTACTACCAATAATAATAATAATAATAATAATAATAATAATAATAATAATTGTTCGTATTATTATTCGTATTTTACACTCACTAAACAAGCCATTATCACTGATTACTCACTAACAATAATTAATGTAAGCCTCGCCAGTGTTCAAGTATTATCCGCTTCCATCCGGTTATTGTCTGATTGGTGCTCTTCCTCTTACGTCTTTCCATCGTCTCTGACCATTCATGACCATTTTGTGTAGTAGCAGTCGTGGAGGGCTATCAAGATTATTGGATTTCTAGCAGCTTCAGTTACCTTGGGTTCGTGTGATGTTCTTTCTAATAGTTGTTATCTATTTCTATTTTAACACATATGGTGCTGATTAGTATTCGTTTGTTATGTGAGCTGGTTTCCGCGTTCAAGGATTTTTTAAAAAGATTTCGGCTTTTGTTCATCATTGCCGATGTTGTACGGTCACGTTCTTCATTTTGATGCCAAAACTTTTGTCCAGGTGTTTTGATTATTATTAGTAGTAGTATCAGTAGTAGTATTAGTAGTAGTAGTACAAGCAGCAGCAGCAGAAGTTGTAGTAGTAGTAGTATTGTAAATTCGTATATTCTACAATATCTTCGTCAGTATTGCACACAATTTGGTATGATGAGCCCTTAGGATACCGGGTGTGATTGAATAAAGAATAGTAACGGTGATTCTTAGAAAGATTCAATAATTATTCATATAAGCCAACGTAAAAGTCGATATTTGGGCGTTTTTTCAGATAGTCATGTTTTATATATTTCGATCTAATCTAGAGTAATATTATGTCTGTTCTG
>OY744520.1:79514461-79521961 GCA_963556195.1 Sepiola atlantica
TTGCGACGATTAAGAAAGTGTGTTATTGACTCCAAAGTAGCCATACTATGGTCGCCGTTAAAAGCGCATACAACATAGGGAATAGAATAACAATCTGAATTATGGGATAGTGATGCTCGCGATTGTAAGAACTTTATTTTCTTTTTTGTATTTATATTGGTTTGCATTGTAGATGTGTTCATTCATATATTCTGTTTCTTATTATTGCAGTTTAGCTCTGGATTAAATTCCAGTACTTCTGACATGTTTAGTAAAGAGGCATGTTTTGTAAAGAGACATTTTTAGTACAGAGAAAACTCTTTTATACTGGCGTATTGTAGGATTTAACTAACGTAAACAGAGTTCTGTTAAAAACTCTGGGAAATTAATATGTAAAATAGGTAACATTGTAGTGGATAAAGTAAGCTCTCGATAACCTCGAAATAACCCGTATGCGTACGATGTAAGACGTACGAAAGATGAGACGTCCTTTATTTTGTGTATGAAATGATGAGGGTCTGGACAAGTTTCCCCTCGGAGGACTCTTTCTTGCCTTGACATGGTACAAAACCGATTTCGCAATCTAGTGGAGGGTGATCTATTCTACTCTCTGCAACCCTTTTCGTACAAAAGAGATCTTGCTAGCCTCTCTCTGCAGTATCGATATGTTCATGGCAGGTGCTCATCAGAGCTCTAATCCCTCGTCTCTCCTATAAAACATTCACAGCAGGACCCTCGTCTGGCTACGACTACTGCAAGCGATTTTCCTTTCTCTTTCTCTGTATTAAAGACCACGCGCAACTTCCATGAACAAAGTTTATTTCCTAGAATGTCCCTTCTGTGTAACAAAGCCGACTACTACATAGTAATCTCCAAGTCTAATGTAAACAAATACTTGTTGGGCCGTCTTCTGTGAGAATCAATTCCTTTAAAAAAATCTTCTGCCCGTTCCACAGTTGTTTCCAATCTTCGCCCGGTAGCACTGAACGTGCAACCGGCGGTTTCCTTAACCTTGAGTAGCCCTCATGAGTATGAAAAGGTTATTATTCAATAATACACCACAACCGATAGGGTTGTGTGGGTATAAATGTGTCGAGTACCGACAATCCAAATGAACGATCGGCATTCGAAACCTCGTTAAAAATGAATTATTAAAACCCTCTCATTTATTTTCTCCAGCTGAATTGACACAGAATACGTGAGACTCACATTAGAATGTCGGCAACACAGAAACACAACACAAATACGCAGACAGTCAAAGTCATATTTGTTAATAATTTTAAATAATACTTTCTGAACGTAGTATTAATATACTTAAAATGTACTCAGTTCCTTTTTAGAGAAATATATTTACATAATTAAAATAATTAAATCAATAAAAATGTGTTTGACATTATTTTGGTTTAAGGGGCATACATCATGAAGAAAAGCCGAGGGATATAATGGTACCAAGTCTGTATTATCGTCAAGCTTGTTGAAGTTTATAAATATAAACATTGCTATTATTACACCAAACCTAATCTCTATTATATTGCTCAATATGATATTACTAGATAACTTTCAACGAGACCCACGACAAATAGTAGACATCAATTTTAGGAATAAAATTGGATAAATTCACATCATTACTTAAGTCTTTTAAGACTATAAATATAAATCGTTGTTTAGGATCTGATTGCCAGTCGACTATCGATCTCAATTTTAGGTTTGTTTATATAATAATTTGTGTCGCCCAAGCACTGAAATGTAACAATCATAAAAGAAAAATTGTCCAATTCAACTTTAGAAAGAAATTTGAAATTACACGTTTCCATGAAGGTAATCAGTTAACAGGTTTTCAGTACTAATACATCCATCTGTCTGTGAGATTGTTTTGCAACAACAGTAGCAACAGTAGCAACAGTAGCAGCAGTAGCAGCAGTAGTAAAAGTGGTAGTAACATCATATTACAACAAAACCTATTTTATATATATTTGTTTTAAGGTGTTCTTCTAGAATGAAAAATACAAAACAATATTTTTTTCACATTGTCTAGTGATATTATATCTGATACTTTAATATATCAATATTTATTTCATTTAATACATTTATTTTAGTTAGAAAATGCGTTACAAGAATAAAACGTTAATCGAATGAGTATCAACCATCTATAAGTAAACGATTTCTTGGTGAATTTTGGATTCATATCTGTGAGAGGTGGAGTTTTATAGTAAGTGATTTTTTCTGTCTGAACGAAATATACGATTTAAGAGTCTAACGCAAATGACCAACCCATTAAAACCAAACATTGTACAGAAACCTAATAAAACATAAATGAATGTGTAAACATTATCAATAGCGTTGGAAATTAGTTTAATAGTCCAA
The DNA here is from genome assembly GCA_963556195.1 of Sepiola atlantica. Lineage (NCBI taxonomy): Eukaryota > Metazoa > Mollusca > Cephalopoda > Sepiida > Sepiolidae > Sepiola > Sepiola atlantica. Next base: position 79,516,805 of record OY744520.1, read on the forward strand.
AACAATTTATTTTGTTTTAACTACGTATTTATGTAGTTCTTTCACAATTATATAATCCTACCAACCTAGCAGAAATATGCTACCGAATACGGTATATTTTTACTAGTTACGAAATAAAAGAAAAAAAGACCGATAAAGAAAAATAACAGGAATATTCGACTTTATAAGACGCTTATAGATTGGTCAGTTTGGTTATCATTTCTGGTTCCTCTAAGGATCGTGTGGATTCGCTTAAGGTTATACCTAATCACTGACCCTTATTGTTCACGTAACTTGCTCATATAGTTGTATTTCTGCTATGCTTAAATAAATGACGACAAACGATGATGTATACAAATGTAATGATAAACTTTATTGTCGGTGGCGGTGAACGAAGGGGGAGTGAGTAAGAAAGGAGAGTGCACAGGAATTGATAAAATCGTTGTTTAGGATCTGATTGCCAGTCGACTATCGATCTCAATTTTAGGTTTGTTTATATAATAATTTGTGTCGCCCAAGCACTGACCTGGGCACACCTATTATAGGAGTTCCTCTTCGCTGTCAATGTATTGATTTACTCCTCTCCAGGAGTTAGGCCCAAGGCCAGTTTTTATCTTACTCCCACAAGTAAGATGTGACCCAAGGTCGGGTCGGGAAAGTGGGATTTAAAAATTGCCTGGGCAGCCCTGTCGGCATTCCCCAGTAGTGGCGACTCAGGCAGTATGCAATAAACTTACTCCTCCCCAAAGAGAGGAGGCAAAGCCTGGGAAGGTGGACCTCCCAGAACTGCACAGGACAGCCACGCCTATAAGTTGCTTATTCAGCGACATGTTATTTCTGTCTGCAGTTAACATCTGTGGATATAAAAACATTTACAGGTGGTTTTGAATCACGTGTTTTGTTTCTTCCGGCAATCAACTATGTTTTTTTAACGTCCGGCCATATGCGTGTCCGTGTCAAGTAAGTTTTATTCCCACCACGTGACATTTCTGGCACACCTGGTCCGGTATTCAACAATATAAACTCAAAACCTTAGGGTATCCGCCTCTTTTTCATTTCTAGTTCTACGATTTACGTCGGTTAACGGTTGACTGCATTAGGACAAAAGCCTCTATAAGACGTTCGCAAGCAGAAGCAATCATCCTACGATGGAAAGAAACTGAATTGTTGCAGACTGAAGCAGGCTGACCTATTACCAGAACATTCTTCACATAAGATAAATCCGTGCAAATGCACATGTTTACAAATCATCACTCTATATATTTACCTTTCACCGTTAGTACGATATTCTTATGAATCACCTAAGTAACATTGTTCAATTAATATTTATTGAAAGTTGTGGCTTCTAATTCGACTTTCAACGCTTATCTTCAAGTATAATTACTACTTTGTCTCGTCGAGCAAGATTTGAATAGTCTTTCGTGCACACAAACATCCCCACACGAGGAAGAAAGTCATAAGGAAATAGAGAAAACAAAGAAAAATGTCTAAACTACAGAAAATGAACTGAAAGAATTAAAAAATGAAATAATAAAACGTTTAAGAAAACAATCATTACAAAAAAAGATGAAAAGAAAGAAAGAAACCAAGCGATAAACAACAGAAGAGAAGAAGTATGAAAGAAGTCAGGCAAAATTTGAAAGAAAGATAGAAATAAAGGATTACGTGAATATAAAGTCGTGGAAAGAATTATTTCAAATAAGAATGTATAAAATGAAGAAGAAAGCATAAACAACAATTAAATGAAGAGAAAATAAAGAATAAAGTAAAATTATTCAAATAGAAATGCAGAAAGAAAGAATATAGGAGGACAGATATTGTTTTTAGAAAAACCTTTTAAAAGGAGCGAATAACAGGAGAAAAATGCAAAGAAGAATAAAACAGATGAAAAACGTAAATAAAATGAAACACAGAACAAGAAATATACAAGAAACATACAAATAGTAATTTTAATAAATAAAGAACTAAAAGAAAACTGAAAATGATAAAATAATATAAAGAAGCCAACATTAAAGTAGAAAGAAAGAAATATCATTTACAAAGAACCCCAAAAAATGAATCACCGAACAAAAATAATATCGATCCAGAAGAATAGCCGACCCAGTTTAGAAGTAGGTCAGAAGCAAGCTGTGTTGAGCCAATGTAGTTCCCGTTCTTGCGTCGCTAAGAAAATAAAAAAAATACTTCGGCACTTGTTCTTATTAACATCCTGGACAATTTAGAAAGTCATTCTTAATTCTTCCCTTTCCGGTTCTCTCCTAAAATGAAAAAAATTGATTTGCCGGGGATGTTAATATGCGCAAGTGTCATTACTTAGGCAATATCATCTATGCGGTACGTCAGTATTATGATTGTAAAAAACTTTAGGAAAAATAAAATTATATTTCTATATATTGAGAAAAAAAGTAACTTTTCATTCAATACAAAGATGTAAAGTCACGTCTTGTTGAAACAAGTATTTAAAATAGAAACCCTTTCCAAAGCAGACATATTTGACTATTTACTTTTGTAAAAGAAATTATTTAAAATATAACAAAAGACATTTTATTATATTTTCCTATAAAAACAAACCCCACCTATTTGCATTCTTATATTTGTAAAATAAATTATTTACAAAAAATTCTAAAGAAAACACAAACATTATATTATATTTTCAAAATAATCAAACCACATATTTGCATTCTTATATTTGTAAAATAAATTATTTACAAAAAATTCTAAAGAAAACACAAACATTATATTATATTTTCAAAATAATAAAACCACATATTTGCATTCGTATTTGTGTAAAATAAATTATTTACAAAATTACCAAAGAAAACACAAACATTTTATTGTATTTTCAAATAAAATCAAACCACATATTTGCATTCGTATTTGTGTAAAATAAATTATTTACAAAATTACCAAAGAAAATACAAACATTTTTTGTATTTTTAAATAAAATCAAACCACATATTTGCATTCGTATTTGTGTAAAATAAATTATTTACAAAATTACCAAAGTAAAACACAAAAATGTTATTGTATTTTTTAATAAAATCAAACCACATATTTGGATTGTTATTTGTGTAAAATAAATTATTTACAAAAATTACCAAATAAAACACAAACATTTTATTGTATTTTGAAATAAAATCAAACCACATATATTTCCATTCTTATAGTTGTAAAAGATATTATTTACAAAATTACCAAAGAAAACACAAACATTTTATTATATTTTCAAATAAAATCAAAACACATATTTGCATTCTTATAGTTGTAAAGGAAATTATTTACAAAAAATACCAAAGAAAAACAAACATTTTATTGTATTTTCAAATAAAATCAAACCACATATTTGCATTTGTATTTGTTTAAAATAAATTATTTACAAAATTACCAAACTAAAACACTCATTTTATTGTATTTTCAAATAAAATCAAACCACATATTTACATTTGTATTTGTTTAAAATAAATTATTTACAAAATTACCAAACTAAAACACACATTTTATTGTATTTTCAAATAAAATCAAACCACATATTTGCATTCGTATTTGTGTAAAATAAATTATTTACAAAAAATACCAAATAAAACACAAACATTTTATTGTATTTTTAAATAAAATCAAACCACATATTTGCATTCGTATTTGTGTAAAATAAATTATTTACAAAATTACCAAACTAAAACACACATTTTATTGTATTTTCAAATAAAATCAAACCACATATTTGCATTCGTATTTGTGTAAAATAAATTATTTACAAAAAATACCAAATAAAACACAAACATTTTATTGTATTTTTAAATAAAATCAAACCACATATTTGCATTCGTATTTGTGTAAAATAAATTATTTACAAAATTACCAAAGAAAACACAAACATTTTATTGTATTTTCAAATAAAATCAAACCACATATTTGCATTCGTATTTGTGTAAAATAAATTATTTACAAAATTACCAAACTAAAACACAAACATTTTATTGTATTTTCAAATAAAATCAAACTACATATTTGCATTCTTATTTGTGTAAAATAAATTATTTACAAAATTACCAAAGAAAACACAAACATGTTATTGTATTTTAAAAAATCAAACCACATAGTTGATTACTTAGTACAAAACATTTCCTGATTTTCTTTATTTCTTGACCTAAAATACACAAGTGACTAGTGTTTAGCAATTACCGCATGGCTCCGTAAGACTTCCTGTTTGGGTCGCCTATTCCTCTTATTTGCCAAAGAATTAAATGCAGAAAAAATATATAAATGCAAATAATAATTTGGAAAAAAGGAAAAATAGAGAACAGAAGTATTCAATTATTTATTTTTATAAAAGAGACATTTAAACTGAAAGATACAAGGAAGGAAAGTTTAAACCGAAAAAGAAAAGTAGAAAGAAAAGGGGAAAAAACACACAAGCTATTTTCGGATACGTTAAAAATAAAGTCAAGTTTAACAGGAGTCAGCCAGAAATTGAAAATTAATCTCGCATCATGAATCGGATTTTATTTCTTTATTTTGGTGCGACTAACATTCTTTGGTTCAATCAATCAAATGTGATCTGTGAGAAATCTCAAGACGGACGTAGACTCACAATGAATTCCTCTAATCAAAGTCGAATAGCGATCAATCATGTTTTGCTTCTTGGGATTGGCGAGGAAAACTATTTCCACCTTTAATTAAAAGGTTTAAAGAAAGGTCACTCGGCACATAAATGTTATGGAAGTAAGAAAAACTGAATGATGTTATTGTGTATTATATTGCGCATAGAAAGTATTTTAATCTTCGAGAATTATGTTTTAATTTAATACTATTTTTTAAGACACTAATACCGACAGATTTTATCTTATTTTCTTTGGAATGGCATGTATTTCGCAAGTAAAATCACGTATTTACTTTTAATAATACTAGCCGGTTCATTTAAGTAAAGTAAGATTCGTAAGTAGAACTCTTTGAGCCGTCGTAGCTTTCACGTTTTCTTTGAACCATTGTTGCTTTCAATGCGAATAACTGCCTACTTTTATATCAGTCTGCTATCCTATGTCGCTTACGTAGGGGGGGGCTGTTCGTTTTACTCCAAGGTGTCTGCTGTTCAAATGGATTCGGCATATTTTACTCGACTCCATGATGTTAATGTCTGCGGCACATATCTACAACCCAGTCTCTTCCTTCCCCCTCATT